>JANRMT010062806.1:48001417-48048369 GCA_026402145.1 Polypterus bichir lapradei
ATTCTCTGTGTTACATATTGCACGGCCATATCAGGCTCACTCTTGATATCTGGAAGAACATTGTGTCTTATGTATTGAATGACTGGGACAGGTTCAAGGTGTGGACTGATGACGGTACAGGAGATAATTATACTACACAGGAGCACTAGAAGAGTGAAATGCTTAAACCCTTCACCTATGGTTCTGCATGTGAGTTGATGGCTGCCGCTGAATTGTTCGGTTGGTGCTTTCAAGTGTACCGAAATGGCCAAATATTTTACACCTTTCGACAACCGCCAATGCCTCTTAAACATCTTACATTCATAGGTGACAATTTCAGTAGTGGACACTTTGATGTTTATGAATGTTTAAACTCTCAAAAGCTGGATGTGAAGTTATCGATGAAACCGGTTGTAAGCTTACAACGCTTGACAGATGCCGAATGTCACTTCAACACAAGTCCTGCAAATACTGTCGTAATTGAAACAAACCATGAAACTGAAATCGATTATGACAGCAGCAATCCATGCTGTGAGATTTGAAACAAGATTACTGTTCACATGGCCAACTGTAAGTTGCATGCTCAAGAGTAAGCTCAGCGCACAGCTTGGTCATGTTACAACCGGAGGGCCGAACTGACAACGTGGTATACAAAGAGATCCTTAACAAATAATTATTGCCATATTTTCCCTCACTTTAAAAAGGTTAAATTTTCTTCTTAATAAAAATTTTAATGCAGTACTTCACTGCTGCGAAGCGCGGGTATTTTGCTAGTACATAATAAAAATTAACCTGCACTTTACCTTTAAAAAGAATCATGGCTGGTGTGAGTGAGTTTCTAAACTCATGTGGGATTCCACCCAACGGGACGACACGCGGAAGAGTGTCCCAAAGCAATCACAGTCTCCCAGTGCTGTAGCAGTTCGCCGTATAAGTGCATTTAAAAAGATCACAGACATGCTATAAGCGCCTGCCCTCAATGGGTGATACAAGGAACATTATAAAGATCCCGCTACAATAAAAAGCAGCGCTGTTGCTGTTTCAAGCTGAAGGTGGCTGGTGTTGTTAAAGTACTGAGACTCAGCTTCGTGTTTTGAGGCGCAAGATGGGGACTCGCACTTCACAGCACACACACACACACACAGTCACAATGCTGTAGTAAACAGTATACGTTCGTACGGATGTTGACTATATGAGTGAGGCACACAGACTCAGACGGAGAATAGGAGACAATTGCCCTCAAGAGAAGAGAGAGAGAGAGACGCGCTGCGCGTGAGCAAGAAAGATAAGGAGAGAGAGAGAGAGGCGAGTGCGAGCGAGCTTGATAAGGAGAGAGAGAGAGAGAGACGCGCTGTGCGAGCAAGAGAGATAAAGAGAGAGAGAGGCGAGTGCAAGCGAGCGAGCGAGATAAGGAGAGAGAGAGAGAGAGACGCGCTGTGCGAGCAAGAGAGATAAGGAGAGAAAGAGAGAAGAACCATCAGCTCAGTTGTGATCACATGACACTCAGCAGACAAAGTGTATCCATACTGCTCGTATTGCAAGACATCGCTCGTTTATCAAGTCAAAATTTATTAAAAAATTTTACTTGTCTTGCAAAACACTCGTAAACCAAGTTACTCGTAAACCGAGGTTCCACTGTATATGACAAACATGAAGATAAACGTTCACTAGGAAAACATATCGATCAAACATGATAATTGATAAGATTACAGATAACTACCTTGTTTGTTCAATATTACAAGAGCATGCTAATGGTAATCATAAAAAACTGGTTAAATGAAACTGGTCATGCTGGAATCTGGAATCCCGAAGTACAGTCCTGTTGGGTTCTGAACTGGAAGTGCTTCCAGTGGACCATGTCCTTGCTCTGGAAGTACTCCTGGATCTGAGATAAACGGACCTTCAGGAAGCCAGAGTCAGGAGGCAGCCGGTGACACTCATGAGGAGGACAGTAAGAGAAAGAGAATCTTTAGTAATACTTGTGTGTTTTGGTTGGTGCTTATTTAAAAAAGTGTTTGTTACAAATAAAATCCTTTCATTTGAACCCAGAATTGTGTTGGATGGCATTGTGTGGTTTGGGGCTTAGTCTTGCGCCCTTGTGGTTACAATTTATACATACACACACTTTTAAGCTTTTTTTCATATATATATATATATTTACAATTTTAATACATCCATCCATTTTCCAACCCACTGAATCCGAACACAGGGTCACGGGGGTCTGCTGGAGCCAATCCCAGCCAACACAGGGCACAAGGCAGGAACCAATCCCAGGCAGGGTGCCAACTCACCGCAGGACACACACAAACACACCCACACACCAAGCACACACTAGGGCCAATTTAGAATCGCCAATCCACCTAACCTGCATGTCTTTGGACTGTGGGAGAAAACCGGAGCGCCCGGAGGAAACCCACGCAGACACGGGGAGAACCTGCAGACTCCACGCAGGGTGGACCCGGGAAGCGAACCCCAATTTTAATACATGCAGGTTAAAATGACTTATTACATATTCAGCCAGGTCGGAAATGAACAGGCAAGTTTGTGGTTTAGAGCTAAGTGCTTGGGTCATTATTCCACTATGCAGTCTATCAAAAGAAAAAGACAGTGTTTAAAACCCTAAATGGTGGTAAGTGCACAGAGATAAGGAGGAAGAGCAAAGATGACCAGAAAATGATAGAACAAAAGAAACAAGCAAAAATTAATGGTCAGAGGTCAGGCAACAAGTCACAGAACAAGAAGGACAAACATGAGGAGATGCTCAAAAATCAAACACAAAACCAAATTTATTGACCATCAAAAATAGTTTATCACAAGAGTCTTAATGCTATCTTAGTTTGTTTACCCCTCACTGACATTGACACAAATGTGTTTATTTTTATTATTTATTTATTTATTTTTCCAAGTCAAGGATTCCTGGAAATGTTCTACCATTTTTTATAGATGGGACACTAGGACCTGATATGTCACAAAATCTCTGTGTCTCATGACTGGCAAAAGGCAGGGCATCAGTGAATAATTGTGATGAAATATTTTGTGTAATGAACTTATTAAACTCATTTTCTGAGTGGAAATATTAGCTGGTGTCTTAAATCAGTCACTGAGCAGGCTTGTGGCTTAGACCTTTTTCAATTGTCCCTAAAACATTACTCAGTTTTTATGACTTTCCTGCACTCAAACGAGCAGTCAGCCAATTTCCGAATTGAACACTCCATGGCCACTGGCACAAATCCTGACCCACACTGTTTTTATAACAAAATCATGAACCAATATGGACCCCTGACTTGCTTTACCACATTATCTTAGCCAGTTGGCTGTATAAAGTTCCAGCTCCATTCTCTGCCCTAAAGGGTTAGCTCTGTATCTCTGACTGAGTGGCCATCCTTCGGCATGTGAGCCTGACAGCTCAGTATCAGATATTTCAAACTGAAATATGTGGTTGATATGCTACGGTGAACTCCAGAATCGTAAAGAGTATGGGGCATATTACAAAAAAAGATTGGCATTGTTACTATGTTGTTCTTAATATGTATAAAAGGACAAAATATACAACATTTTACTACTGAGGAACTGGAGGATTTTTCTTTTTAAAAAGCATTTCCTGAACAACTGTTTGGACTTCAGGCAAAGTGCCACAACAATGCCAAATCTCCTCAGAGAGTTCCATGTTTTTTTAAATAAATGTCCACATGTGTCTGCAAAGAGCTGCAGCATAGGACAATGTTAATTGGTGATTAATTCCAAGCCATCGCTGCCCTTGTCCTTTTTAGAATAGTAACTGCCTAATTGCACTGATCTTTAATAACATTGTCCATGATATCGGACCCTTTACTAAGGAGAACACAGCACACAACTGACTAAGCAAAGTGGAAAAGCTGCAGCCTCTCCAGCCCCTCAAACCCGAGAATCCCAAAGAAACCCTGAGATACCCTGGAAGAGAGTTTAGTGAAGTATCATTAATTTATTGACATAATCTTTGTCAGTGATAGCTTTAAAACTGTAATTGTTATTTCATATACATATAGGGTCGTCCAGATCTAATTATGCAATTTGCATTATTCTATAACTTATTAAGTTTATTGCACAGAAAATCACCCCAAAAATCCCAGACCATTGAGAAGTTTGCAAACTTGACGACATGAAGAATCATCTTCACACCGAACTGGAATCGTCTCCGCATAAATCAAAGTCATCCAGACGATCTGGATCTGCATAATTAGATCTGGACCACCCGAGACTGTCACACATGGGGCGGCACGGTGGCACAGTAGGTACTGTAGCACTTGTCGCAGTTGGGGGCGCTATCGCTCCCTTGAACCCTCAGGTACCACACCAAACACCTGGTAAAAGTGCTACAATTATTCTTTTTATTGTAATAATGTGCACTAAGCACCCTCCACTCCACACTACTCATAAACACAATAATAAATCAATAATCAACAATCCTCCACTCCAAGACGCGTTGCCCTCCTACCACCCAGCTCAGCTCATTGTCTGGGAGTCCCCATGGTCCTTTTATACTCCCTGACCCGGAGGTGTTTCTGCCCAACAGTCCGGGTCAGGGTAAATAGTCCTTTTCTTCAACCCGGGAGCACGTCGTTTCTTCCTGTCACGTGACCGTGACGTACTCCCGGGTCATAGGGCACATAAGAGCCCTACAGCGATGCCTGGTGGCCCCCAAGGTATCCAGCAGGGCTGTGTACAAACACTACATAGTCCATGATGCCCTGCTGGAACTCGGGGCATGTTCATGCTGTCAGGAGAGCTCCTCCTGGCGGCCTGGGGGTGAGGGCCGGAGTAAATGCCGGCAATCCACCACACACTGCTGCCTCGCAGTAAGGAGACCTGGGTTCGCTTCCTGGGTCCTCCCTGCGTGGAGTTTGCATGGTCTCCCCGTGTCTGCATGGGTTTCCTCCCACAGTCCAAAGACATGCAGGTTAGGTGCATTGGCGATCCTAAATTGTCCCTAGTGTGTGCTTGGTGTGTGTGTGTGTGTGCCCTCCGGTGGGCTGGCACCCTGCCCGGGGTTTGTCCCTGCCTTGCGCCCTGTGCTGGCTGGGATTGGCTCCAGCAGACCCCCGTGACCCTGTAGTTAAGATATAGTGGGTTGGACAATGACTGACTGACTGACTGTCACACATGTGCGAGTAGGAGGAAGCTGAGTGGACCCAAGTCAAGGTAATTACCTGCCAGGTCACGGTGTCCCACTTCTGTTATCTCTGCAAGCCAAATACAGGGAAAACCTACCAGACGCACCACCGATGACATCACTTCTGGGTCCAGCACCACAGATTTCGTCACTTCCAGTTCCGGTGCCACAGACGACGCCACTTCTGGTTCTGCCGCAAAAGGCACTTCCGTTTTTGGCCTGTAAAGCTGCCATCATTTCTTCAGCACATCAGTTCCATTCACGACTCAAACCAATGCACATGAGTGCGCTAAAACAAAAACATTTTCAGCCAGAGAGGCTCTATGGGTGGCTGTCTCAAACCTTTTGGTGTGTGTTGAGGCTCTTTGTTTCACAATACCTTTTATGTAGCCTACAAATACAGATGGCATATTTAAACAGGCTGATGAGGGAAATACCGTTGTATAAAATATCCATTCATTCATCCATTCTTTATCAGACTCTATTTGACTCATTTCAGGGTCACAGTGTAGGATTCCATTCCAGACAGAGCATTAATGACAGGCCAATAAAATTAGGAAAAGATTATATATATATTTATATAAAAGTATTATTATAATTATTATACAATTGTCTCTAATGGAATGTAATAGTTTTGTACCTTTACACATTTTAAATTAGAATTATGGGTGTTTTGTGATTGGCATTGTTGCCTAAAAAGAGCTTAATGTGGGCTTTACTTCAAATTAAGGCTGTACATGTATGAAGTCCTTCACCTTTCTCATGTCTTCCCCTGATAAATAGCAATCCTGTATTCCCCTCAAGTACTGTAGGTGTGTGATATGGAATGTGTGCTAAATAAGGGGTTGGTGTCCAGATTTATTATTCATCTATCAGTATTTCTAAACTAACTGACTCCATTATAGGATTGCAGGGAGTCTGTCTTGGCAACATTAAGCACAAGACTGGAGCTAACCCTTAGTGAAAAGCCAGTCCATCAAATGATACTCACATTTATTCAGTATCCATACCCATTCAAACATGCATCCAGGCGCATTTATTCCAAAATTACAATAGCAGCAGAGGCCAGAGTCTGTCAGCAACATTACGTACAAGGCTGGAAGAGTTCTGAAGGAGGTGCAAGTTCACATCAAGTACAGTCGGGCACTGCAACAATTAACACACTTGTCCTTGGGATGTACAGTTGGAAAATAGGTTCATGTAGCACCATTCTACTGAATGCAAATCCCAAATGGAAAAAGCAAGAATAGAAAACTGTTCATCAATTAATTGTACAGTAATGGAGTGCCCCGTGTCTGCATGGGTTTCCTCCAGGTACTCTGGTTTCCTCCCACAGTCCAAAGACATGCAGGTTAGGTGCATTGGCAATCCTAAATTGTCCCTAGTGTGTGCTTGGTGTGTGTGCGCACCCTGTGGTGGGCTGGCGCCCTGCCCGGGGTTTATTTCCTGCCTTGCGTCCTGTGTTGGCTGTGATTGGCTCCAGCAGACCCCCGTGACCCTGTAGTTAGGATATAGTGGGTTGGATAATGGATGGATGGATGGTAATGGAGTGCAATAGTAGACTTCTGATTGCAAACGATGGCTTTTATACCAACAAACATAAGCAAAATTAAGCAACGCTCAGACTTCTCCAGGTTTCCATTACTTAAATGTACAGATACTTGGAAAAAGTTCATTATCACTTGAAACCCATAACCTGTATACTAATATGCCATAATATTCTCAAATCTGCCTTAATCCATGTCTGGCTCAAATGGGTTAGGCAGCACTGGGCACTAGGCAGGAAAAGCCATGGACAGGTTGCCAGTACATTATAGATGATTGTGATAGTGCCCACAAAGATAAACAGCAAAGTCAAATCTTGGCACTTTTCATATTTTTAATACAATCACATTTTTAATACTATGCCACCCTCTTAACAACAGAAAATGAAATAGAAATTTGTCACTTGTATGTGGTCACTTGCACTCTGTTTGTGGAAGACATCTGAAAAACATTCAGAAGTTGGGAAATACACATGGCCACATATTAACCTTATATCTTATTTTTCACACCTTGAAAATAAATTTTCTGAAGTGGTCATTTACTGGATTAGCAAAAAAAAAAAGGTTTTATCATTTCTTGACATTTTGGTGTCATTAATGGCAAACTGTAGTGAAAACAATTGATATTTATTGATTTGATTTACACCAAATTTCAGCTTTAATGAAATACAAATTCCTTCAAATAATGTGCAAAACAAGTCTAATGAAATTCATTTTCAGTGCTTCCTTGCACCATCTGCCGGAAATAAAATAAACTACCTGCATAAAGTAGGGGTGCTCCACTTATAGATCAAGTATGCCCTCTAGTGTACAGTGAGTGCAATCTCAATTTGGATGATATTTAAAAAGACCGCTGTCCAGGTCCTATTCACTGAATTTATTACATATAAAACGCATGTGTTATTATTATTATTGTTGTTGTTGAACTATTTAGTAGTTTGTACTATACAACTGAAGTTGTAGCCATATTGCATTATAATCATAATGCAAAAAGGAAGCTGTATTTTTTACCTCAAGTTTAGTAAACTTGCAAACACATTGCTTAATATTACTAAGTTTTTAACCAGCATTAACTTACTTCAGACATCTCTCTATTATATAAAAAAATCCTGGGATGAGACGAGACTTTTTTAGAGAGATAATTTCATGCCCCACGAGACAAGACTTTGTGCCAAGAGATTTAACCACGCCCGGGCCTGGAAATAAAAGACAAAGAGTAGATGACAAAGTAGAACGTCGTAAAGAATTCAAAAACGTTGGCGCGTTAGAGATAATGAAAGTACTAAAATTCAAAAGTCTTAAAAAAACGATAGTAAACAAACTGAAATTATTGCTCGGTGAAATAACGGAACAGTGAAAAACGATCGAATATATTCTTCGGATTTAAACTTTAAGGTGGAGACTTGTAGATTGTCTAATTCGTGTTGCCATCAGGGAGAAGTAGTGTTTCTTCCCTCTAGTTTTATTACAGTATAATAAAATCATAATTCCTCTTTTTCCTGAAAATATGATATAAATGTCTTTTTGCTTCTTTTCAGAAACATTATAATGTAGCTTTGAATGTTAAAAGTAGGGCCACCACAAAACAGAGGGCCCTTGCCACAAATTAAAGAAATTAAAAATTTCCAAAAAACATTGCTCTTTCTGTATGTTTTAGTAACTGACACATCATCACTGTCTTGATTTCCTTAATTCTTGTGCTCAAGTCAACTCTATTAACAAAACACAAAGACAGTGGGAAAGTTATTTCTAAATGAGAAATTCCAGGTCAGTGTGTTGTGTTGTTCAGAAAAGTCAATAATACATTTTTAAAGAAAACATAAGTGAAAGAAGAAGAGAGAAAGATGGGAGAACTTAAACAAGTGTTTGGTTTTTTTTTTTGCTTTTCTAAATGGAAGCACATACAGAAACAAAAGCTGGATCTGTTATTTGTCATGATAACATAAAAACACAAGACAGCCCATTACTTACAGTATATAAATTCAACTGGTAAAATGTTGTTTAGTATACTTAGAGTAAAATAATCAAAAACTAACTTATGTTCTTTTATACCTTATCAAAATTTATGATGTTTAGTGACTGTAGTGAACAAGAGCTCTGAATGGCCAAACACAAGTTTTGAAAATGAAAAAGCAAACCACAGTTTATACACAAGATGTATGCATTTATTATTTCTCAGTGTGTATCACACAGTTCAAGATTGGTAAGAAACTGCACAATGATAATTCGTTTTTATTTCATATTTATATTTACATCCCAGGAAAAAAATGAACTGCACATTGTAAAAGTAAAAACTGTTACACAATTAAGTTTGTTTTTAAACAGATAAATGTATACAGAGCCATTAGGTGACAAAGGCCTCTGCGAAGGGCACTGTCATCTGAGGGGTGTCATTGATAAATTTTAGGGAGCCTGTGTTCCGGACACCAAAAAAGAGCCCGCAAGGGTCGTTGAAGTCTGATGATACTGAGTGACTGCTGCCACCTGCTGGGTGCCATTTATGAAAGTAAAAGTGTGCATGCTCTTTACACCAAGGGACTCAAGCTCTTTAAAGTCTGCAATATGTACACAAAAAGGTATTTATTGTGCTGTTGACAATGAGGGGAATGCCTCCTGCACAAGTCTAATAATACAGACTACCCGCTTTGGACAACAAGGGGCGACATCAGTCCATCCCGCCTAGAGTGCCAAATGAGCCTTGATGAGAACTGAATGTTTATTTATTTACATTTTAAGCAGTTTTTTATCTGCCAATAATTACTTAATTGTTTCAATGTGTAAGAATGCTGTATTTTCTGGGAAAGTGTTATATTGCCATAGATTCACAATCGCTCTATATTAAAGTACTAAATGTTTGTAAAAATACTGTAATATGATATCATATTACCCATTTTTCTCTAAAATTTCAGAACCACCTCATTTAGTTGTTTCCTCATATTATATTAAACACAGTAACAAGGCGCTTTATAGGCGCCCAACCCGACACAGACTGACAACGGAGGCAGACAAAAACTAAACAAAAAGATTTTATTTTTGTCTTCAGCCATGGGGCACCCTATATCCCCTACCCTAATCCTAACCCTAACCCTACCCCTACACAGTCTCCTAAACACACCAAAAACACACTCTTCTTCCTCCACTCCTCCCAGGCAGCTTTGTCCTCCTACTCCTCCCGACTCTGGTGCAGCGGCTGCAGGCTCTCCTTATAGCCCACCTGGAAGTGCTTCAGGTGATAATTAACCTAATACTTAGCCAGCATAAGCTTAGAAATAGAAACAGCTTAATCTAATTATAACAATGATAGAATTTTTATTGTTTGCTACATTGATTTTGTAGATATAAATAGTACAGTTGTCTGTGCTTCTGACCTTTTATTGACAGTTGAATGACTGGAATCTCAGCTGCCTGTAATTTAACCATTAAATTCTGAAACATTTTTTACTATAATAATGTGAACTTCATACTGCATTTGAAATGTAACAAAACATTGTTATGTTATAGTGCCCTTATCAAGTTTGTTAAGATCAATTTTATTTTTTCTGGTTGGAGAAAAGAGCCCCATTAAAGGTCTCTGTGGCCTGAAGGGGGCGCACCAGCTCCCCAAACCCAACACAAGCAGATACAGACACAAAGTTTACACAGCACACAGCTTTTATTTGTTTTTGAAACTCTTCCCAATAAGCATTTTCCACAAACCAGCACAATACACAGTTCACAACACAAAAGCACATGTGAATTCTTTCTCTTCTCCATCTCTGTCTCTTCTTCTCTCATTCTCTCTATGTGCCTTTACTCCTCCTCCAGCAAGCTTTGTCACCATCCTTCCAACTCTGGCTCCTGGAGCAATGGCAGTTGGTTCCTTTTATGTAATACCTGGGAATACTTCTGGAGCCCCGTAGGCTTGGTCTGGAACCACTTCTGGATAAGGTGGGAATCCAATGAAGCAGCACTCTGCAGTACATGCAGCAACCCCTGGTGGCACATTTCTTTGGGGTGATCCAGAGACTGGCTTTGCTTAGTGCCAGGAGCACCAGGCGTATCTGCCATGCGTGTTCCTTCCAGGTGCCGAAATAGATGACAACATCATCTGGATAGGTGGCACTATAGGGCATTGAGGGGACACAGCACTGTATCCACCAGATGTTGGAAAGTCACCGGTGCCCCGTGTAATCCAAATGGGAGGACACGATACTGCCAGTGGCCACTAGGGGTGCTAAATATGGGCTTCTCATTTGCGGATTCAGTTAAAAAATTTAATAATACCTTGTTGTCATGTTAGCAGTGGTCAGATATTGAGTTTTTCCGAGTCGCTTCAGGAGTTGCTCCAATTGCGGCACTGGGTATACATTGAATCGGGTCTTGATTAAGTCAGCGGAAGTCACTGCAAAAGCAACAACTGCCATCCAGATTTGGGCCTAGGATGATGGAACTAGAGCAGGGACTGCAACCTTCCTTAATTACACGAAGATCTAGCATTCTCCTGAACTCAAGCTCTACTCGCTTTGCCTCTGGGAGGAAGTACGGGCATTCTCTGATGACAAAGCCTGGCTCTGTGATGATGTCATGCACAATCAGAGAGGACCCTCTGGGTTGTTCATTCACCACTTCTGGAACAGACAAGATAGCTGTTTTGATCTCTTGTTATTATTTGGGCTTCAAATCCATTCTGAAATTAAGGGTAATTTTATGAGCAAAGAAGGAATGAGGCTGGCTGGAGTAGGGATCGGAGTAGTGGTTCTTCCATGTTTTCAGCTAGGTCACATGGTATACCTGATCCACTGGTCAACGATTAGGTTGTTTCTGTAAATGTTCAACCAGTCCTTTCCTCTCCTTAATTTCCTAGGGGCCTTGCCAATGTGCTAGCAATATGGACTGTGAAGCGGGAATGAGGAGCATGACTTGATCTCTAGGAAGGAACTCACGAAGGGTCAAGCCATGATCATAATTGCCTGCCTGTGCTGTTTGCATATGCTCCATATACCTGTATTCTTTTAGTATAGGTCTGATTTTTTTGAAATCTATTACACAACTACACAACTGTGCAATATATTCCAAAATATTAGTGGACAGGAGTGCCTTTTCCTCCCAGCCCTCTTTTTAAATGTTGAATAATCCACAGGGTTGTTGTCCATATAATAATTTAAACAGGGAGAAGCCCATGGAGGCATTTGGGACCTCACGGTATACAAATAACATGAGGGGTTGTAGCTAAATCCAGTTCCTCACATCCTTGCTGACCTCCTAGAGCATGCGGTTTGAACGGTGTAATCAGCTATCACTAATTTATATTTATGGCCACAAGCTGAGGGTCCAAGGGATCCTACAATATCTACCCATGTGCACAAATGGGTTGGCTACACAATACAATTAATAATTATTAAGCACAAAGTGCGGAGCTGGTAACATAGGATGTGACATTTGTTGTCCGTCTGTCAGAATAACTGCACTCTTGGCAAACTTCAAGGAATCATTGTTCCATTGTTCTCTTTTAAAAGAGGCTGGAGTTGGCTGAAATTGAAAATGTTAAGTCTGTGAGGGGATCCAGGACAACCTCAGTGGGTGGAGCGATGGACTGTGATGATTCGGCATTCATCTCTGCCGACGTTATGACAGGAAGCAGTACGCTTAAATATCAAGAAATATGTTTAATATCGTCATCCTCATGTAATATAACAATACCTGGGATGGATCCATCAGACATTCCTGCTGGAGGGAGACATGTGCCTGACTACATACCTCCACCTCAGCAGGCTGAGTTCATTATCCCCCTATCTAGACATTTATTGTCCAGAGTTCTGTTGCCAGGGTCTGAAGAAGGGCTGCTACATCCTGTTGCTCCATCACAGCAACAAATCCTGTCGACTATGCCACTGTAAGCGAATGACAAAACAACAAAAAAGATTTAGGGTCCAACACGGCACCCCATATACTTGGATCGCAACAAACAATCAAACAGTGAAAAGGTCCTTTCAGACAAGAGTTGCCGGAGCTTCCAGTTTTCAGTTCTCCCAGTAGGAAGAGGTGTGTCCAGGTGAATGGATACTGGAAGTGATGTACAGTACAGGCCAAAAGTTTGGACACACCTCCTCATTCAATGTGTTTTCTTTATTTTCATGACTGAAGGCATCAAAACTATGAATGAACACATGTGGAGTTATGTACTTAACAAAAAAAGGTGAAATAACTGAAAACATGTTTTATATTCTAGTTTCTTCAAAATAGCCACCCTTTGCTCTGATTACTGCTTTGCACACTTTTGGCATTCTCTCGATGAGCTTCAACAGGTAGTCACCTGAAATGGTTTTCACTTCACAGGTGTGCCTTATCAGGGTTATTTAGTGGAATTTCTTGCTTTATCAATGGGGTTGGGACCAGCAGTTGTGTTGTGCAGAAGTCAGGTTAGTTGGATGATCATTTATTTTTCAACAGGACAATGACCCCAAACACACCTCCAGGCTGTGTAAGGGCTATTTGACCAAGAAGGAGAGTGATGGAGTGCTGTAAATGGTCATGAAAATAAAGAAAACACATTGAATGAGGAGGTGTGTCCAAACTTTTGGCCTGTACTGTATACGATTTACTAGCTTCAATCATTTCGTCTGCCAGCCCCTGGTGTACCGGTATAATTGTAGTCACTAGAGCCCTTCAGCTGCCCCCTATGTGCATGCGTGTGACAGTGTTAATGACAGTCTAGTAACAAAAGGAAGATGTAATCAGTTATTTGTTGCTCTACACAGTATGCTAACAAATGTAAACACCAACAAGCGGAAAAAACAGTCTAAACTTATGTCACACATGTGCGTCTGAGGTCACCTTCCAGGTCCACCTTTCATTTGAGGTGTTACCACTCCAGGACACCGGGAAGTGTGATCGCTAACTCTTGTATCTCTCTTATCACCTACAGGTCTGAGAAGAAGCCCACTGCGGGCCACTGATACCACACCCTTTTGAGACAAGGAGCTATAAAAGTGAGAAGCTCCAGAGTAGTGACTATGCATTCAAGAGACAAGTGCACTAACTTACAGAGCTCTGTTCTCCAGAGCCTATCACTGTGAAGCCAATAGCTAGAGCCTTAACAGTTGTTAACTCTGTCGTAAAACATGTCTATCATTTTCAATTTTTTTTCCAAGTAAAGAAGGTGGCCTGGTTGGCACCCCAACCTTCTGTTTAACTTCTGTCCTTCCTTCGACTAATGATACTTAATATTTTGTAACATTCAGGACAGAATTCAGGGGGTGAAGGTAATTGAGCCATTAGGACCTAGTGATCTATACTAATAAAAGGCAAAGCCCTCACTGACTGACTGACTCACTCACTCACTCACTCACTCATCACTAATTCTCCAACTTCCCGTGTAGGTGGAAGGCTGAAATTTGGCAGGCTCATTCCTTACAGCTTACTTACAAATGTTAAGCAGGTTTCATCTCGAAATTCTATGTGTAACAGTCATAACTGGAACCTACTTTTGTCCATATACTGTATACGGCCATAGCCTGCAGGTCAGTTGCCGTGTGAGGTGAAGTTGCGTCCCGTGTTATTACACCTCCCACGTAATTGAGTGCCTGCCCATATAAGGTAAATATTCGCGGGTGAAGGACTGTGCTTAGCATGTTCATAATTGCAGCTACTGCAGAAATCAGCACGCCTCCCACGTAATTGACTGCCTGCCCATAGACACGCAGTCGCTAAATATTCGCGACCACACACTCGGTATATGAACAAGCCACTTTCCCTTCGGTTTGTACATGTTCAGTCTCTCCCTGTGCATTTCCTGTGCAGTGAGCAAGAGAGAGAGCGAGAGAGCACGACACACACACACACAGGCAGCACGAGAGAGAGACAGACGCACACACACAGTCAGCACAAGCACACATACACACAGGCAGCGTAAAAGAGAGAGCGACACACACTCAGGCAGCGCGAGAGAGATAGCGCGACACACACACACAGAGGCAGCGCGACAGATGGGCGCAGACATATAGGCAGGGCGAGAGAGAGCTGGACGCATTAAGGTAGGAAGGCAGTTAAAGAATGCACTGGTCTTGATTTTGTTTTCACTTCTGTTTCCAGCGATCTGTTCGTAGCGTGCATTGTTGCAATGTTATTTTTCTTGGTGGTTTATTAAATTACAGATTTTTTTCAAGTGTTCATTTTTTCCCTGTGCTTAAAAATCATTAAAAAAGTGCTTTTAGCCAGCGGTTGGTAGTGCTATAGCGCAAACTATTGCAGTGTTAGTTTTCTCTGTTGTTCTCAGTTTTCTCAGTGTTATTCAATGTTTTTACATTTAGTTTACTATTACGCTGTGCATTATATGGTATAATTATATTTGTGCTTAAAAACTAAAAAAATATATATTTACATACAGTTCGTATGGTCTGGAATGGATTAGTTGTATTTACATACAATCCTATGGGGGAAATTGCTTCGGTTCACGACCAAATCGGTTTACGACCAGAGTTTTGGAACGAATTATGGTTGTGAACCGAGGTTACACTATACCGGGAATGCCTGTTAAACATCTTAGATTCACGAGTAGCGATTTGGGTGGTGAGATGTCTATCGAGGTGATCACTGTAATATTTATATGTCATTGAAATGTATTATTATCAGGCATGGTTTAGGCACCTATGTCATCAGGAAGGCACCAGAAAAAGGGACCTCAAGGTTACTATTATGGAAGTTAATTTAGAGCACGGATGCCGTGAATGTCAGAGCTGTAATAGATCAAGTTCCCCTGCATACTTTAAAAGAAAGTCTCGCCATCATTTCATTTTTCACAATTTGTGAAAACAAGACATGGTGTCAGAACAGAGGACAGTCATGGATTTTGTTGGAGTTCCCTCGCCACGAATTGACTGGGATTCTCTTAACCTGCCGGGAGAATGGAAAAAGTTCTGACAGCACGTGGAGCTGATGTTTTCTGCCTGCTAAAAGGAAAAGACGAGAGTGAGAAATGCAGCTACCTGCTCCTGTGGACTGAGGAAAAAGGAAAAGACATTTTTAACACATTGACTCTCACCTAGGAGGAAGCCAAGGTACTGAAAACTTATTATGACCGCTTTGAGGCGTTTGTCATGCCTAAGACGAATATGATATTCGCGAGATACAAGTTTAATGAGAAAACGCAGGGTATAAATGAGACTTTGGATCACTTTGTAAATGAGTTAAAATTGCTGGTGAAGGACTGTGCTTATGCAAACAAAGATGAGATGGTCAGGGAGAGAATAGTGTTTGGCACAAACTCAGCAAAAGTGCGAGAGAAACTTTTAAGTGCCGGGTCTGAGCTAACATTAAATAAAGCCGTGGACATCGCAAGATCGCACAAGATAGCACAAGCACAGCTGAGAACCTTCGATGCATGTACTCCGAGCGGCTCACATGAACTGTGAACGCAGTATGCAGACAACAAGCAAAAGCTCCAAAGAGCGCTGAAAGAAAAACGCATTACACAATTGAGAAGGCAGCAAAAGAATATGAAGCGGGTGACGCATACAAGCATATTCATAAGTGCAGCTACTGCGGAAACAAAGCACACGGTGGAAAAAGTCAATGTCCAGGTAAAGGAAGACAGTGTAAAAAATGTGGTAAATTGAACCACTTCGCTAAAGTTTGCAGGACTGGGAAAGGAAAACCCGTGCATGCAGTGTATGATGTCTCAGATAAAGAGGAAGACGAGCTGTTTATTGATGCATTAAGAAAGGAACAACCCTCTGAAGCTGAACAAGTCTTTGTAGACATATCAATAGGAAAGCAAGGTGTAAAGCTTAAGTTTAAATTAAGTTCATAGACACACTGCCGCTAAATATTCGCAGGCAAATCCACAACTTAATACCGGGAATGCCTGTTAAACATCTTAGATTCACGAGTACCGATTTGGGTAGTGAACACTTCGATGAATGAAACCTGTTATCTTTACAACGGTTGACAAACACGGAATATAACTTAAACACAACACATCCTCCAAATATGAACCTGATAGAAAGAAATAATGATAATCAAATCCTTGATGACAGCAACACTCATAACAGTCACAAAACAATTACATTGACAATCATGTTACGTTATTTTTAAAATGTTTCCTTTTCTTTTTCATAACTTATTTATCACACTACTTCTCCACTGCGAAGCGCGGGTATTTTGCTAGTCACAAAATAAATTTCAAAGAGCATATACAGGTCATCACCAGGTTAGGGACATCTGACCTACAACATACGAACGGGGCTGCAGCTGTGATGCATGCACCTCAGTAACTGCCACTCCGTCATCTTCAGCCTGGGGATGCTGCAAGCGGTGGCTGAACGGAGGCTAGAGGGGGCCAACTCCACTGCTTGCGCAGTGTAGTGTCCCTTGGGCGGCTCCCGGCAGCAAGTGGTTTCATTGCCCGCCCACCACACACAGCGTTCATTCTCAGTGGGCGGCTAGTAATGCTGCAAGCAGTGACCCAGTTGTGGCTGAACAGAGGCCATTGAGGGTGAACGGGGTGGTTGGGGATAGCATTGTAGTGTGCATTGGATGGCTGCCTATTGAATGGGGGCGATTAACTACCCGCCTTTGGCCGCACTGTGTTCAATCACGGTGGGCGGACGCTGCAGGCAGCATACTGTAGTGGAGGTGACTGTAAGGTGGGCTAGTGATGAACCCCCCCCTCGCTGCCCCCAGTCATTCTCAATAGTAAGCCTGCTTGTACTGTTACGTACATAGCAGGAAGTTGTCTCTTGTCAGTACATCAGACGTGTTGACGACTGGTGCCTTCCTGCTGTGATAGCGTGTACAGAGCAGTGCAGAAGGGCTCATCTTAAACTTTTGTCTTCACCCTTCAACAGTGTCTCTGAAACACAAATCTGATGCAAGTGCTGGTGATACAGTAAAGAAGAGAAAAACCATCACCATTGAAAATAAAGTAGAAATAATAAAGAGGTCAGAGAGAGGTGAAACTCAATCATTCATTGGCAGAGCACTTGGTTACAGTCGATCAACAATAGTATTTATTAAATTTACGTACCTGTTCTGACTTACATACAAATTCAACTTAAGTACAACCCTACAGTCCCTATCTCGTACGTAACCCGGGGACTGCCTGTATTCAAAAAGTTGTATCTATTACATGTAATTTTATTTAGGCAATAGAGACCAACTGGGGCACTCACTTTTAAGAATAGGGAAGGTGTAGAAATAGTGAGGGAGATTTAAAGGATATGAAGGCAAATAATTGCATCACTCTGAAAACATTATGAACACATGACAACAACAAATAAAAAAGATCTTCGAAAGGCAGGAAGACAGAGTTGAATACTGCAGAAAATGCAAACTTGACTTTAAGGTTCTTTCAGTGTTTTATTTGTAAAACAGTAGTCAGTGAAGAGGTGAATTGTATTATGAACGATCAGAGAAAAATAAAATATATAGAAAAGGAAATAGCAAATGCTCTCAAGTTATATTTTTCATGATGTGTAATGTGTGAGGAAGCCAAGAATATCGCAGTAGATGCAGGTACTATTAAGGAGGGACTAAACACTAGAAATTAAACAACTCTTACTAGGATTAGAATCAAATCAAATAAATTGCTATGATGGATAACATTTATTCTAAAAAGCTTAAGGAAATTAGTAATAACACATATTAACTCTAAATATGCATTTTACAGAAATCACTGTGTGCTAGAGAATTTAGTAAAGACTGAATTCTTGCAAACCCGTTTCACGAATAAATGAGAGACATTATCAAAAAAGGACTAAGCAATACGTTGTACTGGTGCATTAGTAAAGGGTTCACTATGTGATTTGAATGGGGGGGGTAAATTATTTGACTAACATGTTAGAATGCTATGAGGTAGCAATAAAAACATTCAATCAGAATGGTGTATATAATATCATCTATCTTGATTTCGAAAAATCTTTTGGTAAGGTACTGCATGAGAGGTTAGTGGGAAAGCAAAAAGAACTGGAAGTACAAAAAGCACCGAGTAGATGTTTGAAAAATTTTATGAAATACAGAAGACAGAGATATTTTCTATACTAAGTGATGTTTTAAGTGGTGTCCTTCTGGAGTTACTGTTATTTTTTCATAAAAACAATCTTGATAAAACTGTATCTTACAGGCTGGATAGGTTTGCAATAATACTATACTAGTTTGAACTAAAGATACTGTAGAATATAGGTGGATCTGGACAAAATTCAGATATGTATCAGATGAAATTTGATATAAATAATTATGATGTATTACACATAGGAAGTACAAATATTAGCCATGATTACCCATGGGGGTTGAAACTTCAAAGAAGACTTTACAAAAAGGACATCACAGTGTACTTGTCCACATCCATACAGCATACAAAAATGATTCAAAAGGACCATGGAAAGCATGTGCAGTAGGTGGTGTTTCAGAGAACAGATACTGCTGTGGGGTTCCTTTTTACAGGAGACAGCACTGGAAACTGTAATCAAAAATGCTATAAAGTTTATTAAAAATCATTCAAAATTAAAATTAAAAGCAGAATCACCTCATAATATTATGGACTTGAATAAATATCGACTGACAAGCAGCGGTAAAATGTACTAATTACTTTTGTTCATTCATTTCTCTCTATACAATACAATTTATTTTTGTATAGCCCAAAATCACACAAAAAGTGCTGCAATGGGCTTTAACAGACTCCCAGCCCTGACTCTCTAAAAAGACAAGAAAAAACTCCCAAAAAAACTCTTGTAGGGAAAAAAATGGAAGAAACCTTGGAGAAAGGCAGGTAGGTTGGGCATGCAGTTGGTATCAAAAAAGGGGGTAAATACAATACAACACACGCAGCAGAACACAAGTAATCCTCAATACAATATAACAGTGTAATAGAAATATTACATGTACAGAGCAGATAGCAATAGATGATATTACAAGATATGATTTGGATTTGTTCAGAGTCCTGGAGACCTTGGCCATCAAGCTGCCTCCCCCAATTAGCCATTCCATAGCTGAGTCAGTGCTGAGACAGCCAACCTGATGAAAGGACACCTGTACCCGATGATTCATGTGATCCTCCATCAGAGATGACTTTACCTTAGGCAGGCAAAACAACTTGGCAGGTGGGCAGTGGCACCAAGTGCCACATTTGAGTACAGAGAAGAGAAACAGAATAACTAAGGGTTAGTAACAAATTATAACTATACCTTATTTTTTAGTGCTAATGACTAACAACACATGATGCAGTCTATACAGTTAATCAACAGTGCTAGTCTGGGTATACTAAACTGAAGTAGCGAGTCTTCAGCCGGGATTTGAAAGCTGAGACCGAAGGGGCATCTCTTATAGTAGCAGGCAGAACATCCCACAGTTTAGGGGCCCTGTAACTAAAAGCTCGACCTCCCACTGTTATTTTATTAATCCTTGGAATCATAAGCAGACCGGCATCTTGAGATCTTAATGTATGTTCTGGTTTGTAAATCATGATAAGTTCAGACAAGTAAGCCAGACTTTCGCCATTAAAGGCTTTATAAGTTAAAAGGAGGATTTTAAAATCTGCTCTAAACTTAACCTTTACTATCTCTACTATTGTATAGTTACTCAGCATGTACTATAAAAAAATGTGGTAATGAAGCTCAGTTGTTTTTCATTTTCTCAGTATTTTAATATTGGCATACAATACACTAGAGAAAGCACATAACACATAGCAGTACTGATACTGCAAAATGGACTGTAAAGGTGACCAATGGTGTTAGCTATTTCAGAAATCTACATAACAATTTAATGGTGAACGGAATGGCTAAACTATTCCATCTACCATGTCTGATTTAGCGTTGTTAGAAGAAATCGTAAATGTAAGAATCAGAAGAGTTCATGTATTTACAGATCATACTGATTTCCTTTCCCATGCTGATGAAAGGATTTTAAGCCGATTTATATTTCCAAGAGCTATCTTCTTGGAGCTGTGTACTGTTAGAATACTAGGATGTATACTTGATATCATTTTTATGATGAAATGCATTGAAGTATGTATATTACATTTTACAGATTAATTGTTAACTTCAAATTGTTAACTTTCAACTTTAAATAATGTATACTGTTAATAATTAAACATGTGATGTTATCGTAGCATGGCAGAAGTGTTGCTGCCTCACAGTTTCCTTTGAAAGACATGGAAGTTACTGGATTTGGTGATGCTAAATTGATGCTACTAGTGTATGTGTGTGCTCGTATTCACCCTGCTATGAGCTGGGGCCCCATCCAGGAATTGTTCCTGCCTCATGCTCGATGCTTGCTAGGACTACCACGACCCTGGATGGATGAATGGATGGAATAATTAAACATGTATAACATGTTTTTTAAAGGTTTTGAAGAATTGCTGTTCTAAGCTTACAGCTGGTTTTACATTTATTAGAGACGCTTACTGTGTGGCAATTGGTTACGTAGAGAAAGAACACTTAGAATACAAAGCTTTTAACATGCTACTCGTACTTCTTCACATCTTCTTTATTTCAGGCACTGTGCGACTTTCTGAACATGAACTTTTGAGTGCCTCTGCTACTCTGTACCACTTCTTCAATTTCCTTAAGTTGCTTAAACTATTGCTTAAGCCACCAAATAGTATGTTTTTCCTTGCCTCCACTTCACTGAGTAGGATCTGCGTTTCACATTCGTTAACATTCTTCATTTTTACATGTGCTTTATCCATTGTCTTTTAACAAAACATTGAATAGAAGGGGCTATTTATATTTATTTGCATATTCAAATAGGAGTATTTCTGGGAGGAGTCAGGGTTGGGCTGTAGGCATGTGCATGTGCATTAATATTCATGTTGACTGTGAATTATAAAGGGAAAGTGCACAGAACTTTGCTTACACACAGTTTTATGCATCTGAATTTATTTGTGCATAGGCACATTTCCAGTGTTGTCTGTACGCCATGTTTTCGTATGAATTCAATGCACAGCTTTATACATAAGGCCCCTGGATTGTGGATTTGGCCTTCTTTGCTATAGGATTGCCTTTTAGGCAGCTCCTTTTTAATTATTTGAACGTTTCCTTGTATTTTTCAAGTTTTTGTTAATATATCCTTTCTTTTCAAAATTGGTACACAAACTGAGGGTTTATGGTCACTCCTCTTTATATGGGCCTTTTGCTATATTTTTTGGGACATTTCTTGTTATTTTGTCAGTTTGCTTTGTTTGGAGTCAGCTATGCTGGAAGCTTGCAATTAGCATGTTTTGGGGCTAGCTGGATTTGGGGTGATTCTCCTTGGAGAGGCTAGTTAAGTTATGTCTCTGTCCTTATGTTTTATTTAGGAGGCCTCACACTCATTTTGCTATGTTTGGGATTTCTAATCATAACAAACTCAAGGGCACATGGAAATAATGTGCAAACCCAACATGGACAACATCCAAGTACAGGATTTGAATTCAGGATATTGGAAACATGAGGAAACAAAACTAACCAAACACATGTAATTCTTTGAAGGGTTACAACACTAGTTTTAAGCCAGAAAGTTAGTTTACTCCTAGCCCAATAAATTCTGTTGACAACACAATCTTTGATTTAGCTCTAAGATCTCATTGAAATGCTTTATTTGGTCCAGATCATAAAATGGAGGAAACCATGGCATATGGCAAGCCCCTTTGTCATTATCATCAAACGTTTATGCAAGAACAAAAAGTTTGTGGTTAGAAGCATTTCTATCCTATAAGACACTTGTCCTGGTAGAATTAAATTTTGTAACATGAGAAGAAGGTGGTGACTGAGGTGATTAGGAATGTGCCTGCCTACAGACAGAATGAGTACCAAGAAAATAAGTGCACACTATTATGGAAATGTAAGGATTCTTCATTATTACAGTATAATCTAGCAATGGGATATTTGCATTCAGGCCAAGGAAGACACCATAGAAGCCACAAATTGTAAATAGGTATTTCTGAACTAAATTTAAAAAAAAAAGACAAATCTTGTGGTCCAGAATATGTTTGTACTTTTGATCTTCTGGTTGTGTGCCAGCCTTTTTCTGGCCATGTTATTCTTTTCATCTCCCAGACCTACTGATTTCTGCCTTTGGAATAACTTTTTTCCTCCATAGGCACTGCTGTCTGAGTAGAACGAGGCATTTTTCCACCAGGATACCAGAGGGCAGAAAAAAAATGTTGCAAGACCTCCTGGTCAACATGAGTAGCTCAGGGCTACTAGCTGATAAAACTCAGGTTAACAGTTCAAGGGTGAGTATGGGGAGAAGTGGCCAGTAATCTCTTGCCCTAGTGTTGTCCCTTTTACAGAACAGAAATTAGAAGGCTACCTTGAAGACAAGATACTTCCAGGGTAATAACAGATTTGGGGGTACAGAGACACAAGGAGCAACTAGAACTTGTCATAGCCTGGCATTCTTGTGACAATACTATGGGTACTCCTGACCCGGGAAGTGGTTCCACGAACTGGCTAGAAATGACCTAAATTGACTTAACATAGCCAAGAGTGGAAGTGAGAGTTCAGGACAAAGACAAAATGGCAGGATGAAGAGGCTATGTCTGAAACAGTGTGAATGGGACAGAGAAAGAGACAGAGGTGAGGAAAGGATTGCTTAAAGGTGAACTGGAGTCTGTGACAAACCGCTGAACCTGTGAAGCAGGGAATATTTAGTCAAGACCAGACTTATATATACTTTGAATGCTCAATTGCCTTTATTATTCAATAGAAGTACCATTACTGATACGTCTGGCTTTTTTAATGTTATTTTGGGTCAATCAGAGTCAGAAATGTTGCTATAATTTTCTTATATCTTCAGATCACAATGTACTACACACTCCAGATTATACACTTAATCTCTATCTATAAAACACAGTTTGTTTTTCAAGCCAAAGAC
This sequence comes from Polypterus bichir lapradei, assembly GCA_026402145.1. Taxonomy (NCBI): domain Eukaryota; kingdom Metazoa; phylum Chordata; class Cladistia; order Polypteriformes; family Polypteridae; genus Polypterus; species Polypterus bichir. The sequence goes on from JANRMT010062806.1 coordinate 48,024,917, forward strand.
TAGAAATTTAACACACAGGTACTACTCACCATAAGTAAGGTTTCAGATAATGTTTGCCTTGTTAGGGGACAGTGGGGTAGGAACAAGCAACATAAAATTAATTTACTGTGATTCATTGTCAGAAAAACAACACCATGTAGGTTGTGATGGTAGTGTGATATTTATTTGGGAACCTATGTTAATTTCCTGCCTATTATATTTAACTTTAATCAAGCGTCTCCTTCATAATTTTGCCATAGCCCCATGCAGCTCCAGATGACTCTACATTTTTTTCAGTTATTTATTGCAATTTATTAGGATGGCAACAATAATCAATCACTTTTATATCAACATTTCACCCTATGTGGTCCTATTTCTTTGTCGCATTTGAAGCTGCATTAGTCAGGGATTTGACAAATAAATTTCAGCCTTGAATGCTTGAGGTGTGGTGGGAGTACCTTGGGGTTGGGAAAGATTAGATTAGATTAGATTAGATTAACTTTTTCAGTCCCATGGGGAAATTCAAATGCATACAGCAGCAGAAACATGAAAAACTAAAATACAGACTCACAGGACAGAAAATGCATCCAATCAATAACTCAATCAATCGATAAATGCATATGTAAATAAATTAATAAATAAACAAACAAACAAACAAACTTAATGAGTACATTGGGTGGTAGTATTGAATTGCCTGAATACAGTGGGCAGAAAAAATCCCAGAGGCACTTCTTAGCACACCATGGTGGAATGAGTCTGTGGATTAAAGTGCTTCAAAAGAGTGCCTCCTGGAGGAGATGGAGGGGATTTTTTTATGATGGCATCCAGTTTTGCCACAACAGAACAAAAACTAGCAGGCAACAGTATGATGTCCCATATTTGGTACTGGTAACACCTGCTTTAGAAAGAAAACTGATACCTTGCACAGCATGTAATCATTGTTGTGCCTATGGGGTGCACAAATGTGCTTCAGCATTGCTCATTCTTCTTCTTCATTAATATTATGGCAGTTAGAAGACCACCTTTTGGTGCATTACCACAAACAAATGGAGTGGAGTGTGATGCAAAGTTTGTGGGGTAAAAAAACTTCACTTTCCACGTTACTAGATTATACAATGCTACTTACATTTGTAATACACTCTTATGAATTTAAGAATGTATATTTTCATACCTTAATAAGTCACTCAGTGTGAAATCTGTTACTCCTAATGAATTCAAAGCATCTTGAAGTTGTCAACTTGGTTCCCTGTAAGCCTTACAGTGTAGCAAGACATGTCACTATCAATGACAATTTATTTATAGAGCACATTTAAAACAACATCAGTAATGCTGTAGCCAAAGTGCTTTACAATAAAACATACACTAAATATAAATAAATACAATAAAATACAATAAAACACAATATAACCAGCAGTATATTGAAACAAGTGACTAAGAGGAGGGAACCATCATTATCACTGAAGGTCATGGAAAGTGAGGGAATAGAAATGCGTCTTCAATCTAGTTTTAAACAGTTCAACTGAAGGCGACTACTAAATGTAATTAGACAAAGAATTCCACAGACGAAGTGCAACAGATACAAAAGCCCTGTCCCCCTTAGTTTTACACTTAGTACAAGGGACAACAAGAGACAACTGACTGGTGGATCTAAGCTCTCTGGATGGCTGGTGTTACTCAGTTTCTCATATTGACCATTTATAGACCCCTTAAATATAATGCATCCTTTACTGAGGAATTCTCAGACTTAGTATCTATAATACCTAATCATAAGTTCCTAATTGTGGGGGATTTCACTATTCATTTGGATATTCAGTGTGACCCTAAAGCAAGAGAATTTATTAACTTACTGCTCTCTTTTGATCTTAGCCAGCATGTCAGCCAGCCTATACATTAGGGAGGACTCACGCTGAATTTAGTCATTTCAAAAGGATTAAAAGTTGATATGAGGCTGGGTCGTGGATATAAGTATATCTGGCAATTTCTGCATTCTATTTAACATAGAAACACTGGCAACTAAAACTAAAGAGCAGCATTTTGTTAAAAAACTTTATTTCATTGCATTTGCATTGTCTAAATTTGCTAATATTCTGAATAATCAGTCTGAACTTAGAGCTTGTCCTAGCACAGCCAGTACCAGTTACCAGTAAAGTGGATTTTTTTTCTAAGGTGACAGCTACACTTGACATAGTGGCCACTGAAAACATTGTTAAGAAATCCTCTAGCACTAAAATACCTTGGAGAACTCATAGAGCGTTGAATCTTAAGAGAAACTGCTGTAGGGCTGAGCATAGAAAGAGGAAAACAAAAACAAAAAAAAATAGTGAAATATTAAAAGGCACATACTGTACAGCTGAATATAACAAATCAGTCTGTCTTGAGAGGCAGTCCTTTTTCCTAAACTTACATAGTAAGTAATAATTCTGGAGATCCAAGATTGGCATTCTCAATGATTGATTGTCAATAACATTTACTTATTTGGCTGACACCTTTATCCAAGGTGACATTTATGATACAATTGGTTACATTTCTTTCATTTTTACAAAGGGAGCAGAGGCAGGTCAAGTGACTTGCTCAGGGTCACACAGCATCAGTTGCAAGATTTAAACCCACAACCTCAGGGTGTGAGGTCCAAAGCCTTAACCACTACACCACACTGCCTGCCAGTCATCCAACCCCATTTAATTCAATGGAATGCCTTCTTGGAACATTCTAGCAAAACTTGTGAAGCTTATGCCATATTTGTTAAACACAAAAATAAGCTATATTATAAATCAGTCCAAAATGAAACTTGTTCAACATCAGCACACTCTTTTCAGAGAATTAAGTAAATTCATTCACTGAAATAAGTTTTCCCGAACTCTGTAGAATAATTTCTCAACTAAAACCCTCCACTTGTGTTTTTGACCCAGTCCCAACAGGATTTTTCAAAGAAATCTCAAATTTGCTAAATGGTAGTGTACTTAACATAGTGAACTCTTCAATAAATACTGGAGTCTTCCCAGACTGTGTAAAGACTACATTAGTTAAACACCTGTTTGAGAAAAATAATCTTGACTCCTCTGTACTTGACAACTTTAGATCTATTTTTAACCTGCCTTTTAAAGGTAAAATACTAGAAAAAGAAGTTCTTTAGCAATTACAGGACTATTGAAATAACCATTCTCTTCTTGATAAGTTTCATTCATGTTTTAGAACAAATCATAGTGCAGAAACTACACTGCTCAAAAGTAGTAAATAACTTACAGGTTAATGCAGACGAGGGCCACATGTCTGTTCTTATTCTACTAGACCTGAGCGCAACTATTGACACCACAGATCAGAGTATTCTAATAAATCACCGTAGACAATGAGGGGGCCTCTCACGCAGTGTCTTAAATTAGTTTCAGTCTTTTTTAACAGGTTGAAAATTCTTTGTTAGCTGAGGTAATTGCAGTTTAGAGATCCATGATATTATATAAGGTGTACCACAAGAATCTATTCTGGGCCTGCTTTTATTATGAATCTATGTGCTCCCATTAGACCAGATTATTTAAAAACTTAAGGTGAACTACCAGAGCTATGCAGTTGACACACAGCTTTAATTTACTATAGCACCTGATGACTCTGATGCTCTGGGCTCTTCGATCCAATGTCTGCCTTGTATTTCTGAATAGATGAGTAGTAATTTCCTCGAGCTAAACAACAAAGAAAAAAAACTGTAATCTTAGTCATTAGTAAATATGAAAGTAAGGAGGGTATTAGAAATAAACTTGGTCTCTCAAAATTAAACGTCAAGGTGGAAGATAAGAATTTAGGTTTAAACATGGACTCTGACTTAATCTTTAAATTACACATTAATCAAATACTAGGACTGCATTTTTTCACTTAAGGAGCACTGCAAAGGTTAGACCACTTATAATATAGCAATATGTTGAGAAATTAATTCACACTTTTGTTTTTAGTTGGTTAGACTAAAGTTATGCATTCCTAACTAGTCTATCTAAGACAGACATCAATTGGTTGCAGTTATTCTACAATGCAGCGGCAAGAATATTATCTAGAAAAAGAAAATCTGAGCACATCTCACCAGTTTTAGCTTTTTTACATTGGTTACCTGTGTCTTTCAGTCCATAGTCTGTCTTGAGAGGCACTGCTATTTCTCTAGAATTATAAATAACAATGCTAGTAATCCCAGAGTCTTATTCTCTATGATTGATCGTCTGCTAAACCCAGGTCACTCAATGGAATGCCTCCAAAATACTTCCAGTAAAACTTGTGTGGCTATTGCTGTATTTTTTAATCAAAATATTAATGATATTAGAAACAATATAGCACATCTCCACAACATTGATCCTCTTAAGCCCCAGTACTCCATTATAAACAAATTAAATTATTTCACCAGGATAGATTTACCTGATTTATATAAAATATTTTCTCAACTGAGACCCTCCACCTGCGTCCCAACAATTTTTTTCAAAGAAGTATCCAGCGTGCTAATTGACAGTATTCTTGACATAGTAAACTTGTCATTAGATACGGGGGTCTTCCCAGACTGTCTAAAAGACTGCTGTAGTTAAACCCCTACTCAAGAAAAATAATCTTGACTCCTCTGCTTTTGAAAATTGTGGACATAGCTCTAACTTGCCTTTCTTAAGTAAAATTCTAGAGAAGACAGTCATTATACAGCTTAATGACCACCTCAATAAACATGCTATTCTTGATAAGTTTCAGTCGGGTTTCTGAACAAATCACAGTACAGAAACCATACTCGTTAAAGTAGTAAATGACTTGCGGGTAAATGCAGACAGAGGCTGTTAATCTGTTCTCATCCTCTTAGATCTGAGTGCCCCATTTGATACCATTGATCATAATATTCTTAAAGATTGCCTTAGTCAGTGGGTGGGCGTCTCTGGCAGTGTCTTAAATTGGTTTGAATCCTACCTGGCAGGTAGAAAATTCTTTGTTAGTTGTGATACTTATACTTCTATGACACATGATATTCTATATGCTGTTCCACAAGGCTCTATCCTGGGTCCGGTGCTCTTTTCGATTTACATGCTTCCATTAGGTCAGATTATCTCTGGGCATAACGTGAGCTACCACAGCTATGCTGATGACATGCAACTGTACTTATCAATAGCACCTGATGACCCCGACTCTGTTGATTTACTGACACATTGGTTTACTTTTGTTTCTGTTTTTTTTGAATGGATAAGTAGTAATTTTCTCAAACTAAATAAAGAGAAAACTGAAATTTTAGTGATTGGCAATAATGCATATAATGAGGTTATTAGAAATAAACTTGATACATTAGGATTAAAAGTCAAGAAGTAGGTAAAGAATTAAGGGGTAACTGTTGACTGTGACCTGAATTTTAAATCACATATTAATCAGATCACTAGGACAGCAGTTTTTCACTTAAGAAATATAGCAAAAGTTAGACCTCTTATATCATTGAAAGATGCTGAAAAATTAGTTCACGCTTTTGTTTTCAGTCGACTAGATTACTCTAACGCACTCCTCTCAGGACTACACAAAAAAGACATAAATCAATTGAAACTAGTGCAAATGCGGCTGCTAGAATCTTAACTAGGAAAAGAAAATCTGAGCACATTTCTCCAGTTTTGATGTCACTACATTGGTTATATGTGTCATTCAGAATTGACTTTAAAATACTGCTTATGGTTTATAAAACCTTAAATAATCTCGCTCCATCTTATATTTCAAAATGTCTGACAACTTACACTCCAAATCGTAACCTTAGATCTTCAAATGAGTGTCTGCTTAGAATTCCAAGAGCTAAACTTAAAAGAAGTGGTGAGGCGGCCTTCTGCTGTTATGCACTTAAAATACGGAATAGCCTGCCAATAGGAATTCGCCAGGCTAATACAGTAGAGCACTTTAAAACACTGCTGAAAACACTACTTTAACATGGCTTTTTCATAGCTTCATCTTAGTTAACTTCTGATGCTCTGTATATTCAATTAAGTATCATTATTATTCATGGTGGCTCCAAAATCCGTACTAACCCCTACTCTCTCTTCTGTTCTTTTTCCAGTTTTCTGTGGTGGCGATCTGCGCCACCATCACCTAATCAAAGCACCGTGATGTCCCTACATTGATTGATTAACAACTAGAAGTCCATGTGACTGTCATTATCAAGTTCTTCCATGAAAACCCTGAATACAATGAGGACTGATTGAGGTAATTTATGTTAGGTAGAATGCCTAGAGGGGGCTGGGCGGTCTCATGGCCTGGAATCACTGCAGATTTTATTTTATTTGTTTTTTCTGTCCTCCCTGGCCATCGGACCTTACTTTTATCTATCTATCTATCTATCTATCTATCTATGTTAACTAGTGTTCTCTTATTTTAATTCTTATTTTGTCTTTTTTTTCTCTTTCTTCATCATGTAAAGCACTTTGAGCTATATTATTTGTATGAAAATGTGCTATATAAATAGATGTTGTTGTTTTAGAATTGATTTTAAAATACTACCAATGGTATATAAAGCTGTAAATAATCTTGCTCTTTCCTATCTTGTGGAGTGCCTAACTCCTTACATTCAAAGTCATAACCTTAGATATTCTAATATCAGTTTACTAAGTATTCCAACAGCCAACTATACAAAGGAAGTGGTGTGGTAGCATTTTGTTGTTATGTACCAATAATTTGGAATACTTTACAGATAGACTGTACTGAATGTATAGGTCCGTACTGACCCCTATTCTCTCTTCTGTTTCTTTTTCTGGTTTTTTTGTGGTGGTGGCCTGCGCCACCTCCACCTACTCAAAGCATCATGATACTCCAACAATGATGGATGGATTAAAAGGCAGAATACTACGTGACCATCATTTTCAAGTCCTTCCGTGAGAACCCTAAATCCAAAGAGGACTGTGTCATTTATGTTAGGTAGAATGCCCAGAGGGGACTGGGCAGTCTAATGGTCTGGAATCCCTACAGATGTTATTTTTTTCTCCAGCCGTCTGGAGTTTTTGTTTTTTCTGTCCACCCTGTCCATTGGAACTTACTAGTATTCTATGTTAATTAATGTTGACTTATTTTATTTTCTTACTGTGTCTTTTATTTTTCTATTCTTTATTATGTAAAGCACTTTGAGCTACTGTTTGTATGAAAATGTGCTATATAAATAAATGTTGTTGTTGTTGTTGTAGACATACATCAAACTAATGCTGTCAATCATTTTAAAAAAACTTCTAAAAACCCACTTTTTTAATTTGGCCTTCTCATAACTACAATTTAGTTCAACCCTCAATAAACTAGATATGCATAGAATTATCATACTCTTCTATGTATCTGCAATCTTAGGTAATCTTTTCTAGTTCTTCTGTGGTGGTAGTGCACCCAAACAAAATCCTGTGATGTTTAAATGAACATGATACTCCAGCCTGCCACAAGACCCATTGGTTCCAATCGTCTAAAATGAAGCCTTAAAAGAAAAAAAAAATACTTAAGGCAGAATGCACATTGCGTGATGGTGATCTTTTGGGTCGGAAGCTCCTACAGATTTTGTTTTTATCTCCATCTTAATTTTTGTTTTATTTTTTTCTGTCCACCCTGGCCAACTAACCTTATCATCAACCCATCATTAAGAGACTTAAAAAAACCCCTCAATTTAAGGACCCTATTTCTCTTAATTATATATTTGTTATTTGTAAGTGTGCATTATTTTTTGTATACTATTTATACATTATTTTAGTTATCAGAATTTAATTAGTTTTTCTTTACTTGTAATTACTTCTTTGACATCTTGTAAAACACTAGGACAGGGGTATTCAATTAAAAGTCACTGAGGTCCAGTTATGAAATTTCGTCCAAGTAGAAGGTCCGAACCAAACTCCATCTTGTGTCTTGTAGCCTTCCCCTTATAGTAAATAAATTCAAGGCCTTTATTTTAGATTAAAGAACAGAAACATAATAAAATAAATTTAAAAAAGTGCAAACAGAGTGGAATAACTCCTTTTCTCTTAAATTAAAGAGGTCCCAACCTGAAGAATTGAAGGCCTACACTTCAAGTAAAAAAGTCAACTCAGAAAACAATAACTAAAAAGTGCAAACATAGCATTGACTTAACATTTTCTCTTCTTTGTTCTTAAAATAAGGAGATCCCAGCCTAAAAACAATTGAGGGCTTACTTTTCAAGAAAAAAAAATCCACATCTTCAACAAGTGGCTTTTTAGAGGGCGAAATGCAAACACAGCTTTGAACTTTTCTCTTTTAATTCTTCTTTTTTTTACTTTTCTTAATGAGAAAAATGGGCATGTGGCTGCCCTGCCAGTAATTTAAATCTTGGTTGGAATGGAGTTAGTGCCATTCTCATACAGATATGTAGGTGTTCATTGTTAAGCCTAGAACGGTACTTGTTTTTGATAATGTTCATAGTGGAAAAAGCTGACTCACAGCTGTAAGTTGATCCAAATATAGTCAAGGTGTGCAGTGCTACTTTGGTTAGACCAGGGAACACACTCTCAGGGTTGTAAATGTATGTGTGATGAGTCGGGTAGATCTGTCATACTGGGCTTGCAGTTCGGTTATTTTGCGTGCCCTCAGCTCGGACTTCAGGGGATAACTTTGCTCAAAAGAGCTGTGCTTTGTTTCGTAGTGGCGCTTCACGTTGCCGCTTTTAATTAATGCCACGTTTTCGGAGCATATGAGGCACACCGGTTTTGAACTGCTCGCCGGAAGAATGAACATATATTTCTCCGTCCATTCATCTTTAAAACAACGATTTTTATCATCTACTTTCCGCCTTTTGGAGCAAGCCATGTTGTCTCTTAACTTAACCCTCTTCCTCTCTGCTGTTGTAAACTAACGATTTTATTGGCTCAACTGAGTGAAGCTATTGTCGTATTAACTGGAGTAGCAGCGCCTGCTATCAATAGCCACGACCGTCCAAAATAATGCTCCATGAAAATTATTTAATGTCGTGAATTTACCAGACTGGTCACGGGTCCGGACAGAACCACCACTCGGTCCGGATCTGGACCGAGGTCCGCCATTTGGTGATGCCTGCACTAGGAGATCCATCATTTGTATGAAAATGTGCTATAGAAATCAATGTTGTTTTTGGGTATTAAACTCTGGAATATATACAACCACTCCAGGATTTCTATTTATAGGATGTTTGGAACATTTTGTAATTGTCTTCAGTAACCCAGAATAATTCTTATTAAAATGCTGACTCACGTTCAATAGGCAAATAATCACCATTTGTCTTAGTGCCCTTCTGTAATTTCAGATTAACTACCTTCGGGAAATTGCAGACGTTGCCACTGTCGGATTCAACACATTTACCTGTCGTCCATTACCTTTTTAACAGGATCGTTTGTTTTATGACCCTGTACACAACCACTAAGACATTAAAAGGTGAGGTCTGCTTAAATGCAATTGTCCTTTCTCCATTTGCAAGACTGAAATCGGAGATGATTTTACTGCACCACCATTAATTACTCAATGTTGTCCTCACAAATCACTCAAAACCAAGAAATGATGAGTCACTTCAAACTTTGGTATGGCAGCCGTCGAGGAACGAAAAGTTCCTGTAGAGACGAATTACGGACATTGACAGACGAGATTGGAAATTTGATAGTCTGAGATATTGTATTATTCATATTAGCAAAGTCGTCTGTTTCTTGCATATTTTTACGTTTTGGACGGGGAGGCGGTTGTAGGAAGATCTGAGTGTTTCAAGTTTAATTCCAAGCGACTTTTTATCAGTTATTTAATTAAACTCTACTCGTTGAGCTGAGTCAGTATTTTAACTTAAAATCGTAATCACTAAGAGTTGATATTTTCTTGTCAATCCAAAGTGTCTTTTCATTATATTTTTTTGTGATTCATCACTTTATGGTTTTCTTACTAGTATGTGTATATAACGCATACATTCATAACTTTTTTAAAAAACCGTGTTCTTTTTTCGAGCCACATGATCCGTACGGAGTGACTGTAATTTAACCAATCACGATTCTGGAACAAACCTTTACCCGCCCACGCCACTTCCTTTCATTTAAACCTCCTTTACTTTCCCGTCTTCCCCAAAGTGGGTGGGCATAATTATTATTTTTTTTTTTTTTAGTTTTGTGGCGAAAATAGGTGTTGTCTTCTTTCTTCCTTGAACCTAGTGTGCTGGTTACACGCGTTTGCTGCTTTTGTAGGGGGAAAATGGTGGTAGAGAGGACGCCTACAGACTCCAGTTCTCAGGACAAGGCCGTGTTTACTTTAGAAGAGGTAAAGAAGCACAATGTGAGCAAGAATACCTGGGTGATTATCCATGATAAAGTCTACGATGTCACCCACTTTCTGGATGAGGTAAGTGCCTTGTAACCATATGTCACTTTTACTTGTCGATGACTTTGAAAAGATTACGGCGCTGCGGTAAACTCATTTCTCGTTCATAAAACAGCATTCCCCGATCTTGTAGCGTGCACGTGTAGTGGTGCAATGTTTGAGCGTTGTCGAGTCAATCCACAGTTGACTAGGTGACAACGGTAAAGATGGCGCGCCTCCTGAGGGAAAAAGTGCGTTGAAACCTTAAAAAAATGAAGCGGTCGTTCGTTTAGGGCAAGAGGCACCTCCTGGAAAAGTCACAAGTGGGATCGAGTTATAAGGAAGTCGCTTAAATGATGACATATCCCTTGCTTGGAGTCTTTCCTTAGTTATTGCAGTTTGAACATAATACCATGTGTTTTTAGAAAGACTCCCAAGCTGTTGATCACAAGCTGAAAAATTAGAAATAAGAGCAATCGTGATGACGAAAACGAGCGACAGTGAGGGTGTGGGGATACCTGCCAATCCGTTTTAAAGCTATCTTGATCGATTAAAAAAGAAAAACTGTGTAATCTTGAAACAGAGTAAAATAATGTATATATATTTAGAGAGGGAATACCGTGTAATAATACATAATACATTTTTGTCAAGTTGAATAACGCTTTCAAGGCAGCTGAAGTGAAGATATGCCCAGGGTGTTGTGTTGTGATTTTCAGGTGGAATTTGAACCTGTCGCCTAGAAGATCAAGGGTACTCTGCCTAACCTTTGCTTCACACATGGCCTGGCTGTATATAAATATGAACTTTACAGGTGTATTTTGTGTGTTACTGGATTACACTGGTGATTTATTTTTATTATACATTTTCTTGCCTTCCTCCCAAATGATAATTTTGATATGTAGGCTTAATATCATTTGTTCTGGCTCTTCAGGGAAACGCCTGGCTAGTGGTTAAAGTTTAATCTTTTCTTTTGGCCACATGTTAAAACTGGAAGGGCAAGAAACAAATAAAAATAAAACTCTAGAAATGCAAAAATGAAATAAAAAAAAAAAAAAATGATGAAAATGCTAATGTGGGCCATAATGAAAAGCTTCTAAGATCTTGGTTGCAGTGAAAAAAATGCTTCTGGAATGAGCTGAGTAGCCTGTGACTTAAGTGATATGACATCAGCTTTAAACAATGTTGAACCTTTTTGCACAATTGTGGTATTTGGTCAAAAACACTTACTATGTTAAGTTAGGCCGAACATTTCTATCTATAAAGCAACAATATCTATTTTGTTGTTTGTTCAGTATGCACAGTGTTTGTTTTTCAAACTTCTGATTTGAAATTTGGTACGTAGGTTTTTCTTGCCATTAGTCAAATTTTTGATACTGAGTTTAGGGCTTTCCCATCACCCTGAGGACAATGGGAGCACAGAGAACAAGTGGCATGTAATTTTATGTTGTGGTCTATGAGACAAAGAGGTTCTGATGACAGGCAAGAATGCTAATCATTGCACTTACAAGCATAGAGTCTACTTTTGATTACTGCCCATAAAATTAAACCTGAAATTTAATCAAGCATTTCTCTCACTACTTTTGTCATGGCCTCTATCTGCTGTGGGTGGGTACATACTGAATTATTTAATGCAATTTGCAGGTGTAATCTCTTACTCTTAAACCACCATCGCTAACTTGTACCTGCTTGAGAAAATTTTTTCTGTTGTGTTTGAAGTAATTGGAGTCCCATGGCTGAGTCAAATTCCATAACAAATTGGTTGCAGTTAGTCTAAACACAGTTTTTTCCACTTTAAATTTACAAAGAACGTTTGAAATAATGCCTGGGGAAATTTGGGAAGAATGGTTATATCTAGAGTATATAAATAAAGCTGGCTTAGTCTGTTGAGTGTTTGTTCCAGCATTTCTTAAAATATGTTCATATTTTCAAGAAAACTGTAGAGTAAAACAAGGGATAGTCCAACTTAGAATGTAGGCTTATGTGGCGTCCTGATTTAGTACGGGGTTAATCGGTTAATGTCATTGGGTTTCTCTTGTTGAGAAATAAGCCCCTCCTTTACGATGTCAGACACTAACTTTAGAGCAAATTGTTTACCCTGTCATTCACCTTAAAAAAACAAAGTGAATGAGAGGATCCTACAGGAAGGAATGTAGAAATGCTTAAATCTGGAAAAGGATGCAAAAGCATTTTTAAAAGCCTGGATCAATCCACAACAAGACAAATAGTCTAGAAACAGAGGAAACTCACTCTTAGAGTGGATGTCCTGGAAATAAAGATCTTGTCAAGAATGCAGCAATGGTGGAAGGGATAAAAAAAAACCCTAAGGTAAGAGTCTGCAGAAATCTCTTGAATTTACCAAAGGCCCTGTTCATGTGTCCATTACAAGGAAAAAAATAGGTAAAAATGGAGTTTATTTAAAGATACCACTGATGAGACCAGGTTTCTAAAAAAAGATATTGTTGCATGTTTCAGCTTTATTAATGACTACGGGAATGTTCCACATTGTATCTGCTACATGCTTCTTGTATTTAAGACGTGCAAACATTTTGGCAGAAATGCTCAGTACTGTGTTTGGAGAAAAGATATTGTTTACTACCACTGAAATCTAATCCCACACCTGAAGCATGGCAGAGGCTGCATCATGGGTTGAGGCTGCTTTGCTGCCTCAGGGGCTGGACAGCTTGCCATCATACAGTGAATGATGAAATGAAAATTGTACAAAGAAATTTTATAGAAGAGTGTCTGAATAGTGTTGGATGACTTGATTTTAACTCTTTCAGGGCTGATGTCGACTTTTGTCAAAAGGAGGAGTTGACGATGATAATAGGCTGTAAACTGTGACAAAACCAACCTTTACATTTCATTTGGACACTAGTTGGTAGAAGGAAAGTTAGATTCATTGGTTTGAGTGAGATTCCCTGTGCTCTCGTGAGTAGCAAGGTACACACAACGGCAAAAATGGCACTGACATCTGGCGAGAGATCAAAGCGAATGTGTAAAGCAAAATACTCCATGGACAACATTTTGCCTGTTATCTCTCAACTGGACTATGACCTGCCGGACTCAGTTTTTGATACAAGTGATCAAAAACGAATGTGAGGTTCCAGCTTAAGCTGATTGGTCCCCAGCTAATCGTGGTACTGACAGTGTTCGCCAGGGAGGACTGCCACTAACAATGATAAGAGGTAGAAACCAGATTGTAATGCACTGTGACTGCTGCAGCTGTCCCAGCCATGCAAAGACAGCCTGGCAGCAAGCCTGCTGCACATTCTTGGCAAACTGGCAACCACAGCACGCAGCAACATGTTGATTTCTGAGTGAAACCATTGTTTTTTGGAAAAAATATTCAGCCCTCAAAGAGTTAATATAAGTTGGGTAATGTTACAAGGCAGTGACCAAAAATATGAGTAAGTCAACAAGAGAATGGGTCAATTGGACTAATTTGTGTTTTGTTCAGTATCCAGAATAAAGACAAATTGAATAGCTGTGGCATGGGTTGAAGACAGATGCTCATGTAAGGAATCCCAGAAATCTAAATGAACTGATAGGGTTTTATAAGGAGAATGAATTTTAGACCACTCCTAACTGTCATGCAAGTCTGATCAGCATTTGTTAGAGGTTGCTGGTGCTTAAAGAGATTATACCAGTTACGTAGTAAGTGTTCACATACACATCTTTTTAGTAATATCGAAAAGGTAAGTTTACAGGGAGATATTATAGTCATGGGGGACTTTAATTATTCAAATATTAACTGGGATAACCTTGCAGGTGGAGGAGCACAAGAGCAGGAGTTTTTAGAAGTAATCAGTGACTGTTTTTTAACACAGCATGTTAAAGCACCAACATAGGGTGAAGCCTGTCTGGATTTAGTATTTTGTAATAATCAGGATAGTATTGAGGGTGTAGAGGTGATTGAACCACTAGGGTCAAGTAACCATAATGTAATACAATTCTCGGTATTTTGTAAAAGTGCAGATGCAAAGACTAAAATTGTTAAGTTGTACTTTGGTAGGGCTAATTTTGAGCAGATGCGACAATGTCTAAGTAGGATACACTGGGATAAGCTTTTAAGTGTGGAGACAGGCGGGGAGCAGGGAACAGGTTTAAAAATGTTTTACATGTAATGCAGGACAGATACATACCTAAATTTGAAATTAATAGGAAACTAAAAAAACTCCACGGTGGATTAATAAAGATTTAAAAAAGAAGTTGCAAAGGAAAAAATTGCTTTATAAGGCATATAAGACTAATGACTGCAAAGTGAATCGTAGAGCATATGAGAACATGAGGTCAACCATTAAGAAGGATATCAGGGAGGCTAAAAGAAAGTTGGAGAGAAATATAGCAGATAATGCGAAAGAAGACCCTAAGAGATTCTTTCAGTATTTTAGTCGTAAAAGAACAGTCAAGGAGGAGGTCAAGTGCATCAGGAATAGTAAAGGGGAATTAAAAGATACAGTGAAACAGCGGATGCCCTAAACTTACATTTTTCTGAGGTGTTTACAAGTCAGCAAGTGGATAACCTCCCAGAAGTAAACGCGACTACTAAGGAGGTACTGAGGGATTTGGAAAATATAGAGGGAGAAATGCTGCTCGGATTAAATAAGCTGAAATCAAACAAATCACCAGGACCAGATAATATTTATCCTTGTGTTCTTAAGGAGGCTAGTGAGTACATATATAAACCCTTGACACATTTTTAGGAAGTCACTGTGCACTGGAGAGATTCTGAAGGACTGGAAAATGGCAGATTATATAAAAAATGGCATTATATAAAAAGGGTGACAGGGCAGATCCAAGCAACTATAGGCCAGTAAACTTTACATGCATCACAGGAAAATTAATGGAAGGAATTATTAAGGATAAGATTAAGCAACACATGGGAAGGACAGGAGTTATTCTGAACAGTCAGCATGGGTTCAGAAGAGGGAGGTCGTGTTTTACTAATATGCTGGAATTCTATGCGGAGGCAACAAAAGGATATGATCAAAGTGGAGCTTATGATATTATTTATCTGGACTTGCAGAAAGCATTTGATAAGGTGCCACATGCGAGGTTGGACATCAAATTAACAGAAGTGGGAGTTCAGGGTGATGGTTTTTAGATGGGTGCATAATTGGCTCAGACACAGGAAGCAGAGGGTGATGGTGCGAGGAACCTTATCAGAACTGGCCAATGTTAAGAGTGGTGTTCCACAGGGGTCAGTGCTAGGGCCGCTGCTATTTTTAATATATATAAATGATTTAGATAGGAATATAAGTAACAAGTTGGTTAAGTTTGCAGATGATACCAAGATAGGTGGATTACCAGATAATTTGGAATCCGTTATATCATTACAGAAGGACTTGGATAGCATACAGGCTTGGGCAGATTTGTGGCAGATGAAATTTAATGTCAGTAAATGTAAAGTATTACACATAGGAAGTAAAAATGTTAGGTTTGAATACACAATGGGCGGTTGGAAAATCGAGAGTACACCTTCTGAGAAGGATTTAGGAGTCATAGTGGACATTAAGCTATCGACTTCCCGATAGTGTTCAGAAGCCATTAAGAAGGCTTACAGAATGTTAGGATATATAGCACGATGTGTGGAGTACAAGTCCAAGGAGGTTATGCTCAACCTTTATAATGCACTGGCAAGGCCTCATCTGGAGTACTGTGTGCAGTTTTGGTCTCCAGGCTACAAAAAGGACATAGCAGCACTAGAAAAGGTCCAGAGAAGAGCGACTAGGCTAATTCAGGGCTACAGGGGCTGAATTATGAGGAAAGATTAAAAGAGCTGAGCCTATACAGTTTAAGCAAAAGAAGATAAAGAGGTGACATGATTGAAGTGTTTAAAATTATGAAGGGAATTAGTACAGTGGATCGAGACTGTTATTTTAAAATTAGTTCATCGAGAACATGGGGACACAGTTGGAAACTTAAGGGTAAATTTCGCACAAACATCAGGAAGTTTTTCTTTACACAAAGAGCGATAGACACTTGGAGTAATTTACCAAGTAGTGTGGTAGACAGTAAGATGTTGGGGACTTTCAAAACTCGACTTGATGTTTTCTTGGAAGAAATAAGTCGATAGGACTGGCGAGCTTTGTTGGGCTGAATGGCCTGTTCTCGTCTAGAGTGTTCTAATGTTCTTTCTAGCCTGGACGGTAAAAGCAATGTGTTCAATATTGACAAGAAGTTATTAGTTGAAGCAGATTGCCTATTTTGTGGTGAGGCTGAATATAATTTCCACATTTTTAAGAGGAATTAAATCAGAAATCCAGATCATTTTAAAGGGTGCATAAACTTTACAGTTGGCATTAGGACCTTTATTGGGAATAAGGCCTTATTTTGCCATTTGAAAAGAGTGTCATCTCCCATCACATTATTGGAGAGGGTGATTCAGAGATTTGTATGTCATAATAATGATTAAACTGCAAGCAGTTATTTATTTGCCTATTAATCATCTATACTAAGAAAAGGCAAAGCCCTCACTGACTCACTGACTGACTGACTCACTCATCACTAATTCTCCAACTTCCCGTGTAGGTAGAAGGCTGAAATTTGGCAGGCTCATTCCTTACAGGTTACTTACAAAAGTTAAGCAGGTTTAATTTCGAAATTCTACTTGTAACGGTCATAACTGAATCTTACTTGCGTACATATATACGTCCATAGCCTGCAGTTCGGTCGCCATGTGAGGCGGCGTTGCGTCCTCCATCACCACGCCTCCCACATAGTTGGCTGCCTGCCTATATTGCGTCCCCCCATCCCCACGCCTCCCATGTAATTGACTGCCTGCCCATATAAGGCTGTCCATCGCTCCGGTCTCTTCATTCCCTTCTTTGCTTCGCCACGGTATTCACGTTTCTCTGCTGATAACTGCAGCCTTTTTATTTAATCCACGGCTTTTCCGCTGTTTTATTGTTTGTTTATTACGATTATAGTTATCGTGTATTGGGTATTTATAGTTATTGTGTATTGGGTATTTTAGAATTAGTTTACTGTTCAGGTACCCATTTCCTTTATCGTTCCAACCGTACTCCCATTAACATGTCTATTGATGTGATCACCATCGATCAAAGAACTGTCACTTACCGAGTGGTTTCCATGCCCGGAGATGCCGCCTGCCTTTTACATTCTCTGTGTTACATATTGCACGACCATATGAGGCTCAATCTTGATATCCGGAGGAACATTGTGTCAGGCAAATCCACAAGTTAATACCGGGAATGCCTGTTAAACATCTTAGATTCACGAGTAGTGATTTGGGTAGTGAACACTTCGGTGAATGAAACCTGTTATCTTTACAATGGTTGACAAACATGAATGTACTTGAAAACAACACGTCCTCCAAATGCAAACCTGATTGAAAGAAATAATGATAATGAAATCCTTGATGACAGCATTACTGATAACAGTGACAAAACAATTACATTGACAATCATGTTACGTTATTTTTAAAATGTTTCCTTTTCTTTTTCATAACTTCTTTAACACACTACTTCTCCGCTGCGAAGTGCGGGTATTTTGCTAGTTCATTAATAGAACAAAAATGACTAGCACTTAATGACATTCAAGAGCAATGGATATGTTGGCTAATTTTGCACATCACTGACGTTTATTTTTGTATGTTTTTTTTCTTTTCTTCAAGCACCCAGGAGGGGAAGAGGTATTGTTGGAACAGGCTGGTGGTGATGCTACAGAGAGTTTTGAAGATGTTGGCCATTCTAGTGATGCCAGAGAGATGTTGAAGCAACACTACATTGGGGAGTTGCATCCGGTAAAGTTTAAACTTTTACATATAAAGCTTATATATCCTTGCTCGTTTTCTAGATATAAAAATTTTTAAAGTTTATAAAATTTTAAAAAGTAAGAGAAATTTTCAAAATGGTGATTGCAGAAAACACACTTTTTTGTCTATTGCATATTTTCCCTCTTTGAAAACCTCACCAAAACTTGGTCTATTACTGTTACAGTACCGGTAAATTGAAACGCGTTGATATAGTTGGTAGATTTGACGTTTTTAACTTATTAATATTTTCAATGACCTGTTAAAGGATGAATTTGGTATTTTATTAATTAAAAGCTATTTTTCACAAACATGATCTATGCTCATATGGCATTGGAAATTGTGTTTTAAGGTGAAGAATTTTTTGTATATTTTAAAAAATACTGTGCCTGTGTTTGCATTTTAAATATGGAGTTCACAAAAACAGAATGAACACGCTAATTTTTGTGAGATTCTGCAATTAAAAGAAGTCTCATAGTGCTATTCATATTATTGGCTGTCTCCCTCTATAGCAACCTTTCATTCTTAAACGCATGATTTCCTGCAGGGCTAGATTTTTCATCAGGTTCACATATATTGTCATGTATGCACAGTACAGGTTGAGAATCCCAAATTCAAAATGCTTGGGACCAGAAGTGTTTTGGATTTTGGATATTTTTGGATTTTAGAACATTTGCATATCTATATGTATATATAATTCACTAAGGCAAGACACCCATGGAAGGCACGCCGGAAGGGGCGTGGATTCACTAAGCCGCCGACAAGTAAGACACCTATGGCACACGCAGGGAGGAGCCACGCCCACCAACTCCAAGACCATTGGATACGACGACAACTCGCAGAGCCACGCCCACCAACTCGGATGCGACAACACAGAAAGAACGGTGTCATTTATATTCGTCTGTCATAGAGGCCTCATGTACCTCCGAGCCACCATGACTGTTCATAGATGCGTGTTTCTCGCGCAGGTGAGTCGCCATATGCAGCGTGTAAAACGGTTTGCGAGGGGTATCCAATGGGATCCTTAAAACAATCCTTTACAACTGAGGTTAAAACACAATGAAGTAAGCAGTCTTTAAAAACCGAGTTTTCGGTTATGACGCACGACCGCATGCACCATAGCAAACTGTTTTACACGCTACATACAGCAATTCGCATCTGCGACAAACATGCGTCTTCTTCACTCACGGACAATTATATGTTGCTCTCTCCAGAGTTACATCTTTTCATTCACTTTCTGTTGTATCCTCAATCCCTCCCTTTTTAGACAATTGTGTCTTTCCAGAAGTGTTCAACCATCAATAAATAATTATGTGGCGTTTTGTTATGCCGCGGGTTCACTATTGTGTTGTATTTTGCTCTCTCCAGAGTTCCATCTTTTCATTCACTTACTGTTGTATTCTCACACCAACCCCTTTTAGACAACCGTGTCTTTCCAGAAGTGTTTAGCATTCAATAAATAATTATGCATGAAATTGAGCGTGTGTCTACCCGGCGCAGAGAGGCGTGGGTAAGCCGTTGAACCCCATTCGGGCTGCAAACCGTGGAATTCCCACTAAGTGCGACTCATATGCTCCCTCTGGTTGCGTCCCTACCCTTTTTGCACACCCCCCTCCCACCTCGCTACTACCGTGGTCGGGTGTCTTGGTGGATAATATATAAAGAAAAGCAGCCAATACCGCACAGAGCAATAAAAAGTCTACGTGATTCACAGGTGCATCTGGACTGTGTAAAGACAAAAGCGACTCAAGTGACGAGTTGGAGGTGGGCACATGAGCGGGCAGTGCATACTGAATGAGAAATCAGTAGACTAGCATGACGGAGAGAGCTGAATGGACGTCCTTCTCCTCTCCTCCCGTTCCACACTCCGCACTGTGCACCCCCATCCCTCCGTCTGGCAGGAGAAGGCGCGATTGCGGTCTGCCAGTTTTCAGTCACGGACGGATGTGTGTTGGTTCGTTCCGTGCATTGTTACAATGTTGATTTTCTTGCTGATTTATTACATTACCGATTTTTCAAATGTTAATTTTCTCCCTGTGCTTAAAAATCATTAAAAAACCGGCCTGATTATGCGGCGTATGGTACGCCGCGGGTTGGCTAGTACATATTGAAATACCATGAGGACACCATTGATCAAGTATGCAAATGCACCCAAATCAGCTAAATGATGACTCACGTGTATCATTCTTATCACCAAGCCATTATTATTTTTGTAACTTCTTCATGGGTAAAGGAAAGGAAGACCTGAATACATTTATATAAAGCTTCTTTGGGTGAGAGGTTCAAAACCAGAGTGGCAATAATGGTGAGGGACAGAACTGGTCCAGAGGAAGTAGTGAACTGAACTATCTACAGTTCAACATTCTTCTGGCCATGGGGAATGCCTTCACCAATCTGTGTTGGCTGCTGTTACTCTTGTTGGAAGAGGCATTATACACAACAAACTAAAACCAAACCTCTTTTCTCTGACTTGTCTCACTGAAAATATTCACCCAACCATGCTACCATGCTTGTAACTTTCCATTCAGCACACCCATTCTTCTCTCCCAACCCTCTACAGATGAGTCTGGTATGTCTGTGCTCGTATATCTGGAGTCTGGCTTTGGTTTGACCCGGCTGCTTACACCACACCCATTATTTCAGCTCGAGCCATCACATTTTTCATTCTGTTGTGGTGCTGCATGCATATGGTAGTAATGGCAAAGTCTCTCTTATAATGTGTGTTGATATAACAAACATGTTAAAGCTCAAAAGTGATTATACTATTATAGTTCCAGACTATTTTAGTTCCATTTTAAGATGGCCAGTGCTACCTACAGTATTTGCACTGAAGTACTTTTGTTTTTTTGTTAGTTTATTTTGGCAACTTATTGTCACTTCTAGAAGTGGCCAACAAGTCAGGAATTTCTCAACCAGCCTTCATTCCGTCATGCTTGCTATGCTGGAAGCCTTTAACCAACCGACCGCTACATTCAATATTAGTATGTTGTGGGTGTACATGCATAATAAATAACCTGCTTTTACCAGAAAAGAAATGTCTTTTGTAGTATAGTTATGGGAAAGCAAATCTAAATGATGCAAGGACCTTTCTTGCCTAGTCTGTTTTGACTTCTGTTTATTGGGCTTTTGACCATCAGTACCTTAGACTTTTCTCTGGCATTATGACCTTTTTCTCTATCCCTGACATCCTCTCTGCTGTTGTGCATTTTGACACATCCCTTAGTAGTGCTAGGATGTTTAAATGTTCCAATGTATATGACTTTGGTACTTTTTTCTTTATAGTCCATTCATCTTCTCCCATATTCCAGTATGAGACCCCTGCCTGCTTCTGTCACATTTGGTGCTGTTTCCCAATCATACTACCTCCTTCAATCCCTGTGAAATCACGGCATGTACTTGTACAAATAAGAATAAAGTTGTGAGATTGTGTAATATACTGTAAAAAAAGAAGAGAGGCAGAATTTAAAGACAAAAGGAACAAAATATGTAGCCAACGCCTCCCACGTTGTTGGCTGCCTGCCTATATAAGACCGTCCGTCGCTCCGGTCTCTACATTCCCTTCCTTGCTTCGCCACGGGATTCACGTCTCCCTACTGATAACTACAGCTTTTTTGTTTAATCCATGGCTTCTCCGCTGTTTTATTGTTTGTTTATTACAATTATAGTTATTGTATAGGTATTTTAGACTTACTTTACATTGCTCAGGTACCCATTTCCTTTATCATTCCAACCCCCATTACCATGTCTATCGAGGTGATCACTATCGATCAAAGAACTGTCACTTACTGAGTGGTTTCCATGCCCGGAGATGGCACCTACCTTTTCCATTCTCTTTGTTACATATTGCACGGCCATATCAGGCTCACTCTTGATATCCGGAGGAACATTGTGTCTTATGTATTGAATGACTGGGACAGGTTCAAGGTGTGGACTGATGACAGTACAGGAGATAATTATACTACACAGGAGCACTAGAAGAGTGAAATGCTTAAGCCCTTCACCTATGGTTCTGCATGTGAGTTGATGGCTGCTGCTGAATTGTTCGGTTGTCGCTTTCAAGTGTACCGAAATGGCCAAATATTTTACACCTTTCGACAACCGCCAATGCCTCTTAAACATCTTAGATTCACAGGTGACGATTTCAGTAGTGGACACTTTGATGTTTATGAGTGTTTAAACTCTCAAAAGCTGGATGTGATTTTATCGATGAAACCGGTTGTGTGCTTACAATGCTTGATAGATGCCGAATGTCACTTCAACACAACAAATCCTGCAAATACTATCATAATTGAAACAAACCATGAAACTCAAACCAGCAATCAAGACAGCAGCAATCCAAGCTGTGAGATTTGAGACAAGATTACTGTTCACATGGCCAACTGTAAGTTACATGCTCAAGAGTAAGCTCAGCGCACAGCTTGGTCATGTTACAACCGGAGGACCGAACTGACAACATGGTATACAAAGAGATCCTTAACAAATAATTATTGGCATATTTTCCCTCAGTTTAAAAAGGTTACATTTTCTTCTTAATAAAAATTTTAAGGCAGTACTTCGCCGCTGTGAAGCGCGGGTATTTTGCTAGTGTTTTATAAAAATGAAATGTGAAAAATTTCCAATGGGGTGAATAATTTTATGACCAGTGTATCCTTTAAATGGTGTCATTTAGAGGAGTGGCTGCCTCCCTCCCCGGGAGTACTGAACCACTGTCTGCTTATAAATTGTGGTTCTCTTAAAAATGAGTGTGCTGCATGTTTATGCCTATTTAACCATGATATGTGTGTGTGTGTGTGTGTGTGTGTATAATATATATATATATATATAAAAAAAAGTAATTGCCCCCTGAACCTAATAACTGGTTGGGCCACCCTTAGCAGCAATAACTGCAATCAAGCGTTTGCGATAACTTGCAATGAGTCTTTTACAGCGCTCTGGAGGAATTTTGGCCCACTCATCTTTGCAGAATTGTTGTAATTCAGCTTTATTTGAGGGTTTTCTAGCATGAACCGCCTTTTTAAGGTCATGCCATAGCATCTCAATTGCATTCAGGTCAGGACTTTGACTAGGCCACTCCAAAGTCTTCATTTTGTTTTTCTTCAGCCATTCAGAGGTGGATTTGCTGGTGTGTTTTGGGTCATTGTCCTGTTGCAGCACCCAAGATCGCTTCAGCTTGAGTTGACGAACAGATGGCCGGACATTTTTTTGGTAGACAGTAGAATTCATGGTTCCATCTATCACAGCAAGCCTTCCAGGTCCTGAAGCAGCAAAACAACCCCAGACCATCACACTACCACCACCATATTTTACTGTTGGTATGATGTTCTTTTTCTGAAATGCTGTGTTCCTTTTACGCCAGATGTAACGGGACATTTGCCTTCCAAAAAGTTCAACTTTTGTCTCATCAGTCCACAAGGTATTTTCCCAAAAGTCTTGG
>JANRMT010062806.1:48049013-48075544 GCA_026402145.1 Polypterus bichir lapradei
ATATATATATATATGTATATGTGTGTATATTATATACACGAGGTGTGGCAGAAAAGTAATGAGACTGGCAACACTGCAAGCGATCTGGCAACGCTGCGCTGTTGTCCTTGATAGAGCACGTGTATCAGTACCCTCCCATAGCTCAGTGCGAGTTTCAACTCCTTCCGTTAACTACGTGATTTTTATGACTGCTATTAGCGAAGTTGTGTTTTTGGTTGTGCGTCACGCAAAAATGGAACAGCGGAATTTGGAGCAACGTTGTGCCATAAATTTTGTGTTAAGCTTGGAGAATCGGCAAGTGTGACGTTTGAAAAGTTAAAACAGGGCTATGGGGAACATTCTTTATCCCGAGCTCAAGTTTTTCGCTGGCACAAATCATTTTTGGAAGGCAGAAAACATGTTGAAGATGAACACCATTCAGGGAGGCCTTCAACTTTGAAAACCAATGAAAACATCGAACGTGTGAACACTCTTGTGAGATCAGACCATCGTTTAACATTAAGAATGTTGAGTGAATAATTAAATTTGAACAGATTTACTGTTCATCAAATTTTGACTGAACATTTGCACATGCGAAAGGTCTGTGCCAAAATGGTGCCGAAAAACCTCACAATTGAGCAGAAGGACAATCGGAAAAAACAAGTGTCTTGATCTTCTTGACAGAATCGCGAATGAGCAAGATTTCTTTAGTCGTGTGATCACAGGTGATGAATCATGGGTTTTTGAATACGATCCTGAGACCAAGAGGCAAAGTCAGGAGTGGCACACTGCAAACTCTCCTCGACCAAAGAAAGCTCGAATGAGCAAATCGAAGATCAAATCAATGCTGATTTGTTTTTTTGACAAAAGGGGAATCGTCCACAAAGAATTTGTTCCTCCAGGACAAACTGTCAACCAAGTTTTTTATAAAGACGTCCTTGAAAGGCTCACAAAAAGGGTCATTCGCGTGAGACCAGACATTGCAGACAAATGGATGCTCCATCATGACAACGCCCCATGTCACACTGCCCTCTCCATAACAGAATTTTTGACCTCAAAAGGCATTCCTGTGGTTCCCCAGCCCCCTTATTCACCTGACCTTAGTCTGTGTGACTTTTCTTCCTTTTTCCTAAACTGAAAAATGTCCACAAAGGACGTCATTTCGGGACTTTAGAAAACATCCAAAAGAGTGTAACGGACATGCTGAAGACCATACCGGTTGAAGACTTCCAGCGCTGCTACCAACAGTGGGAACAACATCTCCATCGGTGTGTAGCTGCCCAAGGGAACTACTTTGAAGGGGATAACATTGATGTTTGAAAAAAATAAAAAATCAGTCACATTACTTTTCTGCCACACCTCGTGTGTGTGTGTATGTATATATATATATATATATAATGTGTATATATGTATATATAATGTGTGTGTGTGTAGATGATAGGAGTAAATTAAACCCTAATTTAAGAACTAGTCATTTACACTATATACATTGTTTACATTATTGGAATTAACACTGCATTATTTTTTTTTTCTTGTAGGATGATCGAAAAAAGGTGGGCCCAAAGGTAAAATGTGACTGAAAATGATTTTGTTATTGACTTACTGCATAATTCAAGTTCAAATTTTTGTCCAAAATTGCTAAGTTTCTATTTTGAGGAGTATCAGTGTCAAGAAATATTTGTTTGGCTAGTGGCCTGTTTCTTTTCAGAATAGCGATGTGAAAATCTTAATACTACATCAGTTGATAATATTGTGTGCAGTTTATTTTTTTTTATATTAAGATCACAGTTTTCTTCTGTTTTACAGGATGTTTTTATTACAACAACTTCAAGTCAATCCAGGTAAATATTTGTGCTAAGGTATACAGTATTTTTCTGTTCTGTTTTACTGTCTCCACGAGTAAATGGAAACTAATTACTATTTTTTGGGATTCTTTTGTCTTTGTAACAATGTGGTTGTTGTCTTTCAATAAAATTTTGGAATTTGATGCGTATAATTTAGCATAGGTATTTCAGTCTATAGGTCAATAGAAATATATAACCAAGAAATTCAAATCAAAAATATAAATGACTACAATATAAATAATTTATGCTAAGCATTTAGTATATTTGTAATTCGTGATCATTGGTTGACTATTGTATCATTTATTTTTGTATTTTCCTCAGTTTGTGGACAAATTGGCTGATTCCAGTTATTGCAGTAGTTGTTTTGGGTTTGATGTATCGTTACTACATGTTGGACAGCAAATCCTGAATACTGGTTTGGCTTTATTTATCCATCCAGTTAGAGAATTAATTTCTCTGTCTCTCGTCAATGACCCTTCATCTCTTCTTCCAACAAGTCCTGCAAAGAAGCCAACTTGTTATTATTGGAATGCAAAATACAAGTTTTTTTTTTTTTTTTCTCTCTCCATGTTTTACCAAATCTACAATTTTCTCAGAAGTACTTGTCTGGATAACAGTAACATTTACATTGACAGCTGTTGAGGTAAAACCAATGCTGGGTAAACAGACAGTCTACAGGTAGAATAAAAAAAAAATGCTTTTTCATTACATTGGATTTGGTTTCAGGTATGAAATGTCACACTTTCTAAATTTTATTGTAATCACTATCAGTACTGTGTAAACAAGCGTGAAAAAACTGAAGCTATTTACTCTACATCTTATGTGTGCTGCTTGCATTTGTTGTTCAAATATCAATCTTTAATTACCTTATGAAATCAGTAAATTAATGAAGATAACTGTTTATAAAGAGTTATTTTATGGCACCTTGTCTTCAATAGGCAGTATTTTAAAGGTTCAGTCATATTTTTGCTTTAAATTGGCCCTTTGTTGCATAAACCACTTTATATTTTATTGTAAGAGGCACAGCTACATATAAAATGAAATAATAGTCATACTCTTGAATGTATATGTACAAATTTACTACTTTTAGTTGTTCCCCTTAAAGTAAAGATATAAGATGGCATATTAAAAGAGGATCTAGGCTTTCCTTAACAAGAAGAGACATACAGGTGATCAGCCATCACCTGTTACTAAAGACCGAATAATTATTCTGATTGTTACGCAACACAAACAATTACGGAATTTTTACTTTTAAGATACTTGAAATTTAATAATTTAGGCATACTTGTATAAGGAATGTTGTCCTTTAATGTAATTCCTGTTCATGAGTATGTTTTGTCTTTAAAAAATGGTATTTGTATTATAAACTCTTAATTAAAACTCAGTTGATCAATATAGCGTTTAAATGTTAACATTTACATTAACATACATTCTGAAAGTTACATTATTAGGTTTTGAAATCCTAATTTTCACAATGTGTACTACTTATTGTGCTTTGTTAGACAATTATTGCATCTGTGTTTATCTGCATTTTTGATGTATGTGTATAGGTAGTAAAATTTTATGTTCTCTCAATATAGTGGCTTAGAGAGAGAGAAAATATTATGTCATGTTATGTGACTCCAAGAAGTCATTTTTGAAATTTTTTAACTTGCCTAATTATTAAAGTGTTCTGATGTGTTATTCAGGTACATTGTCAAGGCCTTGAATGGTAAAAATAGCACTGTATCTTTTTAAATGTGAAGTATTTCAAATTGTAATATATTATGAAATACATGATACCCAAACTAAGAAGTACCTATCTTTAAAAATATTAATTACTTCTTTCAAATTCTAATTTTGTGAAAAAGTCAGATGTGAATTGACATTTTGTAAAATTAGTTCCATTTTATCTAATTAACTAATGGTTATGGAAGAAACACTACTAGCCTTTGTTCAGTGGATTTTTTGGCTATGACAAATATTTACATGTTGGGTGTATTTACATTATTTGTCATGCTGTGGATTCCTAACATTAATTTTGAGGCTGTACAGTAAATAAAATTCACTAAAGGAAACTATTGCTACTAATCCAGATCTGGTGGAAGCAATGGCATCATTCTAGTAATTCAGTTTGAACTATAAACTATTAAAATGTCATCAAGGCTTAAGCTTTTTTTTTTTTTTTTTTTTTTTTTAAATAGGATTTTAGGTCTTTGACATTTCACAAGAAAGATGTTGACTTCCTTTGAGAATATATAGTACTAAGATTCAGAATATTATCATCTGCTGAATTGTCAGTAACTACTGTTACTTTAAGTAAAGGTGTTGTATTATTTTTAACAGGATACATCTTTGCCATTTGTATTTCAGATGTAAATGTTTTCCTCATGCAGTTCTGTGTTTGGTCTCTCTTTTTGTTTATCCACCTAAGAAGCTTGATTTATTTTTGCAGAGTAAAATGACATAGAATGATGAATGCTTTGGTCTTTAAATCATACACTTCATGTGGTACTGAGCTTTTATGTTTTCTATGTATCATGCATTCCAAAAGTTTTATACCTAGCTTTCTACTTTGAAAATATTTTAATTTGAATCAGCATTTTAGTTTTTATAGTGTATTCATCAAAGGGAAGGTGACCAATTAGTATTTGGGCTAGAAGGAAATTGTCTGTTTAAGGATACTTCTGAAATAGAAATATGCATTGCCTTAAAGTATATGAAGCGATTGAGAAATGAATACATTGTATAACACAACAGTTTCATTCTGGCATAATAAGTGCTAACTCTTTGTAAAATTACAAAATTTGACTCTAGGTATAGTAGGGTTCTCTGGTATAAGCAGATTTTGTTTTTGTTTTTTTAATTTTATGTTTTGACTGTAGGATGTTTTTGGGTTTAGATGCAGCGGTTTCTTCTGAAATATAACACAATAAATTAATTCA
This sequence comes from Polypterus bichir lapradei, assembly GCA_026402145.1. Classification (NCBI taxonomy): domain Eukaryota; kingdom Metazoa; phylum Chordata; class Cladistia; order Polypteriformes; family Polypteridae; genus Polypterus; species Polypterus bichir. The sequence continues at coordinate 48,053,761 of JANRMT010062806.1, forward strand.
AGTGAAAACAATGTATTGTGTAATGAAAGGAATGAAATTTGTGTTTCTTTGTGATGAAGACTAAAAACCACATTACTGTGTAAATCAAGAAAACATAGAGTAGAGTTTGTGTGGCTTTCTTTGCACTAAATACTGAATAGGTTTTTTACTATAAAAATAAAAGATGGCTGAAGCACTTGGATATGTAGGTAAGTGAAGCATATGCACCTGTGGTGCTCAGTTAAGACAAGAACAAAAGTGGACTGAAATACGAGCATGCAAACTGACTTTGCAGTAGGAGTTAAATCAATTGCTCCATTATGTTTTCTGTATATGATATTGCATCTTAAAACTTTCATGCCATCATTTTAACACTATCTACTTTTTTTAGATTGCACAATAGTTAGGGTTGCTCAATCATAGTTCCTGAATTCAAGTTCAGGCCCAGCTCTGCCTTTAGCAAGATAGCACATTCACTTTTTTTTTTTTTTTATAAACCTACTAATTAATCTACATAGCCAAACGTGTGGTATCTGCAACCCCATATACATACAGTAGGATGATGTGGCCACAAAGTTTGTTTTATTTGACTAAAGACTGGAATGCATAAGGTATGTAATCTAAGTGAGATTGACTGCTATTGGATTGTTGGTGTCAAATGTTATGGTTCCAGCCTTATGAAATAGGTGCCATCCAGGGATAGTCATATTACAATTTCTTGGGTTAACTTGAAAAAGGTGCAATAATCTTCTAATGAGTGGTAGTCCTGTGGATAAAAACTTGTTTTTAATGAAAGAGGATAATGACCTTGCTGTTCAGATTAACAAAATATCATTAATCCTTAACTACAAAACTCTACATCTGTGATTATGCAATAAGGCATCTTTGAACACGCAGTGCATCAATCTCTGAAAAAAATATGCTGCAGCAGCAGAAGAGCATGCTGGGTTCCACTCCTGTGACCAAAGAACAGAAAGGTGAGCCTACAGTGGGTACATAATCATTAAAGCTGAACAGCAGAAGATTGGGAAAAAGCTGACTGGTCACATGCACTCTTGCCACAAAGCAAAGTACAGGCAGGTGGTGGAATTGTAATGGTTTCTCTGGCATGGACTAAGTCGCACACTGATTACAGTAAAGTTGAGTTGGTACTTGTTGCAAATATGTTACTTAAAATGTCCATTGTGATTGTAGTAATGTCAAGTATTTTTCAGAAGTTTTAACAAATCGTTTTATTTTCCTCTCTCTCTCCTTCAGCACAGTTCAATAAATAGTTGAAAATAGTAAGTTATCTTCAGCTGGTACTCTCATCTATGTTACCGAATCATTCCTTCCATCTTGTTCTGTTCCTTTTTTATTTCCGCTTGTCTGTTTTACTTCTCTTGCCTAATTACAGTATGTACATATGTTTATTTTGGCTGTGATCCTATTTTGTACATAACTTTCTGCATATTAAACATTCACAATAACAGCCTAAGTTGGCTAAGATGTTTAACTTGAGAGATCAAACTATGTCCAATAACAAGGTATAGCGGTGTTCATTTTGAATACACCTGTGATTAACTGTATGGTAACACAATAGATATCCTTCACTTTGTGAGGTCTTGCAACTAAAACTGGCTCAGCTCAGTGTATCCTCTTGGAGGAAAAAAAGCTGGAGAAGATTGTAGAAAGATTGAAAAAGCTTGGACCCATTTGGAGCATTGTAAATTCCAGTGTAACAAAAAGAAAATACTTTTAAGTAACATTCCAGACGCTACCAAGATCAGGCGGTTGTACCAAACTGGATCAACTGTAGAAGAGGGGCAGTTGCATAGGATGTGACCAACAGAGTTAACAGAGATGATTTGCTGAAATGGGAGAAACTGTCCCATCAGTCAGTTTGACACTTTACAGACTTGGGCTTTTTGGGGAGGTACAGTAAAAAAGGAAGCCTTTGAGTGTGATGCTTTTCAGCAGGTAGTATTGGAAGATTTGCTGCAAGCCATTTGTCGGTTGAGGGAGGAGGTGGTACGAGGAATGCACATTACTTGCTTTTTTTTAGTGTAGAAGATAATCATTTGTAAATAAACTGACAAGGGTGCATTAGGATCTCAAAGACTTTGCACATAACAAAAGACATGACCAATGGGGTGGGTGGTAATAGCAATTCACACTTCTGTCTATAAAAGGAGTAGATGAAATATGGAGGTAATGATTGCAATAAGGAAATAAAGAGAATTGGGCACCTTTTGTAAAACTGACCATGTTCTACAAAAGTAACGGTCAAAGTGAAACTTAAAATACTGGATGCATGATATCAGTATTGCTATACTATTGATTCTTGAACTATAAAAATGCAAATTATCAAACTGCATTTAAAATATGTTGAGGAAGAAAGCAATAAAAAAAAAAATGAGAAGGTTTCTGCAAAAGAATAGTTGTGGATAAAATCAAAGCAAGTCACAATTATATAGTATAAATTATAAGTAAAGCACATCAAAAGCTGATAACGTACCAGGATGGGGAAAAAAAGCAACGTAAGCAAGAGAATGGAATTTAATTTGGATTTATTCAAATCACAATTACAAATGTAGCTGCGAAGGTGAGTCAATTTAGGTTGACTTCCATTTATTAGAAGTATGTGCCAGCTAAAACCAGGTGTGACAATTACGTTAGTTTGAAAGTTTTTAAAGTTCCAAATAGTGCCTGATTTGTAGGTACATTGGTCATAAAAACTGTATTGTATATTCAGAGGAACTTGATTGCAGCATTCGCAGGTTGGATCCTGCCCTGGAAACATTTTGAATAATTATAAACAAGACAGATGTTCTCGTAGATGATTTTAAGTTGAATAATTATATGCTTTGCACATATGGAGCTCGAGTGAATTCTGTGCATGGCTGCCTTTCACTCCTTTTCTGAAATGTTGAATGAGAGATCCGTTTCCCACTATACTCTGGGATCTTTGAAAGGGAGTGACTTTAAAATGTTTTTATATACTACAGAAATGCTGTCTGAGTCCTTAAGACTGATCAATATTTTTTACGGAATAGAAGTGATTGGGAGGTGAGGAAAATTGGGCAAGATTTTGTTTAGCAAAGTTTCTAATTTGAAGGTTGTGAAAGAAATGTGTTGCTGGAAAGTGAAATTTTGAGTGTAATTTTTCGTAGGATGCGAAGACGTCTATGTACAAATCTCTAAGTAATTTAATCCCAAATGTTTTCCAAACATTAAAAACTGCATACGTTTGAGAGGGTGGAAGAAGGTGGTTATCATGCAGTGGTACCACAGATAAAAGCTTCTCTATCTTGATGTACTTCCTACATTGGTTACATATTCTGAGTGAAGCACAATTGGGTTGTTAGTATATTGGTGATAACTTGTATTTTCTGGGAAAATAAATACTGCAGGATTTTATTTCTATTGTGAACCAAGCCTGTGTATGTTCATCTATTGCATCAATGTCCATGTTTTTATAGACTGTATATTTGCTGTGCAGTAATATAATTGAAAGTTAAGTAGAGCCATGACACCTTCTGCCTTAAGTCTTTGTAGGGTTGCCCTAGGAATCAGGGATCAGCATTTTTTATATAGCATTTTCAAAATTTTGCATTATTATTAGATTCTCTGTTCATGAATCATTCTAACCTCAAAATATTAATCCTACATGCTAAACTTGCTCTTTTGCAGGGGAGTTACAGGGTATTGATTGCCCTATTAACTAAGATGGATTTTGTCAAATCTTTCTTAATGGAACAAGCAATGTCTGAGCCAGTTCCAAAAAGCAGGATTAGTGAATTATCCTTATCTTTGGCCTCATGGATCACAAAATTCTTTAACGGAACCAGCCCTTTTTCTGTGAATTGTGATTAGCTTTGGCTGGATTCCCCACTGAAATTTGTTTTTGGAACAGACCCCTAGGGCACACACTTATGTTATAAACACTATCCTTCATGATGTCATCCTCATCCACGCTTAATGCAAATATCTTCAATGGCCTCTGCAATGATCAGATGTAAACATTATTGAATATTGATGAGAAGTTCTAGAACACAGGGTGTATTTTCACTTCTTTTATCCCTCAAAGAACTACAAGCTTTTCCCCACATGAATGGTAGAATAACACATTACACACAGTACAAGATTTGTAAGGCAGCATTCCAAAAAGGATTAAGGCTGGACTGCAAAACTTTCCGTTTTGAGTTTTTAGCCGTTCTACTCACTCAAACCCTTTCTTCTTTAACTTCTATATCAATAAAAATCCCGAATAACAGGACTGAATGACTACTGGCCTGTTGCTTTGACATCTGCAGTCATGAAAACCTTTGAGAGACTTGTGTTGGCTCTCCTGAAAGGCATCACAGTTCCCCTGTTGGTCCCACTTCAGTTAACCATCCAAGCAAACAGTTCAGTGAATGATGCAGTCAATATAGTTCTGCACTACATCCTGCAACATCTGGACAACCCAGGGACCTGTGCAAGGAATCTGCTTGTGGATTTAAGCGTAATGTTTTGACACAATCCCACGGAACTCCTCCACTCTAAACTAAACCAGCTTTCTGTCTCTACCTCCACCTTTCAATTGATTACTAATTTCCCCCTCAATATTACATCCTTTCTCCATACTTAACAATAATGGGTCAGTTGTGGAAGCCTTTGTGGGATCTGTAATCAACCAGAACTTGACATGGAAGACCAACATAGATTCCTTCATTAAAAAAGATGCAGCAGTGGATGTACTTTCTGTGAGAGGAGCTACTGATTCAGTTCTACAAAGAAATCATCAAGTTTGTCCTAAGCTCATCCATCACAGTGTGGTTTGGATCAGTAGCTAAACATAGCAAGAACAGGCAACAATGAAGGCCTTCTGATCACTGGCACCAGCCTTCCCACCTTACATGTCCTGTACTCTCCCAGAGTCATGAAATGGGCAGGAAAAATCATCACGGACCCTTCACATCCAGGCCACAACTCTTCAAACCTCTCCCTTCTGCCAGGTGTTGTAGACTAAACTACAAAAATCAAGATCATGGTTACAAATTGTTAATTCTGCTGTCCTTCCTTACACTGGGCAAGAAAATACCAATATTCTAATGGTTAGTTCAGTATTGTGTTCATAAGGATTACTTACACACTTTGAAATCAGTGTCCCTTGCAGTTCCTTACTTATCAGTGTGAGAAACAACGATATATAGCATTTTAATCTCCAGTTATGCAAAACTTCAAGCTTTCTTGAGGTTCCCCCCTATATTTGGAACTCTAGAAACAAGAAAAAGAATTACGCAATTTTTGGAATATTCTGTGCAGATCAGAAGGACTTGAAGTTGTGGATGCCACATGAACCGACTCCAGGGTTTCACCCCCAATGGGATATGAGGGGTCAAAGTCCACCCTTTACCCAAAAATTGTTGTTATATGCTATTTTAAGGTTGCAGATCACAAATATGATATTTTAAATATTTGATTCTTTATCAGTACCTAGCCCTCTTAAAAGACACTCCCAGAAGGTTAAAAATGACAACTTTCAAACATAAGCACGTAAAGTATTGATTTGGGCTATTTCAAGGTCAGTGCTTACAAATATGATATTTTTGATCCTTTACTGGGGATCTAGCCCTCTACTGACTTCTATCAAAGAGTGAAAAAAGACAAACTTCTACAACAATCGAGAATATTTAGACTACATACATTTCAATTGAAACATACATGTTGATATTTTGAATATTTCATGTAACTATTCGTATCTATCATGAAATAAATCATTACACTCCTTATGAACACCCTGAATTTGGGAGGATCACACTAATTCAGACTTTAATTTCTGCATTTATTGTACTGCCTAGCACTTTGTATGAACTTTTACATTCTTTTGTTATGTGTTTATATCAAATGTCTACATATCAGCTGTATGCCTGGCATGTAACTAAACTTGGAAAGTCAAAATCCTTGTATGCTACCATGCTTAGCCAATAAATGTGATTCTGATAACAGTATTTCATGCCATATATACAGTTAGGTCCATAAATATTTGGACAGAGACAACTTGTTTCTAATTTTAGTTCTGTACATTACCACAATGAATTTTAAATGAAACAACTCAGATGCAGTTGAAGTGCAGACTTTCAGCTTTAATTCAGTGGGTTGAACAAAAAGATTGCATAAAAATGTGAGGCAACTAAAGCATTTTTTAACACAATCCCTTTATTTCAGGGGCTCAAAAGTAATTGGACAAATTAAATAACTGGAAATAAAATGTTCATTTCTAATACTTGGTTGAAAACCCTTTGCTGGCAATGGCAGCCTTAAGTCTTGAACTCATGGACATCACCGGATACTGAGTTTCCTCCTTTTTAATGCTCTGCCAGGTCTTTACTGCAGCGGCTTTCGGTTGCTGTTTGTTTGTGAGCCTTTCTGTCTGAAGTTTAGTCTTCAACAAGTGAAATACATGGCCATTCAAGAATTTTCCACTTCTTTGCTTTATTAAACTTCTGGGTTGCTCTGGCTGTATGTTTTGGGTCATTGTCCATCTGTATCATGAAACACCGCCCAATCAATTTGACTGCATTTAGCTGGATTTGAGCAGACAGTATGTCTCTGAACACCTCAGAATTCATTTGGCTTCTTCTGTCCTGTGTCACATCATCAATAAACACTAGTGTCCCAGTGCTACTGGCAGCCATGCACGCCCAAACCATCACACTGCCTCCACCGTGTTTTACAGATAATGTGGTATGCTTTGGATAATGAGCTGTTCCATGCTGTTCTCCATACTTTTTTCTTGCCATCATTCTGGTAGAGGTTGATCTTGGTTTCATCTGTCCAAAGAATGTTTTTCCAGAACTGTGCTGGCTTTTTTTGTTTTTTAGCAAAGTCCAATCTAGCCTTTCTATTCTTGAGGCTTATGAGTGGCTTGCACCTTGCAGTGCACCCTCTGTATTTACTTTCATGCAGTCTTCTCTTTATGGTAGACTTGGATATCGATACGCCTACCCCCTGGAGAGTGTTGTTCACTTGGTTGGCTGTTGTGAAGGGGTTTCTGTTCAGCATGGAAATGATTCTGCGATCATCCACCACTGTTGTCTTCCGTGGACTTCCAGGTCTTTTTGCGTTGCTGAGTTCACCAGTGCTTGCTTTCTTTCTCAGGATGTACCAAACTGTAGATTTTGCCACTTGTAATATTGTAGCGATTTCTTGGATGAGTTTCTTCTGTTTTCGCAGCTTAAGGATGGCTTCTTTCACCTGCATGGAGAGCCCCTTTGACCGCATGTTGTTTGTTCACAGCAAAATCTTCCACATGCAAGCACCACACCTTAAATCAACTCCAGGCCTTTTATCTGCTTAATTGATAATGACATAACGACGGACTTGCCCACACCTGCCCATGAAATAGCCTTTGAGTCAATTGTCCAATTACTTTTGAGCCCCTGAAATGAAGGGATTGTGTTAAAAAAATGTTTTGGTTGCCTCACATTTTTATGCAATCTTTTTGTTCAACCCACTGAATTAAAGCTGAAAGTCCGCACTTCAACTGCATCTGAGTTGTTTCATTTAAAATTTATTGTGGTAATGTACAGAACCAAAATTAGAAAAAAGCTGTCTCTGTCCAAATATTTATGGACCTAACTGTATGTTCTGGTGATAATTCCTCCCATATAAGTAACATTTCTCGGACTGCCTTCTTTCATCTCTGAAACATTTCTAGACTTCGTCCTGTTCTTACGCAACACAGTACTGAAGTATTGGTTAATGGCCGAGTCACCTCACGTATTACTGTAATGCTATTCTATCTGGCATCCCACAAAACTTATTCATTGCTTACAACTTCTTTAAAATTTTGCTGCCAGGTTAATAACCTGCTGTTCTAAATCCACAGAACATGTCACACCTACTCTCTCAACCGCTTTGGCTCCCTGTTCACTACTGAATACAATACAAAATACCACTCTGAACATTTAAAACTCTCCACAGCCTCACTGATCTCTTCCAGACTTGCACTCCTCTCGCTCACTCAGATCCTCATCTGCAGCTCCACTTTCTGTACCACACGTCAGACTCATTGCTCTGGGAGCTCGAGCGTCTCTCATTGTGCTCCTCAACTCAGGAATTCTCTTCCCTCTCATATACGTCAACTCGATTCAATAACGCATTTTAAAACTACCCTGAAAAACTTATCTTTTCAAACTGGCATGCCAATTGTGAATTTTGCACTGTTACTGCCAGTTATCTTTGTTTGTTTGCCAATTATTGCTTTTTGATTTATCATTCTCATGTTTTAATTTTACTAATGTTTATTTTTATTGTAAGGTGACACTGAGTGCTAAGATTATTAAACGGGATTTTCTAATGGCCAAATATAACCAAAACAATTGTTCAGCCTTACCTATGAAATGTAATCCCCGGGATCTGGTTTGGAGCGTACAGCGGTTTGTACAATTCCAAGCAGCACATTATTGATTACTTCACTCCACAGCAGTGCCACTCGCAATATGGCGGCGACGTTGACGTACGATGGTGCTGGTCATGCGGCGTCTAGTAATTCTATGTCAATGATATACAGTATTTCTATGTTCTTTACCGCAGTACTTCCTTAAACAATAACGACAACGCGTCAGTGCAGTCTCGTCACGTCCGTTATACGAGTTACGTAATATGATGTGACACCCCTGTTGTTATCTGAAGTCCAATACGCTGTTGGAATACAACTCGAATAAAGTTACGCGTTCAAGATTTATTTTTAGGAATTGTGGGATTGAAATGGCGGCCTGCTACAATACATTTGTGGTACGTAAGGTTCTATTTGTGACAGTTTTCGTTCATGTAACTGCGCAGTTTGACTTAAAACATTAACTTTTGGACATGTTTTCTATTTCCACGAGGCTACCTAAGAAGCTAGTCTTTCTGTGATGATAATTATGATCGCTTTCGTTTCATTTTTAAATATAACATAATCAAATCATCACTGAAGGTTTGAAAGTGTTGTTTGTAACTAGATATTTGTGTTCATGTCGTAGCATATCAATTGTCAAATAGTAACTAGTTAATGTAGTTGGCTGTCTTTCTGTATTTATATAGAACTGACAGAACTATTCACATGTCAGTAATGTTTTGTTTGCTCAACGTGCATCAACTAGCACTTTGATTTGTTAATTCGTTTTTTTTTTTTTTAAATCATAAATCTATATTCCTTACATAATGCTAATATAGTCCAGCTTCGTTTTTTGTACAGGTTTTCTGTTTATCTATATACACTTCAGTTGTTGATTAAAATGCTAATAATGTATATTCTTTTGCATTAATCATAGATTCTTTGTGGAGCGATAATCAGCCAAGAATAACCATTATGTCTGAACCAGTATAGCTGGCATCGTTTCAATATTTTCCATTTAAACAGTTTCAGGTATGCTACATTGTGATTTTTTTTTTTAAGTTATAAATGTATGAAAAAATGACATTTGATTCTAAACTGACCTTTTGGTTTGGTAGTTCGTCATTAAGATCTGTATACGGTCAAAGTTGTCTTTATTTCCAACCTGGGACTTCATGTGTAAAACCTGCTTAAGCTCGGAAACGTGCGTAAGCTGTTTTCTTACGCCAAAATCGGGATTTATAAAACACGATCTTGGCGTGAAAATTCCCAAAATAGACGTTAGCTGCTGACCTCCAGAGCTCCACTCCATTGAATTTTTTGTCGGATTATATTATACGTCAGTGATAACACCTGGCTACACTACGGATAAGATTAGGGTTGGGGGAGGGTTATCTGACCCACCTCAAAAAATGACTTTCGACCATTCATATGTCCTACCCAAACATTCTGGTGTTAGTATTGTAACAGCTCCACTCGTAAGGACAATGAAGTGAACAGTAAGTCCCATTTCCTTGCTGATTTCAATGACCCATCAATCACAATCGAATGTTCTTGAACGAATTATAACACAGTTAATTGCTCTGTACACTCAATACACCTTTCTTCAAAGTTAGCAGTAACACCTAATTCAGATCCTTGATACTTTTTACTAAAAAAGAAGGTTGTGCTGTGTATTGTACATCATAACTGGCAATGACAGCTTTAGCTCTTTTGGAAGATATCACCAATGACAGGCTATAGCAAGTTTGCCAGGAATCACAATGACTTTCTAAGTCATAGTGATGCCTTGCATAAAACCAGATTTAGACCTCTTAGAGCTGTCCTGTTAGGTTTGGGTGCTGAATTTGAACCTCCATTATGGAGACCATCATGCACAAATCATGTGACCCCTGCTCTGTTACAGGTTTTTACCACCTTAGTGTTATTTACATAGAATTCCTAATCTGAATCATGCTTGTTGTAAACGCAGAGGAGTTTAACAGCCATAGGGTACTTGGCGATGACACTTTTCAACGCAAACTGGCTGACCAGTCAGGAATCTCGTACTCACCCCCAGCTGTGTGCGTATATGTCTGTATGGGCAGTATACTTAAGATTTTACCCAGATGCATGCAATATTCTTATTGTCAGGGTGAGTAAACTGAGATTTAAAGGTAATTCATATTCCTAATGTAATCCACTCAATTTACTGCTTTGATAAAGGATCCATCACAGAATGAATTTGCCTTTGAAAACAGAAAGCATTTTCATTCAATTAATATACAACTAATATGTGACTCTCAAATTTGCCTGACTACCAATGTAGTGTGGCTCAATACACAATTCCTTTATTATATCAAATAGTAGTATGAGATGCAGACTTAAGAGTCATCAGCCATGTGATGGTTGGCTTCTTGGCAAGTAAGCCTATTTGATTGGACTGCATTTAAGTTTACAAACAATTTGTATAATCTATCATTCAAATTGTACTAAGAAACCTAAGCAAAGTTTTATACGTGATGCCCCAGATCTCCAATTTAATTGTTTAACTTTTTTGTGAAAAGTAATCTTCTTGAGTCATTTGACATACATGTTTATTTCTTATAAGGACTAAACACACATTTTTGGGAATGGAAGTGGATGCCTGTTTGCATCGGCTGGAAGGCAGTGACCCAAATGAACAAGCAGGGGGGTTGATTGTGCGCAAAAAGAGTGCTGCAGCTGAGCAGCATATATTTCGAGCCCCAACTCCCCGAACCTCTCTGCTTGGTCTTGATTTGCTGGCTGCACAGAAACGCAAAGACAGAGAGGAGAAAAATAAACAGGAGGAATTGGAGGAGAAGTGGAAAAAGAAATCCAAGGTGTCCTCATACCGTGATTGGGAAGAAGGCCAAGAAGACTCTAGCTCAGATGAAGAGAATGACAACAAAGATGTGGTAGACAACAGAAGGGAAAGGTAATCTCTGTAATTAAATTACAGCGCTGTATTAGCTTAGTTTAAAAGTATAGCTGGTTTTAATATATAAAATGATTATATTGGACAGCTTATGTATATATTAAATCATGCCTACTTTTTTACAGACTTTTAGGAGTTGCTAGTTTTTGTATCTTTGGCTTTAAAATAATAATTAGGTGGGTGGGATTCATCTTACGCATTCATTTATTGTGCTCTGTTTTGGTGTAAGCAGTAATTTACCAGAATTCATAATTTTACAGTCCTTTTCTTGCATTCAAAACATGACAGTGCTGTTTCAGTCTGGGTAAATTGGTTTTAGCATTTTATTTTTAAAAGTATACTGTTGTGGCAGATGCCTTTATTCTGTTGGTAGAAAAAAGTTGTAAAAAGCTACTTATGTTTTTTGTTTTATAACAAAAGCATTGCATAACCTTTAACAGTGCATTTGGTTCTAGAAATTTACTTGCTTTGCCTTGCATTAGTAATCTACAGAATAGTAATTCCAGTTCTTTTAATTTCTAAACAAATAATTTTAGATTTTAGTAGCAGATTTTTACTGGATTGTTCTAATTAAATTAATCTTTATGTTTTAGAAAATATAGAGTTACAGGTTCAGAGACTCCCTCAAATCCTGGAGGTGTTAGTGAGGAATTCAGACAAAGACATCAGAAGAGGGAGCGAGATCGTAGAGAACATGGAGTTTATGCCTCATCCAAGGAAGATAAAAAACGAGAGCGAGAGAAAACCAGAGAACGTGAACGGAGCCATAGAAGTGAACGAGGTGAAATAAACATAAAACTAGGATGCATTCTTTGGGGAAAAAATATGTATTGAATTGTTCAGCTTCACATAAATTTTTTTAATTATAATACCAGATGGGTAATTTTGTTGGCACCAGGTTTCCCTTTTTAATTAAAGTTTCTTTCACCTTCTATAGGTTTTCTTCTTTCTTTATGGTGGGTAAATGGTTTTGTTCATAGAATATTAGCTTTTTTGCACCTGTTCGTTTTCTGAACCACTTTATGCAGTAAAGGATCACAAGGACACCCACTGTAATAAGCGATACGCTTGTACACATACCCCCACATACTCCCAGTGAGCCACAGGAGCATCTACAATGAACCTGCCTGACAGCATATCTTTTGAAGGCAGTGTTATGTTTAGGATATGATATTTTCCAGGCCCAGATTAATTTAATTTAGTAGGTTTTTGCAAATTAATAACTTGGCCATTCTCAGTCTACTGTAAGTAGTACTAGAAGAAAAAGTAGTAGTACTGTTGTGACATTTATAGACTACAGTGAAATTCGTGGTTGCATGTCCAACCAACATACAACATGCCACTTTCAAGTATTATAATAAACAACTTCATCTTATTTAATTGATAGCACAAATTGTCTTTTATCATTTTTTTCTTTCGTCGGCTTCCATTTAGGGATCACCACAGTGGATCATCTGTCTCCATCTATCCCTGTCTTCTACCATACCGATTGCCTTCATGTCCTCCCTCACCACATCCACAAACCTACACTTTAGCCTTCTGCTTTTCTTCTTGCCTGGTGGTTCCATCCTCAACATTGTTTTCCAGATGTGTCTCTCATCTGCATGTTCCCAAACCATGTCAATCTAGCCTCCGTAACTTGGGGCCTCATGTATAAACGGTGTGCGCTCACAAAAATGTTGCGTACTTCCATTTCCAAACTCAAATCGCGATGTATAAAGACTAAACTTGGCGTAAAGCCACGCACATTTTCACGGTAGCTCATACCCTGGCGTATGCAAGTTCTCCGCTCGGTTTTGCAAACTGGCGGCACCATGCGTCAAAGCAGTGCTACAGTTCCAGTGTGGTTACCCTTTCTTTTTTAGATCAACATCCCTGACACGGCTTTATCATATACACTGAAAGTAACTACATATTGTTTATTAGTTTAAGGCATCTAATTGTAATTAACCTGTAACAATATAATGGTCCAGGGAAGTATTCTAAATACCATAGCTGCTTTAGCGTTGTTACTCTCACTGCACCATCTTTTTCTTCTTTCAGCTGCTCCCGTTAGGGCTTGCCACAGCGGATCATCTTTTTCCATTTTACTCTCACTGCACCACTCAGAGTATTTATAACACTGTATCTGAGTGGGGAATCACAGCTCAGCAGCTGGTTGGAAAGAGAATTATCGGTATACAGCATCAAGCACATGCTGCCTTAGCCATGCTGCCTATTGAACTGCTCTCATATGGCAAACGCTTCAGAGCCTTTCCTTGCAGTTTGGAAACAGTTTCATCCCAAGAACTATAAATGCACTCAATCAGTCCATCAAGTGCTCCTTGTAGATCTGTTTGTACTTATTAGTACAATCACCTCACTGTAAACTTGCGATACAGTTATGCAGCAAAATATGTTTATTATATTATACAGATAAAACTTTAACTTCATTTAAATAATCAATATTGTTAATAATTAAACATGTGAGGACACGGTGCCGCAGCACTAACGAAGAACTGACGCTCCGTTCACGGATTGTTCCTACCTCTTGTTGTATTCTTCTAAACATGTACTACAAAGATATCTCAGTGTTCCTTAATGTCTATTATGGAGCTGATTGTGTGGCGATTGGGTATTTGGAAAAGGAAAACTTAGGACAGGAATTAGGGGTTAGTATGTTTGAAAGAGACAGTACTGCTGCAAAAAATGATTTCAGCGAAGGTCGCGCACGGCAAAGCAAGCATCTTGCGTGAGGCAGGAACAATCACTGCGCCACCATGTTCCCATGTTTAATAACATGCTTTAACTCCTGTCATCATGAAAATGATATCACGTATACATTTATATTTTAATTATGTTTTATTTTTTTATTATATTTTAATTTTTCAGAGAGCTGTAATATTACAAATGTAATGGATTCTGTGTCCTGTCGGAGGAAGAGAAAACCTGGAAGCACGTAGTGATTCACACACATAGAGCACATAGAAGATCAAATACAAAACAAAGCATTTAATGTGCTACTTTAGTTACAATGGGAATTGAGAAACTAGTAAATTAAATGATTTTAAGATGAAATTTATGATCTACTTTAATCACAAAATAAACTACGTTATTAAAGTGGAAATTTCGAGATTAAAGTTGACATTTCGTGCTTTTTTCCCCACTGTGTACCTATTTTTTTTCTCTGTACCCTAATAAGCTACAACTTGCCTTTTCACGGAGACTTTGATATCTGATAACTTCTTTTTTTATTTTGGGCGCTGTGCAACTTTGTGAACTTGAGCTTTCGAGTTTCTCCGACACTCTATATCACTCGATCATCTTCCTTTTGTTGTTTATACCACTTTTTAAACCAAGAAATAGTACATTTTTCCTTGCCTCCACTTGGTATTTGCTGAACCTCTTCTATTTTCCCCCGTGCTTTTGCCATTATCTTTTCACAGAAGGCTGAGCTTAAGGGCTATTTATATTGATTTGCATATTCAAAGAGGCGTAATTCTGGGAGGAGTTGGGGCAGGCGCGTGCACATGCGTTACTTTTTACGCTGACCGGGATTTATGGAGTGGAAGAACATGGAAGTTGGCATTCGCACAGATTTATGCATCTGGATTTTTTTGTGCGTAAGCACATTTCTGCTTTTGTGCTTGCGCCATGTTGTAGTGTGAATTCTACGCACGGCGTTACGCATGAGGCCCCAGAACAACACCAAATTGTTGTTCCTGTGTTGTCTCTCTAATATACTCATTTCTAATCCTGTCTACCCTTGTCACTCCGAGTGAAAATCGTAGCATCTGCAACTCTGTACTTCCAAGCTCAGCCTCCTGCCTTTTCGTCAGTGCCACCATCTCAAAACCATACAACATGACTGGTCTCAGTACCATTTTATAGACCTTCCCTTTCACTCTTGCAGTTAATCTTCTATCACAAACCCTCTCCAAATTACCTGGGCTTGGGACCGGCACTAAGACCGCATTGGCTTGTGCAACTCTTGTGGCTGGGTTACAAATGGTCTGTTACCTGATCTTCAGTTATACTTCCTGTTTCTTAAACCTTGAAAAAATCCAGAAAAAAACTTCTACTAATGGAAAGTGCCCAATATATCCTTCATCTAAGAGATATTCACTACATACTTATGTCACCATTACTACTTCCTATTCATCTGGACTTAGCACTTAAAAATAATCAACTAAATTATTGTATAGCTTATATGGTTGTTCTGTTCAGTGCTCCTGTAATAAAAAATGAAGATTAATATTCTTGAACCTCTTAACAACAGAGTGGTTCACAGGAGAAATGTAAGCCAGACACAAAGCCATTATAGACTTCAGTTGCCAAACTCCACTTTTTCAGATTATTTTATAATTTCATTCTTATTCCAGTGAAAGGTTTACTGTTTTTGTATTGCTTACAATTTTTTTTAAAGTAATAAAGATTGGATGTGACAGTTGCTCATTTGTGTTGTCTGGACAGATGACTGGGATCGCAGTTACAGAAGCAGCAGCAATAGTCGCTCAGAGCGAGGGGATCGGAGTGAGCGGGATCATTCAGAGAGAAGTAACAAGGGTGGAAGGAGAGATGAGCCAGATACTCCTCGACATCGACCTAAAGGTCAGTCCTGATAGGTTGTGTTATTATTATTATTTTTTTTAATATAGTTATGGAAAAAAGTGGCTTTTTATTTAGCTGCTCTGCTTTTGGGAGTGATATATAAAGATATCAATACAATCATTTGAAATAAAATGATGAAAATCATAAAGCTGTTTGTGTGTTCTTTTGAGTATTTAGAATTCTTGGGAGAAAGATTGTTGCATCCAGATATGTCATTTAAGCCACAAAGTGTACTGATGTCATGCTAAACAGTTAGACAACTAAGTTCTTACTGTTCTAGCAATGGAGAACAATGTCTTGCATTTAAGAGCTCAAATGTCAGAAACAGTGTATTCATTGTTCTGTTATGTACATCTTAATATTGCAGAGGAAGACTTTGAAACAAGATGAAACATTTCTTGGGTGGGGGTTATTTTATTTTATTTATAGAATGTCATGTAAATATCATGTTTTTTGTTTGTAAACCTTTATTAGCTTCTGTTGATTTAAAGTTTGTGAAGTATTCTAGTTTAGCTGATTTCAATTGACAAGTATTTTGTGTAAATCACTTTGGAGAAATTTGTGACATTTAAAGTAGTAACATAGTGACATTTTAATCTTTAAACACCTACTTAAAGTATACTAATTCCGAAGAAGCAAAAATGTTTTACTGAATATTAATTTAAAACCAAAAGATTAAATAAAAATGGTAGTGAGTTATAAGTTTCAATGACAAGATTATTATTTGATCAGTAAGAATATATTTTAAGATTTGGAAATCAGTGTAAATAATTATTTTTCTGACAGTGTTGATTGATAGATAATGATGCTTACCATTTATTCTTTAAAGGATAAGTTCTGAATTTTTCAAGTCAAAGTTATTTCTTTAAAATCATGGTATATATTTGCCACATAAAACTGTGTTCTGAAGTGAATTGTATTTTATAAATTTTAAAAATACTTTGTTCTTGTAGTTCACAATGAGGATGTATGGAATCCTGTATCCATATGTGATAGAAAAGCGTTAAAACTTGCTAAATATGTCAATTTTTCTTGAGTATTGATCCATGTGTTCAGATTATACATATATTGCAAAACAGTGCATCTGTGTCATTTTACGATGCAAGATTTTAAGATGTAAATGCAAACAATAAACCATTGTTGTGAGATTCGGCCATTTTAAAAGGAGACTTGCTGTGAGACTTATATTTTCATCAACTTCCCTGTTCCCATTGCTCTGTGGTAACCTTGTTCTCTGACATGTAGATAGCTAGACAATAAGAAATGAAAAAAATAACACTTATGATTGCATATACAGTAATCCCTCCTCGATCGCGGGGGTTGCGTTCCAGAACCCCCCGCGATAGGTGAAAATCAGCGAAGTAGAAACCATATGTTTGTATGGTTATTTTTATGTATTTTAAGCCCTTAGAAACTCTCCCACACTGTTTATAAATATTCTCCACACAGTTTATACAGTAAACCTCTGTTTATCGCGGTTAATTCGCTCCAGACAGATAAATGAATTTCCACGAAGTGGGATTCTTTATTTATAAATCTAATATTTTCGCAGTTAGAGCATTGAAAACCCGTTTATGACCTTCTAAATGCGTTTTTTAACATTATTAGAGCCTTCTAGACATGAAATAACACCCTTTAGTCAAAAGTTTAAACTGTGCTCCATGACAAGACAGATGGCAGTTCCGTCTCAAAATTAAAAAAATGCAAACATATCTTCCTCTTCAAAGGAGTGCTGTCAGGAGCAGAGAATGTCAGAGACAGAGAGTAAAGTAAACAATCAAAAATCAATAGGGCTGTTGGGCTTTTATGTATGTGAAGCTCCGCGATAAAGCAGCCGCAATGAAGGGATCAATGTGAAGGTAGTCTTTCAGCATTTTTTACAGGAGCATCCGTATCTTCTAAGCAAACAGCCTCTGTGCAAACAGCTCCTCTGCTCACACCCCCTCGTCAGGAGCAGATAATGTCAGAGAGTTAGAGAGACAGAGAAAGTAAACAATAAAAATCAATACGTGCTTCTAGAGCTTTTAAGTTTGCGAAGCGCCGCACGGGAAGCATATCGTATATCATTGCGGAGTTTTATTTAATATGTAATTCGTGCTCTGATTGGGTAGCTTCTCGGCCACCCACCAATAGCGTCCCTTGTATGAAATCAACTGGGCAAACAAACTGAGGAAGCAGGTACCATAAATTAAAAGACCCATTGTCCGCAGAAATCCGCGAACCAGTGAAAAATCTGTGATTATATATTTAGATATGCTTACATTTAAAATCCGCGATGGAGTGAAGCCGCGAAAGTCGAAGCGCGATATAGCGAGGGATCACTGTACTCTTTCACTATAAGGAAGATACATGCTTTATCAGTCCAACTGGAGCAAGCTGCATGTGATTAAGTGACAGAAAAGATTGAGCCTGCATAGCAAGCAATGAAATGACAAGAACTGAGCAGACATTATGGGCATAAAGAGAAAACTGGTACGGCATATTGGTTCATGCTGCCCTTACTTCAAGTCCTGCATCCATCCATCTTACTAACCCCTCTTCTGCAAAGAGAATTGTCTGCATTTTAACATTGGCAAAACCAAGGAAGTGGTTGTTGACTTTTGCCACACCAAAGAGCCTCTGTGTCCGGTCACTATTCAAGAAATGGATGTAGAGGGGGGATGTAGAGCAGGTCCACATTAATGACAGGTTGGATTGGTCTCAGACGACAGAAGAAAGAAAGGACAGAACAGGCTCCTTTTCCTTAGAAGACTGTGTTCCTTTAATGGGAGACGTGACATCCTTCACATCTTCTTCAATTCTGTGATGGTCAGTGCAATTTTTTCATGCTGAGGTGTGTTGGGCTGATAACATTGCTTCAAGAGAGGCCCACAAATCAGCAAGCTAATTAAAAGAGCAAGCTTGGTTATAGGATGCTCTCTGGACCCTTTGGAGGTTGTAGCAAAGGAGAGAATTAAAATAAAACTGAATGCCATTATGAACAATGCTGCAAATCCTCTCTCTGACACACTAACAATGATTACATTAGTACAACTATTCAGCAGAAGCATGTCAAGAAACACTACTAGAGCTGTTTTATACCAACAACGGTACACCTGATAATTTTTCACTGAGACTGTAACGGCTAAGTTCGAACTTTTCTTTCTTTTGAATGTTCTTGTTTTATACTCATTTCGGTGTGTGTTCAGACCAAAGTGTGTGTGTTTATATTTATTTTTTATTTCTTTACTTAACTTATCTACCTATTTATGTATTTATTTATTTTAAGAGCTTCTGTAAAAAGCCATATTTCCCCCTGGGGACAAATAAAGTTGTATCTTTATATACTTCCAGGGCAAGGGCACGGTCCAGTAGAGCCTATGGCAGCAAGCATTGTACGGCAGGCAGAAAGATCCCCGGAAAGGGCACTAGTCTATCACAGTGCGAACACACACACAACACACACTATAGGGCCAATTTAGCAACACCAGTTCATTGAAGTTTAATCAGGTGGTAGTTTAGTAAGTTCTGTACAGATGTTTTCACAAAGGCAGAATGGACACTACCAGAAAATAAAAGGGTAAAAATGTAACTGAATTAAGTATTATTACTTAAGTATTATTTTTTCAAACCAAGAACGTTACTGAGCATTTATTCATGTCTTGAGATTACACAGACATTTTAAAACGGCTTGTACATGTAATTTTCAGACAAGAAACAGAGAATCTGCCATTTTAAAAGAATAACAGCTGTATGCTCCCTCAGTGCTTGTCTTCCTCTGCTTCCTTCCTTTCACCTCTAGGTACGTGGTTTCTTCTCGGTAAACGTTTCATTCCACATGCTTAGTATCACGTTGGTTTATGTTTGTATATATGCGAGAACTCCTCCCATAAATTCACTGTTGTCACACAAACAAATAGAAAACACACCCTTACCTCAAGAAAAGTAGTACCAGGAATATACAATAAAATGATTATTTGTAGATCCCCTTTGTTGCCACAAATGTGTTGGAAAAACAGAATGCATTTTTTTCTTGTATCAAAACATTTGCCTTTTCAAAGTAAACTTATTCAGTAAGATTTTAGGCTTTTATTTTCTGGTGGTGCTACATAGCTTCCATTATAAAACACCAGGGTGGACAAAATATTCTTTAAAAATTTGTTGAAATCTTTAAAAACAGTTTTGTATGGCAAATGCATATACACTGTGTTTGTGAAGAAATAACTTTAACTTGAAAAATACCAAACTTATCCTTGAAGGTCACATGTGAGGTTTTAATCATTGTTATGTTTCTGCATAATGAATATTTTAGTTAATAACACAACTGAAGACGTCACTTGGTTTTATTGATAAACTAGCAAAATACCCGCGCTTCGCAGCGGCGAAGTACTGCCTTAACATTTTTATTAAGAAGACAATTAAACCTTTTTAAAACTGAGGGAAAATATACCAATAATTATTTGTTAAGGATCTCTTTGTATGCCACTTTGTCAGTTCAGCCCTCCAGTTGTAATATGACCAAGCTGTAGCTGTGCGCTGAGCTTACTCTTGAGCATGCAACGTACAGTTGGCCATGTGAACAGTAATCTTGTTTCAAATCTCACAGCTTGGATTGCTGCCGTCATAATCGGTTTGAGTTTCATGGTTTGTTTCAATTACGACAGTATTTGTAGGACTTGTGTTGAAGAGACATTCGGCATCTGTCAAGCGTTGTAAGTATACAACCAGTTTCATTGATAACTTCACATCCAGCTTTTGAGAGTTTAAACATTTCTAAACATCAAAGCGTCCACTACTGAAATCGTCACCTGTGAATCTAAGATGTTTAAGAGGCATTGGCGGTTGTCCAAAGGTGTAAAATATTTGGCCATTTCGGTACACTTAAGCATTTCACTCTTCTAGTGCTCCTGTGTAGTATAATTATCTCCTGTACCGTCATCAGTCCACACCTTGAACCTGTCCCAGTCATTCAATACATAAGACACAGTGTTCCTCCGGATATCAAGAGTGAGCCTGATATGGCCGTGCAATATGTAACAAAGAGAATGGAAAAGGCAGGTGCCATCTCTGGGCATGGAAACCACTTGGTAAGTGACAGTTCTTTGATCGATGGTGATCACCTCGATAGACATGTTAATGGGGGTACGGTTGGAATGATAAAGGAAATGGGTACCTGAACAATGTAAAGTAAGTCTAAAATACCTACACAATAACTATAATCGTAATAAATGAACAATAAAACAGCGGAGAAGCCGTGGATTAAATAAAAAGGCTGTAGTTATCAGCAGGGAGACGTGAATGCCGTGGCGAAGCAAGGAAGGGAATGTAGAGACTGGAGCGGCAGACGGCCTTATATAGGCAGGCAGCCAACAACGTGGGAGGCGTTGGGATGGGGGACCCAACGCCACCTCACACGGTGACCGAGCTGCAGTCTATGGACGTATATATGTACGAAAGTAGGATTCAGTTAGCGTTGGGAACCCGCGTACCAAATTTCTTGAAGATGGGCCCATAAGTAACAAAGACCGTTGAAAAGTTCGATATGACGGCCGACAGTGGCATCATATCACCGAAATAAGTACCAAATTTCAGCCTTCTACCTACACGGGAAGTTGGAGAATTAGTGACGTTGGAAAGTTCAATATGGCAGCTGACAGTGGCGTCTCACCACCGAAATAAGTACGTACATCGGTTTTGGTTAGAGCAGGGAAGCCACCTACCAAATTTCGTGAAGATGGGGCCATAAATAAGAAAGTTGAACATGGCGAACACTGTCAACCGTTATGACCGTTACGCGTAGAATTTCGAAATGAAACCTGCTTAACTTTTGTAAGTAATCTGTAAGGAATGAGCCTGCCAAATTTCAGCCTTCTACCTAGACGGGAAGTTGGAGAATTAGTGACATTGGAAAGTTCAATATGGCGGCTGACAGTGGCGTCATACCACCGAAA
>JANRMT010062806.1:48096998-48112354 GCA_026402145.1 Polypterus bichir lapradei
CAGGGCGAGTGGCAGTAAGAAAGCCATTCCTTAAAGGACAAAATAGGGCCTTGAAATACCGACTGTGGACTACTGCAGACTGGAAGTAAGTCTTTTGGACAGATGAATCAAAATTTAAAATCTTCAGTTTATCACACAGGATGTTTGTATACCGTTGAGTTGGTGAAAAGATGGTTCTTTAATGTGTGACACCAACTGTCAGATATACAGGAGGAAGTGTGATGATCTGGGGTTATTTTGCTGGTATTCTGAGTCAGAAGGGTTACCACAGTTTGACTGTTACATCGTCAAAAGGTGGTTAACTTTGATGACTTAAAAATTTGAACAAAATTTTGTTCACTTAATGATTTTTTGGCTTGTTTTTTATTTGACATTGCTTATTTGTTCTATGCCTTGATTTCTTGAAACATTAAGACATTAAACTGTATGCATTTCCATAAAAACTGAAAAAACTGAGGTGTTTTAAAACCTTTGACTGGTAGTGTATATGTACTTTTGTAACCGCTATTTAAATTCAAGAGGGGTAAGATCATTGTGTGTCTGAGAAATTCCAGAGCAAATTGAGCGGAATATCTCCACTACACAATGTGTGGCATTACTGGGTAGCTAAACTACGGGAAATGGCTAGACATTGAACAAGGCATTAAGGTAGCGCAACAGACCTGGGCATAGCCAGAAATTAATTTGGTGGTGAAGAGAAAGTGCATGAGTTTCATTTCTGTCTGTGATGAATCAGTTGTAACTGTCATGAAATGTATTGGGAGGGGAGCCTCAAACCCAAAACCCCCACCCCTTGGGTACATCTATGAAACAGATAGTTACGATTAATGCATCCCAGAAAACAACAATATAATAACCAAATTAATTCCTACTTTGATAACTTTAGCTGCCATATGAAAGACTGTTTGCTGTTCCCCGTGTGATGTTATCAGTTCTCCAGAGTGCCTGTGTGATCTCGCCCTTTGACACCCTGAGACAGAAATTGATGACTTGTCTTTTATCAAGAAAGATGGCATTGTGTAGTATCTTCAACAGTGATTTTCATTTTGGCTTGGAACAGAGTAATGGCAACATTTGGCTCTCAGAAAAGAGAGCAAAAGGGCTACTTTGGCATTGTCACAAGGCATACATTTCATGTGCTTGGAATTGCAGTTCTGGAAACTGTATTATATTTATGGCAGAAGTAAGCTGGTTATCTTTGAGAACACCATTACTACATAACAATATGTTTAGAGGTTGATTGAGGTTTTTCAGAACAGTGCTGCCTTGCCATACACTGCTGCCTGACGTCACTAGAGAAGCTCTTTAAAATACCACAACTACTTGTGATACTATAGTGTCCTGCACTATTACCAGACATTAATCCAGTTTAACTTCTATCACACATTGTTTGAAAATCCCTAGTTTTTAACCTTTGTCCAGCCACAAATGTGGCATAGCTCACTAAGAACATCAAAAATATTTGGAACTACATTGTACAGAACAGTAGCCAGGCCGTCTTTGATTCAGTGCAAGCTTACATAAATGCATAGCAGACAACTAATTGCCATACTATGTACTGATTTCTGCAGAGGTACTCTAGCCGTGTTGCTATTTTCCTTCCTTCTACCATAAATGTGTTTAAGTTACATGTATAACATAAACAACATAAGAGAAAACTGAAGAACAAGGCTTGCATTGATGTTCCATATATGCAGTGATACATATTGTGACTCTTGTGTTTTTGTTTTTTGTTTTTTTAGGTTACATCAGACCAAATTGTTGAGAGACTCGAAGATCTGGAAAGTGCACCACCACTTGCTGTTTTACCTATCTATTCTCAATTGCCCTCTGACTTGCAGGCTAAGATCTTTCAAAAAGTAAGTCACTGTATATGATTGTTTTATTTCTTAGGTGTTGTTCACTTGAACTCTATTGTAGCTGGTATATTAGCTGTTTTTGCACTGTGTCATTATAATGTCATTTTTTTATCACTTTTATTGTTTCAGGCTCCAGATGGTGTACGGAAGTGCATTGTGGCGACAAA
This sequence comes from Polypterus bichir lapradei, assembly GCA_026402145.1. Lineage (NCBI taxonomy): Eukaryota > Metazoa > Chordata > Cladistia > Polypteriformes > Polypteridae > Polypterus > Polypterus bichir. The sequence continues at coordinate 48,099,025 of JANRMT010062806.1, forward strand.
CATTGCAGAAACCTCCCTGACAGTGGATGGAATCATGTTTGTCATTGACTCTGGCTATTGCAAATTAAAGGCAAGGGGATATAAGCACACTATACAAAGCTAAATTTGAGGTTAAAGAAAATATTAAACAGCCTGTGGATTAATTTCTAACTTAGATTAATGTGGAGTTGGGTTTTAGTTTTATTGCTAATGCTTGACCAATGCATTGTTATTTTTGAAAGAAAACATAAGTGAGAGTTGCACACAACCCTGGCACACTTTCTTATACTTAAGTAAAAATTACCACTTGCCTCAGGACATTCAGAAGTATTTGCATATTGGGTTCCATAAAGCATAACCATCGCAAAACTGTCCAGAAAGAAGCATGTTCAAGTTTGCTTTCCTGTTACAAACCTGAGACTTATAGTGTTTTGTCATGGAACTCACTTGGGATGAAATATCAATTTATTCCCTTGTACCTGAGAAAAGCACAGACTTTAGAATGGCATCATCCAAGATCTCTTCTGAAGAAGTCATTTAAGATTACTCCTTTAGCGTGGAATAACATTGCCACTGTCTTTTAGTATGTAGAAGGGGTGGTTTTGGTATATATTACGTTGAGTGGTTAAGCTATTAACTTCGATTAGTAATTTAAAGTTCTTAGGAAACTGCAGAAGCATTTAATTAGAGTTGAATCTTACAAAACCTTTGCTGAAATTGTCCTTCTACATTATAACTAATGAGTACATGTAAGTTTGAAAATAGAGATGCGGTTAAAAAGCTCAGGTGGACTGTTTTTCCCTATCCACCCTACAGCACAGGTCTTGCTATCTCAGATTTCCACCTCTTTGGAGCCATCAGAGATGCCATCTGTTGGAATTAATTTGGAAATTATGTTGAGGTTAGTAAGAAGTGAAGAAGTAGCTATAAGTGCTAGTTTAGGAAGGGTTTACTGTACATGCTGTTTTTTGTTGATGCATGCATTGAATTTGATGGGAGATTATCTAGGAAAAATAAGGAATGTGGCAAATGCATCTAGTATTTGAGTGTATTCGAACAATTCAATAATACTAACAATAAAATATTTTTTGCCAAAAATTCTGTGCAGCTTGTGTCTGCATGTGAAATAAACATATTTAGTGCCTCTTTGTCCCTTTTGTTGCTTTGTAAGGTGTGTGCACCCTTGATCTTCATAAAATTGCAGTGTGAGTAGACAAGACCTGTTCACCACTAGCAGCTTAGATTTATATAATGCAAGAACCCCATTCTCCTAAGAGTGGAAAGTCATCTGGTTGTTTAAAATAAATATACATTATTTTTACAGGTGTAAAATACTATTAAAATGTTTCTTCTTTTTTCTATTAAAATTAAGATACTGATACTTTCTCTAATTGTACCTAAAATAAATACCTCTGGCTAAGCAAAATTGAATGCACAAGTCTCTAACGAGTAACAGCAGTAGAAGACATTATTTTACTATTTTCACATGTTAAGTGCTAGATGTGTTTAATATAATGTAAAACTAAAGTTTAATAGTATCTTTAATTGTTCCTAATCCAGGTGTTTAATCCCCGGATTGGCATGGATGCATTACAGGTATACCCCATCAGTCAGGCTAATGCGAACCAAAGAGCAGGCCGAGCTGGTAGAACAGGTCCCGGTCAGTGCTTCAGGTAAACTTTATTAAACATTTTTTATACAGATAGCATACAATATTTTGCAGGTAACCAGTACTGTTCAGGTTTTGATTTTAGTTAGCTTGAATTGATTTATGGTTCTTAAGAAGTGAAAGATGCAATAATTTATTTCCAAAGATAAAGAAAAAATCCACAGAACTGAAAAAGACTAGTGTAATCTGATGTGGAACTGGCACATACAGTATTTGGTTCTGAGAAGCACTAAAAGCCTTCAGCAATCCAAATTACTCAAGTTAACTGTGCAATTACGGGGACAGCTTAAAGCCACTATTGCAGCATTTAATGTAACTCTAAATTTTATTTAATGAACAAATTAATATGATTTGACTTTCCTTTATACATGTATCTGATAACTGTTCTAATTATGTCACTGTCATAGTCATTGCCTTAGATGCACTCATGACTTTATGATTAAACAGGTTTTTAGTCCACACTCAGCTTTCTGAAACAGATCCTCCAGTCAACAGGACGTAATATACTGTATCATACACTGAGGCAATGTCACAAGTAGATTATAACCTTTGTGATAACATCGACAAAAAACATGTTTCAAGTCAATGCTTTGCTCCTTTTTATATTAGAAAGAGGTGCGAATGTAAAACACTTTTGAGCTGAATGGAAACGCGCATTGTAAAAGACGCTTCATTATCAGACAGCTTTAAAAATTTCATTTAACTTTATGAACTATTATGAAGTTCCATGGCATGAACTGCATTTCAGCTGACCAAAAAAATGTGTGATTTATTTATGTGTGATGGTCGAATTGAAAAGCCACTTGCTTTATACTGTATGTGTCATGTATGCTTTTATGGGTATGTTCCCATATTGTGAAAATTAGGAGTAACTACCCAGACATATGTCAGATACCCTCACACTACTTTATTTGTTTTGCATTTTGTGAAATGTCAGTGAATGCACAATATCTTGATATAGGATTGAGCGGACTCACTTTCACAAGGCAGTTTACAAAGCACACAAATGCAGTATCATGCAACAAAATTGTAAGTGCATTTTTTTTTTATTTATTTAAGTGGATAACTTCAGGTACAGTGGAACCTCGGGTCACGAACGCCTCGGAACACGTACAAATCAGGTTACGACCAAAAGGTCCGCCAAACTTTTGCATCTGTTCATGACCACGCACTCTGGTGACTAACAAGCCAGTTTCCCTTCTGGTTCGTATGTGCCGATGATTTCCGCACGTGTTCAGTCTCTCCCTGTGCATTCACTATGTACTCTTTGTGCTCTATTTCGTTTCCTTCCGGTTTGTACGCGCCGGTGATTTACGCACGTGTTCAGTTTCTCCATGTACAGTACATTGTTCTCAGTCAAACGTGCATCGTGCAGAGGGACTTTACCTCAAAACTGTAATCTCCTCTCCACCCAGCTTCCTGCTCACTTCCTTCAAGCCAGAACTCGACTCATGCAAGGTTAGTTTTCTTGGTTGTTTATGGTTAGTTTTTGTATAAATTAATTATTTTTCAAATGTTCATTTTTTTCCCTGTGCTTAAAACTCTTTTTTTAAAAAAAAAAAAAAAAGTGTTTACAGCGAGCGGTTCGTAAGGCTGTAGCGTGAACTCTTGCAGTGTTTGTTTTCTTGGTTGTTTATGGTTAGTTTTTGCATAAATTAAGGATTTTTCAAATGTTCATTTTTTTCCCTGTGCTTAAAACTCGTTAAAAAAAAGTGTTTACAGCGAGCAGTTCATAAGGCTGTAGCGTGAACTCTTGCAATGTTAGTTTTCTCTGTTCAAGGTTTTCTCAGGTTTATTCAATATTTTCACATTGTTTACTATTACACTGTGCATTCTATGGTATAATTAACTATTTTTGTGCTTAAAAATCTTTAAAAATATATATTTACATACAGTTCGTACGGTCTGGAACGAATTAATTGTATTTACATACAACCCTATGGGTGAAATTACTTCGGGTCACGACCAAATCGGGTTGCGACCAGAGTTTTGGAACGAATTATGGTTGTGACCCGAGGTTCCACTGTAATTGCAGAAAATATTTTAATACTCTGGCAAAGGAGCTATAAACAAAGATCAGAGATCAACGTATACCTGGAAAGACTGTAATCTAGTAGGTAACACCAGTTATGTAAATGATGTATAAAAGCCAGGCAAACCAAGCATTTTTTTTGTTGAGTGCATTATGGTGCTAAGAAAAATATAATTTTCAAACAGAAAAAAGAAATCTGCTGCAACAGAAACCTGAATGAAAAGTTACATTTCCACATTTTGAACTTTAAACTGAAACAGGACCCGGTTGTCGATCAGTCTCTAAATGAAAAGTTTTTTTTGACCAGAATTAGTTTTAGTTTCTTTAACTGTAAATGAAAAATACATAAAAACAACAGAACCACTACCGAATGTTTTTGTTTCATGTGTTAAATGTCTTACCTTTATTACTTTTTTTAGGTTATACACTCAGAGTGCCTACAAAAATGAGATGTTAACCACGACAATTCCAGAGATTCAGCGGACAAACCTGGCCAATGTTGTTCTTCTGCTGAAGTCTCTTGGTGTTCAAGATTTGCTGCTCTTCCACTTTATGGATCCTCCTCCGGAAGATAACATGCTAAATTCGATGTACCAGCTTTGGATTCTGGGGGCTCTTGACAATACAGGTATTATATTGTAGCTTCTATTAACTGACTTCTTCATTTGTATACGTGAAGCTTGAAATAGATTAATTTACCTGAATTTTTAGCATTCCCTTTAGAGTTAACCAGTAACCACTGAAATTAACATCACTTCAGTATTTCTGTTTTTTAGGAATTTAATTTTATGTCTGAAAAGCAGTTTCCTTTTTGTTAAGTGCTGTGTCATAATCTGTGCTATATTTCAACTGTTATGCTCTGCCTAACCCACCTAACCTTTGTTATTGTAGGTGGTCTGACTCCCACTGGCCGGCTAATGGTGGAGTTTCCTCTTGACCCAGCTCTCTCTAAGATGCTGATTGTTTCTTGTGACATGGGCTGTAGCTCCGATATCTTAATCATTGTATCTATGCTGTCTGTTCCTGCTATATTTTATCGTCCGAAGGTATTTTTGAAGTGAACCGTGCACTTTTTCAATTTTGACTTAAATTGTTCTAAACCTTTTCACATTACAATTTATAAATACTTTTCATATTTCTTACTACTGTTCATAAATAATGGTCTTTGATACAATAATGTAATATTATGTACTTAAATATTGCTTTACTATAAAGTGGCTGAATAATTATTGGTAGTATGGATAAAGGTAAGCAGAAAATATATAAAATAAGCAGCATAGTTAATAATCTTTTTATTAACCCAAAAATGGAAAAACTAAAGCCTTGTATTTTTAATACAATAGTTTGAAAGCAAATGTCTTTAGTAGAGTGTTCCAAATCATTCCTCTCAACCAGTACTACTAACTAGTATCCTGAGCAGAGAAATGATGATGACAGCAAACAGGTTTTTGTTTTTTATGAAACGTTATTCAAAAAGTTGCTATACGATTGTAAAAAGACAATCAATAGATAGTTTAGGATATGTCTCAGTCTAATTTCAATAGGGTTGTTACAACACAATTTTTCTGAATGTTTTAAATATTGTATGCTTGCTGGAATAGGCTCCAGCTGCCCTGCAACCCTGGCCTGGATAAAGTTAAGAAAATGGCTGGGTGATTGTAAAGTTATAATGTACTGTACATAGTCTTTCTGTTTTCTTTCAGTTGTACTTATTAATAAAAATGTGTAATAACATTATCCCTTATCAGAGGTTTTTCTTGTTAAGGGTGGTAAATGTGACAAGGTACCAATTTCAGTGATGGGCTGACCTTTTTTTTGGTACAGACCTAAAAATCTGAATTGTCTTTATTCCAGTTGTAGAAACATGCCATCACCTGGTCTGTACATTTGTTGTTTGTATGCCATTTTTTTAAACCAAAGAATCACTTAATTTAATTGAACAGAAAATGAGTGACAGAAAAAATATACTAACAATATAATTATAAAAATGAATACATTTACACCTAGTACTAAAGCACAATTTTTATTTTTTACATTCAATCCCAATATGAGGTTGTAGTTGCCATCAGCTTTCTTTTTAATGTTAGTAGCTTTTTTGTCATGTTCACTAGTTTAAAGCAGCAAATACTATGTAAAATAAGAAAGGTTGTATATAAATTGATAAAACTAACACACATTATGACACTATTACAGTTTAATTTGTATTTAGCAATATTATCCCTGGATTTTGGCAGATTGAAGTTTACTGTAAAAAAGTTATGAAATGTTATAATTAATAGTACTTTATTTCTGTTGATAGGGTCGTGAAGAAGAGAGTGATCAGGTACGCGAAAAATTCTCTGTTCCAGAAAGTGATCACCTGACCTACCTGAATGTATATTTACAGTGGAAGAATAATAACTATTCAACCATCTGGTGCAATGAACATTTCATTCATGCTAAGGCAATGAGAAAGGTAAAGTATAAAAGCAGTAACTCTTTCATAAGGACAATATTGTCCCATTTAATGCCTTTGAAAGCAAGATTGAATTTATATTGAACTATTCACAATTGTAAACAACCAAGTCATCACCCTTAGATATTTTCATCATGTACTGTAACTGTAACAGTGCTTCAAATTAATCACTATTGGATTAATTTGTACCAGTGAGTTTTTTTAGAACTAATTTAAAATGCTGAAGTTAACATGGTTTAATTGATTTAATGAAGGCTGCACTCTAGGCTTTTCCAAAAAATATCAGCCCATCTCAACATAAGCAGGGTGAACCCATTCTCTTTACAGCATTACTGATAAACATAAATTAGTTGCAAATGTTATGTAAAACATATGTCTTTCTTTGGTCTGTAGCAAAAATCCTGTTTGCTATGAAAATCATTAATAAACTTTAAAACGTGAACGATACCAGACAATTCCCATGCATGAGACCTTAAATACAGTAATTTTTTTTTCTTGCTGCTAGATATGACCTCAGATTCTGAATTCTTAGCTCTTAGCTAGTTAAAATATTGCAACCTTCTTATATTGTATGATTTTGTTTGTTGTTGATATGCATATTATTTGTTTCTAAGAACTTTATAGAAAGACTGAAATAAATACTTGTTCAAGCACACGTTTCTCTGTGCATCATGTATTAAATGTAGCTGTGTATACCCATTGTGAAAGATCTTCGGCAAAAAGCACACATTACAAAAGGATTCTTTTACCTGTTCTGCTTTTATGCACTTTTTTACAAATTCTCTGACTATCATAGCGAAATAGCCTGAAACCATTACATATTAAATTAGCTTTTTAAAAAATATATGTGCATTGTAAGCCACAGCCTCTAAGTATTCAATGGAAACTGTGACTACAACTGTAGTTTGTTAAAGAGTAATACTTAAAAATCCTGCTTGATTGTTTATAACACTGCTTTTTGTAAAAAAATACCTAATTCAAAGACCAATGCTACTGTGACAGGCTGATTCTTTGTGGTCCTATTATGGGAATAAAATTATTTTGGCAGATTCTGTAAGCATTTCTCATGTCCATCTTGAGCTATGCTGTCTAGATGGAGTATTTCAGATGTTGTCTCTGTCACTCAGCCTGTCCTCCCTGCCACTCTTCTGTGTTGTCACAATAGGGAGACTTAATAGCATTCAAATGCATGAAAAAATAGTCAAAAGTTGTGCAGCTGCAGCTCTTTCTTTTATTTCTATTTTAGAATTATATCACTGCCTTGTCAGTTTCTATTGTCTGTTCACCTGGATCCAACCGATTGCTGATTCATTCATATTGCATACTGTATTTTCAGTTCTCACCAAATATTTAAAGTCCAATCATTTTTATAAAAGTACAATTGATTCTCCCTGCTCACTTTAGTGAGAGTCGTTGGTCAAGACAAACAATATTCACCCATCAATCAACTTGTCAACACACTTAACAGACTTAGAGTAAATAACACTAAATTACTGGCAGTTTTAAACTTTTGCTAGGTTTCAAAAATATTAGATTTCAGATTTAATTGGCCCGTCATTCTCAGGGCAGTAAAAATATAAAAATATTTCTCTGGTTTTATACTCTGTAGCAATTGACCAACCTTACCAATGAAAGTCATAAGATGAGACAAAGTGAAGCGCACTAACATCCAGCACTACAATTCTAGAAAAATGTGTAGTCTGCATATACAGTGCTGAATGCATTTAACAAATATAAAATTACAATATTAAGTAAAAATCTTCTCAGCAGAACTGTATTGTTTATTAGCTGAGTTACTCTGCTTCGCCTGGGGAAATTTCCTAAAACAATTGGTCTTGGTTATAGTGCTGAGGGTTAATCAAATGTATCAGAAGTAGTATGTAAGTAACTGAACACTTTTCTGTATAAAGTATTTGCTTCCTCAAGAGGATGTCATACCATACAATTTTCTAAACCCATTTTGGGGGAAAGGAAGCTGAAGCCAAACCCTAGCAAGCATAGGCAATTAAAACTATTCCTATAGTAGCTATATTTTTATTTTAAAGATTAACAAGCAAAGGTAATTATATTTCTGATATTTTTAATAAATACTTTTATCAGAAATAAGTGCACACATTGGCTAGTTGCTATTCAATGTAAATAAAAGTTTTCATCTCTTGTGCAGTTGAACAGAATAAAAAGTAGCCTGTTAATCCTGTGATATGCTTCTTGACCAATAGGTGCTGCTGTTGGTTCTAATATTTTTAGTCTCTAAGAAACTCTTAATACTACTAATGAGAACAGCATTATAATAAAGATATAAGTGATGCAATTTGCCATGTGGGCATGATTTTTGAACAGGCAGGGCACCTGGCTTGAATTTAGCTAGAAGGAACACTGGGGATTCTAACATTGATTGTAAGTATACAGAAAGAAAGATAAGAAGACCTGATATGAATTGTGCTTTCATATTATTTGTCTAAGAATGGTAGAGTACTCACATTCATTTGCTGAGAGTAATTTATGTCATTGTCTGAAGTGATTATGAACCCTTTAAAAAACATACAAACAGCAACAGAACTTTCTGCCAATATGATGCTTAATTTCTAATTTGCAATGTAAATTTGGCTGCTTATAAATAACCAAGTCTGTGTGTAAAATCATCATTAGTGAGTTGTAGTGTGTGTGTGTTTTTTTTTTTCTTTTTCTTCTCACCCCCTCATATTCTTTCTTAAGGAATATTTTCACAGCAACACCGTTATAAAGCATGTTTCTCTACATCCTCATTGGTATATTCTTCAGTGTGTTAATTCATAAATTTCATACTTAGTTCATAAATGTGTCCATTCCCCTCATTGGACTTTTTCATATTTTATTGTTTTACAATGATGGATCATGGTGAATTTAATTAGGATCTTTTGACAGTGATAATAAGAAAATGACTCTTATGTTAAATTGAAAACAAATCTTAATTTACTGATCTTGAGTATAATTATTACATACAGAGTAAGTGATTGCCTGAGTATTCACCCCTTTCAATTCTTTAGTTTATAGAGGCACCTTTGGTTTCTACAATAGCCTTGAGTCTGTGTGAATAGCTCCCTGCTAGCTTTACACACCCGTAAACTATAGTTTTTACCCAGTCTTATTTGCAAAACTGATCAAGTGCTGGGGACTGTAATTGAACAGATGTTTTCTGGTGTACTGTGGATAGAAAAAATAGGATAGGTAGATAAAGGTTTGGGGCTTCGACCTGGAGTACTATTTAATGAAAAAAAATCATAGAATAACAGTAGACTTAAGGAACAAACAATATAAGTAAATAGAACTTTCTGCCCTATTAAGTTAAAGAGTAGAATGTTAGCAGCCTCCTGTGGAAAAAATTAGAATCAGGAGAGCATGTTGTCTTCCCGGACGCCTCTGGTTAAATCACATCCTGCTTAGTGGTATTCTGCTTTTTATCTTGGTCAAACGAAGAGGGAGGACTTAACACTAGAATTACCAGAGCCTACGAAAAAACTCGTAGATCCGTCCCACCTTAAATCGATTCTTAAAACCGTTCTCACCTCTCCGCCAGCGTCTTTTGTCTTCTAAATGTGCTGATAAACACAAGCTGCAAGCAGCTGGCTATTCTATCCTCCCACCGACTTAGAACATGCACGAACTTCTCCCAGCTCATGCCTTGATTGATTATCTGGGAGCGAAGTGGAGTTTTAGAGTGGAAATAATAGATCATTATTTGGAACACACTCATTTCATGTGTGTTCTGTTTCTAAGTAATCTGTATAAACTAATTGTTAAAACAGAAACTTTTTCATATTTTAGTAATAAATGTTACAAAATGTAGGCATAAACTATAAAATGTGTGAAGCCTGAAGGCCAAAGATCAAATAAACACTTTCACAAAAGGTTCAAGAATGTTACAACAGCTTCCGGTAAGATTTCGTCACTGAGAGTACAGCAGACTTGCCGTACCTCAAAGATCTGAGTTCGATTCCCCGCTGGGATACATGCGCTTTCTCAGTTTTTTTATTTTTAATAAATTTGCAAAAACCTCAAGTAAACTTTTTTCATGTTGCCATTATAGGGTGTTGTGTGTAGAATTCTGAGGAAAAAAATGAATTTAATCCATTTTGGAATAAGGCTGTAACATAACAAAATGTGGAAAAAGTGATGCACTGTGAATAGTTTACAGATGCACTGTATGGGTGAACCAGAGCGGTTTCCTACTTTGTGTCTGATATCCCCAGAATTGGTGTGAGATTTGAGTTTTATGACTTTAATAAGGATGAAGGATAAATGCCAAAAATTACCTTAATTTTTATTTATCCATCTGTCCTTCTCCCGGTTAAAGATGTTAACATTAAGAATATAAGGTAGCAGCAAAAGGTGTAAGGTGAAGTCTTTCATATGTGGGAACTTATATCATTTCTCTGTGAGTACAACCACAGTGTTTTAAATACACTGGAGAAATATATTGCAACTGCTTGGCTTTAATGTACACAGTATGAAAAGGAAAGTAATGTTGTTAGTGAAAAAACTTTGTTGATTTAAACATAATTGAATCCCTCATTCTCATTTGGATTGTTCCTATATCTTTTAAAGAGTCTATGCCTTTTACACACTAAATTTACCATTTTGTCTTTGTACTAATAGATCATTTTCATGCCTGCTTCATTCAATCCAGGTTCGATGGAGCCTGCCCTGAGCCTATTCTAGCAACAACGAGCACAAGATGCTCCTGAAGTTTGCAACCTTAAATTTGTTTGTTTGTTTCTTCTAAATTTTATTTTGAAATCATCATTGGCTTATTAATATTTTAGCTCAGATGTTACAATTTTTGTATTTCTTTGTATTTCAGGTTCGAGAAGTCAGAGCGCAGTTGAAGGATATTATGGTTCAGCAGAGGCTTAGCCTTGTATCTTGTGGTTCTGACTGGGATATTATTAGGAAATGTATATGTGCCGCATATTTTCACCAAGCTGCCAAGCTTAAGGTAAAGATTCACTGTATAAGAAGCAAAGAATCAGTGTCCTTTGTAAATGAAATAGGGAAATTGTCCTTTGAGACAGTGATAAAAAACATCTCTTCATGTTATTGTTAGGGTATTGGAGAATATGTGAATGTGAGAACTGGAATGCCATGCCATCTTCATCCTACCAGTGCACTTTTTGGAATGGGATACACTCCAGATTACATAGTCTACCATGAACTGGTTATGACTACTAAGGTGAGCATTGACTTTTATAATAGAATAATAGTATAAAGACAACTAATGTAAGCTTGCAGGCACTTTCTAATTGTGCATTATTACTCATTCTGCCAAATGCTTTTCTAATATGCTATAAATTTTAACTAGGCATTTTAATTACATTTTAGTGATTAATCATTTTTATAGTATAATGTGCATTCCCTGTTTAGAACTACCACAAGGCATTTTATAAAGCTTTTCAAGTACATAAAAAGTATAAATGCTACAATAATCCATAGTGTCTGATAAAGGTAAAAATCAGTCGATATTATTGGTTTTAGAAAGAATTAATATATTTCTTTTAATGCAGAGTATTTAGATAAAGGCATAGCTGCTAGTACAGGTTTTAAGTGAATTTAGTCAAATCAGTTTAGGTTCTATACCTGTTTTGTACAATTTATTATTCCCAGAATATTGCTTGAAAGGTTTTGTGACAGGCTCTTTGTGGTATTTGCCAACCATTTTTACACCATGCTGTTCAGATATTGCAGAGACACTGTGAACATTAAGGAGAACATGTATGATTAGCTCATATGTGGTCAATGTTTCAGTAACACAAGACATTTACACATTTCAGTTTAATAACATGATGTTCTGTATTTTTATATCTACTCTTTATTACTTGCAAAATACTTCTGCGCCATCATTTTGGAATAGTACCCTTTATGAGTTTATCAAAAGTAAGATTGAAAGGCTTCAGGATGTGTAATCTAAATGCAAGGTTTACTCTTGGAAACTTTCTGTTGAATATGCTGTATTTATTTAATTATATATATAATATACAGTAATCCCTCCTCAATTGCAGGGGTTGCATTCCAGACCCCCCCCGCGATAGGTGAAAACCCGCGAAGTAGAAACCATATGTGTGTATGGTTATTTTTATATATTTTAAGCCCTTATAAACTCTCCCACACTGTTTATAAATATTCCCCGCAGAGTTATACAGCATAATCCCTTTGAATTCTCTTAGATATTAGGTAAGATTCATTGAAATTATGTATATAAACACACTGTTTATATACAGTAAAACCTAAATATTATTTTAAAGATATTGAGTGTTTCCGATATCACATATGTTACAGCCATTACGATAGACAGGCCACCAGCAATAAATACGTACAATGCAAGAAAAATAGTATACAGTAAATGTGTGTACAGTGACACTAAACGTACGTATATGTACTAAGCACTGTAAGAAGAAAATTAATTATGGTTACTCACCAACAATGACACGATGACTTGTCCGATAACAATGAGTTTAATTTTACTGCACAGCAAAGGAGAGCGTTACAGCCCTTGTAAAGGAGCCACTTCAGGCGAGTGTGTAGCACTGCCGTTGTTCTTCTTCTGGCAGTCTTCAATCGAAATCCCTAAAGCAGATTCCATCCAGACTACTGCCTTATTACATCCACTTACAACTCGTTTTGCACCCTGGTTAAAAGGACACTGCAGCCGTAGATCTTATATTCCTTTCCTACTTTTTAAATAAAAAGAATCGTAGCCTTCAACAAATCCAAAACGTTTACCTTTTCGGCAATCGTTAACATCTTCTTCTTGCACTTGGGCACGGCCCCTGAAGCAGTAGCAGATCGTTTTGGAGCCATAATGAAGGGCTTGACTATACACAAAGATAAACACAAAAGAGCACAACTCTTTACACAGCGAAACACGTTGATGCTGAATGAGCGAGACGAAACTTCCTGGTTAACGCTACATTCAGCTCACAGGAACTCAACTGCGTGCTCTGATTGGTTAGCTTCTCAGCCATCCGCCAATAGCGTCCCTTTTATGAAATCAACTGGGCAAACCAACTGAGGAAGCATGTACAGGAAGTAAAAAGACACATTGTCCGCAGAACCCGCGAAGCAGCGAAAAATCCCCGTTATATATTTAGTTATGCTTTCATATAAAATCCGCGATAGAGTGAAGCCGCGAAAGTCGAAGCGCGATATAGCGAGGGATTAC
>JANRMT010062806.1:48113322-48126556 GCA_026402145.1 Polypterus bichir lapradei
ATATATATATATATATATATATATATATATATATATATATAGGGTCTTCATAACTCATTTGGTTTATTCTTGCAGCTTAACAGTTTATGATACATTACTACAAGGCCTCTTCCCTTTCAAGACAATGCAAAATGAGAATATGATGCCCCATAGTTACATTGAAAGTCTGCCTTTCTTGATGCAGCTACTTAATTATATCACATTGAAAAATGTACACCAATCATTTTCTATACAATGCATTATTTGTTTTAACTAGCATAGCATGTCGCTCAACATTCATAAAGAAGGTGAAAAATGTTTAAATAAATTAGTAAAGCACCACTATCTTTTGCCTTTGTTAGCTAGTTGTACCAAATACAGTTTGCTAGTAACTTTGACTCCTACCTTGCATCTTTACATTTAAGCAAATCTTTGTACCAACTTTACTATTTTAAAATCTTTACATTTTAAGTTCAGCATTGTTAAATTGATCTGAAATTACTGTTTTTTTGTTGTTGTTTGTTAGGAATATATGCAATGTGTCACTTCTGTGGATGGAGAGTGGTTGGCAGAGCTTGGTCCTATGTTCTATAGCATAAAGCAAGCTGGAAAAACCAGACAGGTAAGAGAGAATTCAGTATTCCTGACTTTATGTTCTCTTATGTGGTTTGATAACATAGTTTAAGCTTAATCCTTAGGCCTCTATTGGCTTAATTCTAGCCTGGTTTACAGTAACTCACCATTTTCCATTCTTCCTCTGAAGAAATATAATGATGGAAACCACTTAATATTTACAGAAGATTTTATTTTTATAAAGCACTTCTTACATTAGAACACTTTTTAGTATAGTAAACCTACAATCCATTTTTACTTAACCCTGCTTATCCTGCTTAGAGTTGCAGGGAGAACAAGCCTGTACCAGTATCATTGGGTGTGTAGGAGAGAGTAGGTGTTTCCCCATTTTGTTAGGCTTTCAGTAATAAACAAACCTTTCTTTGCATTAACAAAAGACTTGACAGAGATGGCCAAAGCATTCTCCTTGTCCACCTGCATTCCAGAAGGCAGCTATGTTGAATGCCTGAGCTATTCTTCAGTTTTGCTTTTAGTCATAATTTGGACAATTTATTTTCTGACTTTCTTCTGATAACCACAGCGGTTAATCAAACATTAGGTTACATGTCTCCATATTAAGATCTATATCAAGAGAAAGTTTCAAAGAACGCAAACTGAATTGTTGCTTACTCTGATGCAATCACTCATGCAGGGTTAGACTTATCAAAGGCAGTGGAATCTGACCAAGCTAGGTATATGTATCTGTTCATTTTTATGTGCCAGAAATCTCCCTTTTCTCTTTTTGTCTAAACATGGAGACTCTGAAAACCATGTAAACAATGTGTGAGGAAGAATAGCTTTAATATCCATTCCTTCAAGCCCCACTCTTTGCCCATGACAGAGCCCAGTCTGGGGGGAAAAAACTTTTTTCAAAGGAATCTCAGCACATAAATTTGTTTGTACACTCCCCTCAGCCACCACCCCCTAAATGCAGTGAGCCTTACATGCAGAGTGAGCTGAAGAAGACTATCACAGAGAAAGGGACAAATGGCAATGAATGCACTCCACTGAAAGCAAAGTTCTTCACTTGAACCTGAAGTTCAAGCAGTACTGAAAATCTCCTCTTAAGGCTTGACATTGTAAAAATGCTTTGTTTGTGTCACAGTACTTTAAATAGATAGGCCTTTGACTGGCTGTTTACTAATGTTTACTTTGTAACAATTTCGTGAGTGTGTAAGGTGAGCCTATAGCTTTTACAAGTTTTTGACTAATTTAGAAATAACTGCCTTGACTTGGGAAGGAAGGACCAAGGAAAGGCCAAACTGACTGTGATATCCCACTAATATTCCAAAAGAGAAACACTCCCTATTAAGGAAATGTGCAAATCCAATAAACTACAGAAAATCTCTTGGAGAACATATCTGTCTGTCTCATCTGTCTTGTGTCCTGTCTTTGATGTCAATATATAAATTGTCATCATATTTCTATAAAATGCTTTGCCATGCTTAATTAGTTTAACACAAGACTGAATAAACAGCATGACGTTAAAGTCAACTTGTATAAAATCCAAAGCTGTAATACAGTAGATACTTTGTATATCCACAAGATATTAAATACATAGCAAAAAGGGTCATAGGCCTGGTTTTAATTAGTATAGGATATTTTAAATAATTTTAAGCTGATCCTTCAGTGGTTTGATGCCTGAAAATAAACAATTTTATGCATCCTGAAATTTATAAAAAAAAGTTGTGATGCAACTGTCTGAGCTATGGGCAAATCCTTATTACCTTCATCAAGTTAAATACCTTCTAAATCATTCACATCAGTATAAGTTAAATAGGGGTGTGGCAGTGCGTTCAGCTTCCCTCCCTCTTCATTTTGGGAGCTTCAACCCAAAACTACCGATAGTCATGACCAGCATGTGCCTGGCTAGATGAGGACAAACACACACCAAGCAAGGATATGGTGAAAAAGTGCTGTAGTGCTTTTAATAAACAATTCAAACATCAAAACGGTGCCCATTTTTATTGGTTTTAGTGCAGTGACAGGGTCAGGCTGCAGACCTGGGCCACCAGTTGCCCTGGGTTTGTTGAGGCATGGAGCCTTCCTGTGCAACTGGAGGCTTAGGGGGGGGGGGGGGGGAGAATGTGATTTAGTGGGTCTGCAGTTGGTTGGTGTAATTTAAATAAATAATTACCGCACTTGCATCTTTGTATGGGGGTGTTGTAGTGTGGCAAGAGTGGTTTCCATGAGCAATGTGGGAGCAGACAGCCCTGCACTTAGTGTACAGGTTCAGGATCGGCTGTAACCCTAGTTGGCACCGTGGGCTGCTGATTGCTGCAACTGTGCCATGGCCCTGTTTTTATAAAGGAAGTGTGAATGTGAGGGGAGGAAAAAGAAGAAAAAGGCTGATTGGAAAGAAAGAGAGAAAAGAAAGAGGAGGAAAAAGAAATGAGGCCAATCGGAAAGAACCAGATGGAATGAAAACGAAAAGAGGTTAAAAGCTGGAGAGAAAGAATAAGGCAGGACCAACAGAGAGCCAGTGCGAGAAGACGAGGCAGAGTGAAAGCAGACAGTTGGGAGGAAGTCCCTAGAGGAGCATCTGATTGCCGCTCGGGGTCTAAAGAGATGCTCAGTTATAGCGACTCACTGGAATGAGGCAGCACGGCTTCATGGGAGTGAGAGGCATCCTATGGGTGATGCCATGGACCACAGTGGTGTTGGAGGCTTGATGGGGTGCCCTGCTTGGAGCAAGAGAGGGCTACAAGGGGCCTGAGCCTAGGAGCAGCAATGAAGGTGGGCTAAACTGCTGGTTAAGGTGCCTCCTTGGCCACAAAAAACCATATTGGGTTAAGTCAAAGAGACGTCAGTTTTTAGGGACTGCACCCAGGCTCATGATTTTTAAGGACAGTTTCCTGCCATGTTTTAAACCTCACTTTAATGGATAATTTATTTGATCAATTTAACTTCTGCATAGTCACCTTCTTTTAATTGGATTATTTATTTATTTATGAATTTTGCACTGCACAATTTTTGGGACACTGTTCGATTGTTTTTAACAAAAGCACTAGAGCAGTTTTTCACTATCCCCTTGCTTTGTGTGTGTTTGTCCTCATTTGCCAGCTCATCCTAGTCATGATTATCGACAGTGACGAGTTCAAGAGGCTCCCAAAGCAGAAGTAGGAACAAGGAGCTGACTCGCACCATCACATTTAGCTCCTATATGCGGGGCAAACAACTGCACTGCCTTTCCCCACACTGGTTTGGCTGGCTCGACCTGCGTCTCCATATGCTGCTGTTCTCACAGCTCTTCTACTCTACTTTCTCTGTCTCCTCCTGTTTCTCCCTTGTGCTCCCCTTTTATGTGCTGGTGAGCGGTTGCAGTTGCGATCACCTGATGCTCGCCCCGGACTGATAATGAGACAACCAGATTGTCCGCACGACCCGGCAAGGCAACATGCAGACGGCTGACAACCTCGCACCAACCTGGAGACGATCCATCTTCTCAGGCGATCACTTGTACCTGCTCTACTACCCAGCACGAGCACACCCAATTATTTATTAATAACAGCCTTTTTTCTGAGCCGTGTTCCCACTATACCGCAGGGAGTTTTTGAATTATACTCCAAACTTTACTGGAAATGAGTAAAGTGATCTTAGAGCAAGAATAATATGCTTATTTTTCTTACTACATCATTTGATAGCTAGATAGATTTGAATTCATTGTAATCTGGCAATGAAAAGATTGGAACTTCAGCAAAAATAAATTTATTTAGTACATTTTCATACAAACAATGTAGCTCAAAGTACTTTCTTTACAAGATGTCAAAGAGAAAGTTACAACAAAAGTAAAATAAATATGATTAGAATATTAAAGAATAAGTAACAAAGAAAAAACAAATAAATCTATATGATCTTATGGAACAGATCAACTACTAGATAACTACTAGAAGAGTAGCATTCTTGTATGCAGTATCATGTTGTAAGTGTCAAAAGATGAGGCCAGTGATAAGTTCAGAGGGAAGGGAGGACAGAAAAACAAAGAAAAAAAACTCTAGTTAAGCTGGAGAATAAAACAAAATCTGCAGCGTTTCCAAGGCCAAAATACCACCCAACCCCCACATAAATGTATGTAAGTTGTTGCTCTTAATTTTCAGGCTTCATATGAGAGAATCTGATGAAGTTGATCTTGTGGAGAGCATCACAGGTGGCTGCATGGTGCCTCGATCAGGTGGTGCCGCCACAGAAAAACGTAAAAGACATTAGGGAAAAGTAAAGATTATTAAGATTGAAAAATTTCTGAAGAATGTGATAATTGTATGCCTACATAGTCTTTTAGGAGTATAATTAAAATATAGCTATGAAAAAGCCAAATTAAAATGCTTTCTTTTGAAGTTAAGGTCTTCCACAGTATTAGCCTGGTGAATTTCTGTTGGTAAAGTATTCTAGAATTTAGATGCTTAACAACAAAAGCCCACCTTACCACTTTTTTTAAGCTTGGAATTGCAAACTACCATTTGAAAATCTAAGGATACAACTTGGAGTGTAGAGAGACATGCATTCCAAAATATAGGAAGGGGCAAGATTATTTAATGCTTTAATAGTAATTTAAAGTCAATCCTAAATGACATGGTTGACCAATGTTACAATGCTGGTGAGATGTGCTCTGATTTTCTTTTTCTAGTTAAGATTCTTTCTGCTGCATTCTGCACTAATTGCAAGCGATTGATGTCTTTCTTACTTAGTCCTGTTAGAAGTGCATTACAGTAATGTAGTCGACTGAAAACAAAACTGTGAAATAATATTTTCTTTTCTTGTAATGTTATAAGAGGTCTAATTTTTGCTGTATTCCTTAAGTGAAAAAAATGCAGTCCTAGTAATATGGTTAATATTTCGTTTAAAGTTTAGGTCAGTGTCAATGATTACTCCTAAATACTTTACCTCGCAAGTTTATTTCGTTTACCCTGGCTATTTCCATATTTGTCAATCACTAAGATTTCTGTATTAACCTTATTTAGTTTGAGAAAGTTACTACTCATACATTCAGAAATACTGCTAAGACATTGCATCAGAAAGCCAGGAGCACCAGGGTCATCAGGAGCTATCAATAAATAAAGCTGTGAGTCATCTGCATAGCTGTGGTAGCTCACCTTGTGTTTTGAGATAATTTAGCATAATGGCCTTCAAAATAAATTATATCAAACAATGCTATTTGATATTAACATATGCTTTTGTCTACAATATAATAAAATTCTAAGGTCTGTGTGTGTGTCCAGTCTCTCAGAACAATCTGATTTCAGTTTGGCTTTGATGTTATTGGTCACTTTGGCTTTTTCGCTTTCAAAAGAGGATGTGTGAGGCACACATGGAAGAGTAAAAGCATATGAGTCATGCTAAAAGAGTCACCCTCAAAGATGGGAAGTGTAAAACAGAACAGGAGGCGAGAAAGGTGCCTTAGAAAAGATGACAGAATCTGAGAAGTGAGCTTTATGGGAATCTGCTTAAGAAAGGTTACTGCAGTCAAGAGAGGTTCAGCGGAAAGGCGCTGAAAGAACATGTAGAGCAAGAGGTAGCGATTATTTTTAAATTATTCTATTACTTGTTTTCAACAGATAGTGTGGCTAGTGTGTGTGTGTGTGTGTAATTAGGGCTGGGCAAGTTAACACATTATTATCGCATTAACACATTAATTAACGTAGACAATTATTGTGCTTTAATGCAGTTTTTATTATTATTTTGAAAGCCTCAGTCTCGCTAGCAATCGATAGAGATCAGTTATCTTCTTGTTACAGCGCTTATCGTAAACTCACATTTTTCTGAGGTCTTCATAAGTGAGAAAGTGGATAACCTCCCAGCAGTTAAAGAAACTACTGAAGAGATTTTTTTGTATTATTGCTGAATCGGACTCTGATTTGTCTGACTCAGATTTTGATGCAAGTGATCTAGAGATATAGATCGAAAATGAAAATGAGGTACCGGCATCAGCTAATCGTGGTGCTGAACACGTTCATGTAGTTGATGCACTTATTGTAATGTTTGTCTGGGAGGACAGACACTTGGATGCGCGGGGGTGGCAGTTGGAGTGAGACACATTATTGTTTGTACCTCCTGTCTCACTGTGCATTCCTGCTGGCTATCGAGCCACCCCCAACAAAGCTGCTGCTGCCGCAAACTGTAAACAGGCGCCAACAGCAGGCACAACAGGCAGTAACAGACTTTTTATGTTGATTTATGTGTGAAACCATTGCTTTGTGCACTTTTCATAAAACTGCGTTTTTTGGAAAAAATATTAGACCTCAAAGAGTTTCTACTGAACATAGAGTGTTTATGCTGCTCCCTGATAAAATAAAATGTTTCTGTTGGTATCTGTTCAGATAAAAAAGAAAACAGATTTAGAAATGATAACTTGCTGTTGTTCGAAAGGTGCCTGTTATAATGTTACTAGCCGAAGCCCACCGTAGCATACGGCGGTGTAAGAATAGGAACAGAAAACGATGAGAAAGGAATTCAGTATGACACAGGCTTAGGAAACCACCGTCGCAGTATAACGAAAATAGCAAGGAGCGAAACCAATGCCAATAGTCGAGAGAGTACCTTCCTGTAGCAGGCTACGGAAAACATAGACATATATAGGTAGATGCTGCATTCACTGTGTTGCCCAGTCGACACGATAAGTCAGCACGTCTGCCCTATTGCGAGTGGTAAAAGTGCCATTTAAACATACGTACATACAAATATAGGTAGACATGGAAACCAGGTTTTCTGATGAAAAAACAATAACGTTTTAAACAGTATCGTTTACATACAACAGATTTTGGCGAATCATTTACATGCAATTATTTATATCCATTTATACACTAATAATGGCAATTATTAAATAATTATTATTATTATTAAATAATTCCTCCCGTATAAGTAACATTTCTCGGACTGCTTTCTTCCATCTCCGAAACATTTCTAGACTTCGTCCTGTTCTTACGCAACACAGTCTTAAAGTATTGGTTAATGCCCGAGTCACCTCACGTGTAGATTACTGTAATGGTATTCTATCTGTTATCCCATAAAAACGTATCCATTGCTTTATTCAAAATTCTGCTGCCAGGATAATAACCTTCTGTTCTAAATCCACTGAACATACTACACCTATTCTCTCTCAACTTCACTGGCTCCCTGTTAACTACAGAATGCAATACTAAATACCACTCTTAACATTTAAAGCTCTCCACAACCTCACTGATCACCTACAGACTGACACTCGTCTTGCTCACTCTGATTCTCATCTGCAGCTGTACTTTCTGTACCACACATCAAACTCTGTGCTATGGGAGCTCGAGCGTCTCTCATAGTGCTTCTCAACTCGGGAATTCTCTTCTCTTTCATATACATCAGCTTGATTCAATAACACATTTTAAAACTACCCTCAAAACTTATCTTTTCAAACTGACATACTAATTGTGAATTTTGCACTGTTACTGCCAGTTATCTTTGTTTGTTTGCTAATTATTGCTGTTTGATCGAGAGCGACAGTGGACGCGGAAGTAGGATTAGAGATGGCGGGTGGGGCTCTGTTGTGCATATCCCATGGTCTTAGAGTTGGTGGGTGGGGCTCTGAGTTGGCGGGTGTGGTTCTCTGTCTTGTGTGCGCTCTCTGTCTTGCTTGCTCTTAGTTAGAGTTGGCGGGCGGGCTTTGGCTGGCGTGGCTCTCTGTCTTGCGTGCGTTCTCTGTCTTGCTTGTCCTTAGTTAGAGTTGGCGGGCGGGGCTCTGTGTCTTGCGTGCGCTCACTGTCTTGCTTGCGCTCACTGTCTTGCATGCCCTTAGTGAATATATAGATGATCATGGCTCTGGACTCTGAGGGTAACTTGTTTTTCTGTAACAAACTAGATAAAATGTTAATGCCCTGGCAGTGGCAAATAGCTTTGGTTTTATATTTGATTTGATTACATTAATGTTTAAGCTGAGATTTACAAGAAATATTTTAACTACTACTATGT
The DNA here is from genome assembly GCA_026402145.1 of Polypterus bichir lapradei. Taxonomy (NCBI): domain Eukaryota; kingdom Metazoa; phylum Chordata; class Cladistia; order Polypteriformes; family Polypteridae; genus Polypterus; species Polypterus bichir. Next base: position 48,121,846 of record JANRMT010062806.1, read on the forward strand.
AAAGGGAATACTGCTATTAAAAAGTACCTTATTTGTTTAAAGTGCTTGCAAACCAAATACACTCAATACACTACTTTTGAGTTCATTATTGAATTTTGTACATAACTATGTGATTGTTCTGATTGTCTGTGATTAATCACGATTGAAAATTTTAATCACTGCCCAGCAATAATATATATACAGTGGTGTGAAAAACTATTTGCCCCCCTCCTGATTTCTTATTGTTTTGCATGTTTGTCACACAAAATGTTTCTGATCATCAAACACATGTAACCATTAGTCAAATATAACACAAGTAAACACAAAATGCAGTTTTTAAATGATGGTTTTTATTATTTAGGGAGAAAAAAAATTCAAACCTACATGGCCCTGTGTGAAAAAGTAATTGCCCCCTTGTTAAAAAATAACCTAACTGTGGTGTATCACACCTGAGTTCAATTTCCGTAGCCACCCCCAGGCCTGATTACTGCCACACCTGTTTCAATCAAGAAATCACTTAAATAGGAGCTGCCTGACACAGAGAAGTAGACCAAAAGCACCTCAAAAGCTAGACATCATGCCAAGATCCAAAGAAATTCAGGAACAAATGAGAACAGAAGTAATTGAGATCTATCAGTCTGGTAAAGGTTATAAAGCCATTTCTAAAGCTTTGGGACTCCAGCGAACCACAGTGAGAGCCATTATCCACAAATGGCAAAAACATGGAGCAGTGGTGAACCTTCCCAGGAGTGGCCAGCCGACCAAAATTACCCCAAGAGCGCAGAGACGACTCATCCGAGAGGTCACAAAAGACCCCAGGACAACGTCTAAAGAACTGCAGGCCTCACTTGCCTCAATTAAGGTCAGTGTTCACGACTCCACCATAAGAAAGAGACTGGGCAAAAACGGCCTGCATGGCAGATTTCCAAGACGCAAACCACTGTTAAGCAAAAAGAACATTAGGGGTCGTCTCAATTTTGCTAAGAAACATCTCAATGATTGCCAAGACTTTTGGGAAAATACCTTGTGGACTGATGAGACAAAAGTTGAACTTTTTGGAAGGCAAATGTCCCGTTACATCTGGCGTAAAAGGAACACAGCATTTCAGAAAAAGAACATCATACCAACAGTAAAATATGGTGGTGGTAGTGTGATGGTCTGGGGTTGTTTTGCTACTTCAGGACCTGGAAGGCTACCTGTGATAGATGGAACCATTAATTCTACTGTCTACCAAAAAATCCTGAAGGAGAATGTCCGGCCATCTGTTCGTCAACTCAAGCTGAAGCGATCTTGGGTGCTGCAACAGGACAATGACCCAAAACACACCAGCAAATCCACCTCTGAATGGCTGAAGAAAAACAAAATGAAGACTTTGGAGTGGCCTAGTCAAAGTCCTGACCTGAATCCAATTGAGATGCTATGGCATGACCTTAAAAAGGCGGTTCATGCTAGAAAACCCTCAAATAAAGCTGAATTACAACAATTCTGCAAAGATGAGTGGGCCAAAATTCCTCCAGAGCACTGTAAAAGACTCATTGCAAGTTATCGCAAACGCTTGATTGCAGTTATTGCTGCTAAGGGTGGCCCAACCAGTTATTAGGTTCAGGGGGCAATTACTTTTTCACACAGGGCCATGTAGGTTTGGATTTTTTTTTCTCCCTAAATAATAAAAACCATCATTTAAAAACTGCATTTTGTGTTTACTTGTGTTATATTTGACTAATGGTTAAATGTGTTTGATGATCAGAAACATTTTGTGTGACAAACATGCAAAAGAATAAGAAATCAGGAAGGGGGCAAATAGTTTTTCACACCACTGTACAGGTAGTCCCCAGGTTATGGATATCCGACCTATGACTTACAAACAGGGCCGCAGCTGCGACACATGCGCCTCAGTAACTGCCACTCCCTCATCTTCGGCCTGGGGACGCTGCAAGCGGTGGCTGGACGGAGGCTGGAGGGGGGCCGATTTCGCTGCTCGCGTAGTGTAGTGTTCCTCAGGTGGCTCCTGGAGGCAGTCGGTGACCCGTGGTCCATAGTCACTGGGGCCACAGTTATCGCTCGCGTGCAGGATGAAGGCTTGATGGGGCGGTTTGCTGCCCGCAAACTACTCCACCACAGCTACTGCTCCTGACTGGACGCAGGCTGGATGGAGCAGAGGGGGGCGTTTCACTGCCCGCCATACACGCTGCCCCATTCGTTCTCGGTGGGCGGCTAGTAATGCTGCAAGTGGTGACCATTGAGGGTGAACGGGGTGGCGGGGGTTAGCATTGTAGTGTGCCTCGGGTGGCTGCCTGTAGAATGGGGGTGGTGGTGGGTGATTCACTACCCGCCTTTGGCTGCACCGTGTTCGTTGTCGGTGGGCGGATGCCGCAGGCAGCATACTGTAGTGAAAGTGACTGTGTGGTGAACCGCCCCTCGCTGCCCCCATTCATTCTCAATAGCAAGCCTGCTTGTTGTCTCTTGTCAGTACATCAGAGATGTTGACGACGGATGCCTTCCTGCTGTGATATCATGTACAGTGCTATACAAAAGAGCTCATCTCAACCTTTTGTCTTCACCCTTCAACAATGTCTCTGAAACACAATTCTGATGCAAGTGCTGGTGATATAGAAAAGAAGTGAACCACCATCACCATTGAAAATAAAGTAGAAATAATAAAAAGGTCAGAGAGAGGTGAAACTACATCATTCATTGGCAGAGCACTTGGTTACAGTCGGGCAACAATAGCATTTATTAAAATAATGTACCTGTTCCAACTTACATACAAACCTACAGTCCCTCTCTCGTACATAACCCGGGGACTGCCTCTGTGTGTGTGTGTGTGTGTGTGTGTGTGTGTATATCTATACTAATAAAAGGCAAAGCCCTGACTGACTCACTCACTCACTCACTCACTCACTCATCACGAATTCTCCAACTTCCCGTATAGGTAGAAGGCTGAAATTTGGCAGGCTCATTCCTTACAGCTTACTTACAAAAGTTGGGCAGGTTTCATTTCGAAATTCTACACGTAATGGTCATAACTGGAACCTATTTTTGTCCATATACTGTATAGACTGCAGCTCGATGGCCGTGGGAGGCGGAGTTGCGTCTCGCATCATCACGCCTCCCACGTAATTGAATGCCTGCCCATATAAGGTAAATATTTGCGTGTCAAGGACTGTGCTTAGCATATTCATAAGTAAAAATATCTGAATCACATAAGTAAAAATATCTGAATCACAAACTGATGTTAATTATATTTTGTTCATGAATACTTAATAAATAATTCCAAAAAGTCTGTCCGCTTCCTTTCATAGCTTTTCCGATGGTTGTGCTGCTTCCAGGCATGTATTTTCGTATTAAAGCATTTAACCAATCACATTTCAGCCATCATTTGTTGCCAGGCAGAGAGGCCTTCACAATCCGTTGTGCAGGCACTCTAACACAGAATAAATGTCAATTAACCTGTTGCTTCAACCAATCAGATTTTGAGTTGGTGTCAGTAGGGCCCTCTAGCAGGCGTACGGCAACGTCACCGTATTCAGACCCATTGATTGGATAAATGCATCGCAAGCGCTCTGAGCTCAAGATCCTCGCGCGCACTACGGCCAACTCCATGGCAGGGTTCTGGACAATATTTGCCAGACACAGACCAGATTTCAAGACCACGAAAACCTGATGTTTGTCACGCTCCTTGAGCCCCAGAAGTTTCGGGAATACAAGAAAAATTTCACGCATGCAGCCTTCACCAGTTTAACACAAGAGCCACAGAGCGGTTTTTGATCTGTCTCTGCTAAAAACAGAACTGACTGTAATGTATGCCATGGATGATTTTGCAGAAAAATCTCCCACTGATGATCTTGACTTCCTCCATCAGAAAAATCTGAATGAGAGCATGGGGCAGCTGTTCACATTGGAATATTTGGCGGTGACCATTCCCGTGTACACTACTTCTGTTGAGCGGACATTTTCAGCCATAAAGTGAATTAAAACTTATGCCAGAAATACAACAGGGCAGGTTCAACTTTCAGCATTAGCTTCGATGACGATAGAAAGGGACTTTTTGATGGAACTGAAGCGCACGGATAATCCGTACGACGGAGTAATTGAACTGTTTTTGAGGAAAGAGAGGAGGATGGATTTTGTTTACAAATAATCCGAATCTTTGGTGAGTAAAATGTTGCGATTTTCCTAAATAATATTGCAAGTTTATGAGTTATTATTGATGTTTTTTATGTGTGTCACGGCTGTGGCTGCAGTAGAAAGGAACTTGCTCACCCCTGGTTTGTCTATTCAATAAAGTCATTTATTGTGGCTACAGGAGTTATCTTTATATATGTATATATAGTGGCAGTAGGGGGCGCTAGTGCTCCCTTAAACCCTTAGGTACCACGCAAGACACTGGATAAAAGTCCCAGACTTTTTATTTATCTGTTCCTCAGTGCACCAAGCACCTTCCACACTACTCATAAATTATCACAATAAACACAGTAATCTCTCTTCTCCTCCTCGCCCAGACACTTGCTCTTCTACCTCCCAGCTCAGCTCACCATCTGGACTGAGGCATCGTCCTTTTATAGCCCTTGACCTGGAGGTGTTTCTGTCCCAACAGTCCACAGTTCCTCATTCCTTCCGAGTCAGGGAAATCAGTCCTTTACTTCAACCCGGGAGCATGTCGTTCCTTCCTGTCACGTGACCGTGACGTACTCCCGGGTCATAAGGCACAAAAGAGCCCATAAGCCCCCCC
>JANRMT010062806.1:48132717-48143125 GCA_026402145.1 Polypterus bichir lapradei
ATATATATATATATATATATATATATATATATATATATATACATACAGTGCAGGCCAAAAGTTTGGACATAGCTCCTCATTCAATGTGTTTTCTTTATTTTCATGACTGAAGGCATCAAAACTACGAATGAACACATGTGGAGTTATGTACTTAACAAAAAAAGCTGAAATAACTGAAAACATGTTTTATTTTCTAGTTTCTTCAAAATAGCCACCCTTTGCTCTGATTACTGCTTTGCACTCTCTTGGCATTCTCTCGATGAGCTTCAACAGGTAGTCACCTGAAATGGTTTTCACTTCACAGGTGTGCCTTATCAGGGTTATTTAGTGGAATTTCTTACTTTATCAATGGGGTTGGGACCAGCAGTTGTGTTGTGCAGAAGTCAGGTTAGTTGGACGATCATTTATTTTTCAACAGGATAATGACCCCAAACACACCTCCAGGCTGTGTAAGGGCTATTTGACCAAGAAGGAGAGTGATGGAGTGCTGTAAATGATCATGAAAATAAAGAAAACACATTGAATGAGGAGGTGTGTCCAAACTTTTGGCCTTTACTGTATGTGTGTATATATATGTATATGTATATGTATGTATATATATGTATATGTATATATATATATATATATATATATATATATATATATATATATATATATATGTATATATATATATGTATATATATATAAAATATAGTGTAAAATTGACTGATTGACTCACTCATCAACAAAAACACTATTTCTCATTCGTTAAAAAGCTGAAATTTAACAGAATGGTCCATCAAGTGCAGTTGGTGTCTGCCAGGAAGGACATTTTGATATGTCAATGTTTAGGAGTAGCCCCCCTCAATAGAAAACCTAAATACCCCAAAATTTCGCAAATGCCATGATGGATTTAATTTAGATTTGTTAATATTATAGAAAAAACTAAAATATCTGACACATTTTTTTTTTTTATTTTTCCATAAATATTTTATTTGTCCATATTTATTAATATAATGCGTGTTAACATACATGCTTTTTGCTGCACTGAGAGCATACTTTATGTAAATGAAGGATGGAACTGAAGTGATTGACAGGCCATGAGGTCACGTTGTGAATGAAAAAAGAAAGTTTGGCAGAACTCAAGGAAAATGCAAGTTCTGTTTTTTGCTGTTGACAATTGGCTCTCATCTTGGTCATTCATTTGTCTCTGTCGACTTCCAGCCCCGAGTCATGGCACTGAAAACCGACTCACCATAGAAAGCAATGGGATAGTTGGAGGGAGTGGGGATTTCTGTTGTTCCAAGGTACCCACTTGGTGAACTGATGCATGAAAGAGTGTCCCCCTTGTTGAAATGAGTATGATTAGAGACAGGGAAAAATATCATGCAGCACTGTCAGGTGCTTTGGCAGACTGGAGGAAAGGACGTGGTTTTAACAAATCACTATAACTGAAAGAACTTTTTTGTCCCTTCATGTTCTTGTAACCCAGCGATGGCCACTGTCCACTTACCAACGGCAACCTGCAACCCAAAAGTGGGTTGTGACCCAGTGGTTGACAAACCGTGACATAATAGGGTATTGACACTTATGTATATTATATACTCAAATTTAATATTATTGCTATTTATTGCCTTTTTCAATTCAAAATAACATACTTTCTTGTAAAGTGGTATTTTGAATGACTGGGAAAAGCACAAATTGATCTAATGCAGGAATGTTTTACACATGTGTAATTTTATATAGCATGTTCAGGAGTGAGCAGCTCCCTCTAGGGACCTAATTATATCATTATTACTTATTATTTGACAGGTTCATTGTCTTATGAAATTTACCTGCCGAAACTGGGTAACACAGCCAGAATTTGTATAATGCTTACTTAACAAGTAGGTTCAACATTTTGTAACGTTGTAAAGCAGGATAAAGCAAATCTTAAAACTTACAAGTAAATATTACATGTAAATTTCTTAATGTTACCAAAACATAACTTTCAGTCTTCAGAATTCAAATCTGATTAATTTGCATTACTATATGCAGAATTTCCAGGTTTTGCACTTGCACTGTTCAATCACATTGAAGCAAATAACTCAGGAGGTGATAGGAATAACATTATGTCAAATGTACTGCCCAAAATAGCAACATGTTGAGGGTTTTAACAGTTCTTTAAAGTAAATTCAAAAAACCTGACTCATTGACAATTTAAACTGGAATGTACAAAAATTAGGATTTAGAAAGTTACATCCAGCACTATGCAATTATGACTTTTTTAAAGCAGCTTGTATTTGCGTAGTCATTTGTTTTTATTTTTACACAGAAAAAGTTCAATCTGAAATGAAGCTGACACACACAAAAATTATGCTTAGTGAACATTTTGGAACAGCATTAAAATTAATCTTTTAACTAATACAGAGAAAACAGTTTAGCGCTGCCTAAGAAGGATGGCTTAATCACACAACTACAGTAGGTGATGTGTTGTATATGTGAGTTTTCTTCATTTTTTTTTTATTCCTTTAAACTAAAATGTTTTACTCTGCTTTGTACACTTCTCTGAAGATTAGTCTAACTCATTCTTTAAATGCAAATAGTAGAGCACAAGAACAGCAGTGACTGTTTTTAACACTGTATGTTAAAGCTCCAGTGCTGGGTGAAGCCAGTCTTTTTTTTTTTGTATTTTTTTTTTTAATAATCAGGATACAATTGAGGGTATAGATGTGATTGAACCACTAGAGTTCAGTAACCATAATATGATACAGTTGTCAGTGTTTTGGAATATTGCAGATGAAGACTAAAACTGTTAGTCTGAACTTTGGTCGAGCAAATTTTGAACAGATGTGGCATATTCTAAGGAGGATAGACTAGGATATGTTTTTAAGTGTGGAGACAGTTAAGGAGCAATGGAACAGATTTATAAACGTTTTAAATGTAATGCAAGACAGGTTCATTCCTAAATCTGGAATTAGTCGGAAATTAAGTAGGAAACTCTGCAGTGTTGTAAAAGAAAAAATAACTATATAAGACCTATAAGATTAATAACTCCAATGTGAATTGTGGAGCATATGAGAACATGAGGGCAACCATTAAGAAGGATATTAGAGTTGCTAAAACACAGTTAGAGAGGAAAAAGATAAGACGAAAGATGACCCAAAAGAGATTCTTTCAATATTCTAGTAGTAAAAGAACAATCAAGGAGGAGGTGAAGTGCATCAGGAATATAACCTCCCAGCAGTTAAAGAGATTGATTTAGAAATTGTAGAGGGAGAAGTACTGCTTAGATTAAATAGGCTGAAATCAAACTAATCACCAGGACCAGATGATATTTACCTTCAAGTTCTTAAGGAGGTTAGTGAGTACATATATAAATCCTTGATGCATGTTTTTAGGAAGTCACTGCATTTTGGGGAAATTCCAGAGAACTGGAAAATAGCAAATATTTTCCCATTATATAAAGAAGGTAAGTGGGCAGATTCAAGCAACTGTAGGCCAGTAAACTTAATGTGCATCACAATAAAGTTAATGCAAAGAATCATTAAGGATAAGATTAATCAGCACATGACAAGAACAGGAGTTTTACTGAACAGTCAGCATAGGTTCAGAAGATGGAGGTCATGTTTTACTAAAATGCTGGAATTCTGTGAGGAAGCAACAAAAGGATGTGATCAAAGGGAAGCATATGATATTATTTATCTTGACTTTCAGAAAGCATTTGATAAGGTGCCACCTGAGAGGTTGGGCATCAGAGTAAAAGAAGTGGGAGTTCAGGGTGATGTTGGCATAGTGGCTGCTACACTATCAACTTCCAGACAGTGTTCGGAAACCATTAAGAAGGCTAACAGAATATTAGGTTATATAACACAATATGTAGAGTACAAGTCCAAGGAGATTATGCTAAAGCTTTATAACATACTGGTGCCACCTCATCAGGAATACTTCATGCAGTTTTGATTTCCAGGCCAAAAAAAAGGACATAACCTCGCTAGAAATAGTCCAGAGATTAGCAACTAGGCTGATTTCAAGTCTACAGGGGATGAATTATGAAGAAAGATTAAAAGAGCTGAGCCATTTCCGTTTAAAATTACGAAGGGAATTAGTATAGTGAATCGAGAGTGTTGTGAGATCATCGAGAACACTGAAACACAGTTAGAAACTTGTTAAGGGTAAATTTCACACAAACATTTCTTTATATAGAGAACCATACAGTAGACATTTGGAATAAGCTACCAAATAGTATGGTAGACTTAAGACTATAGGCACTTTCAAAAATAGACTTAATGTTTTCTTTTAGAAGAATTTAGTGGATAGGATTGGCAAGATTTGTTGGGCCGATTGGCCTGTTCTTGTCTAAATTGCAATTTTCTAATTTTATGAGTTCATCATGAGCACCTTAATTTTCTCTCCATCTATCTGTCCATCCTGTATTGTACTATGTAATAAACAAAAAATAGAAACCTCAACAGCACACTTCACTATGTTCATAAATATTTCTATGACCTGTATTTTCTAGTGTATAACTAATTCCTCTAGCATGAGAGATATTTTACAGCTATCAATGTGTGAAAACTGAAGCCCACATATCAATCAATACGAAGTAAAGATGTTTTCATGCATGTGTGTGTGTTTTTTTTGTTTTTAGAGTGTTAACAGCCTGTGTAAAGTTATGGTACTTGTAAAAGCTGCCTTTTTTTAAAATTCAGTTTTATTCTCTCAGTCACATTTCACAGTCCCCACCCCCCATTATCTGACACTGTTAGTTTTCAAATAAAGACTTGGTATAATGAAACAAGTGTGCTTTCATGTCCAGTGCTCCACCCTCCAATTCCCCGGGTTTATACAGTTAGGTCCATAAATATTTGGACAGAGACAACTTTTTTCTAATTTTGGTTCTGTACATTACTATAATGAATTTTAAATGAAACAACTCAAATGCAGTTGAAGTGCAGACTTTCAGCTTTAATTTACTAGGTTGAACAAAAAGATTGCATAAAAATGTGAGGGAACTAAAGAAATTTTTTAACATAATCCCTTTATTTCAGGGGCTCAAAAGTAATTGGACAAATTAAATAACTGGAAATAAAATGTTCATTTCTAATACTTGGTTGAAAACCCTTTGCTGGCAATGACAGCCTGAAGTCTTGAACTTGTGGACATCACCAGATGCTGGGTTTCCTCCTTTTTAATGCTCTGCCAGGTCTTTACTGCAGCGGCTTTCAGTTGCTGTTTGTTTGTGGGCCTTTCTGTCCGAAGTTTAGTCTTCAACAAGTGAAATGTATGCTCAATTGGGTTAAGATCAGGTGATTGACTTGGCCATTCAAGAATTTTCCACTTCTTTGCTTTAATAAACTTCTGGGTTGCTTTGGCTGTATGTTTTGGATCATTGTCCGTCTGTATCATAAAACGCCGCCCAATCAATTTGACTGCATTTAGCTGGATTTGAGCAGATGGTATGTCTCTGAACACCTCAAAAATAATTTGGCTGCTTCTGTCCTGTGTCACATCATCAATAAACACTAGTGTCCCAGCGCCACTGGCAGCCATGCAAGCCCAAGTCATCACACTGCCTCCACCGTGTTTTACAGATAATGTGGTATGCTTTGGATACTAAGCTGTTCCACCCCCTCTCCATACTTTTTTCTTGCTATCATTCTGGTACACGTTTATCTTGGTTTCATCTGTCCAAAGAATGTTTTTCCAGAACTGTGCTGACTTTTTTGATGTTCTTTAGTAAAGTCCAATCTAGCTTTTCTATTCTTGAGGCTTATGAGTGGCTTGCACCTTGCAGTGCACCCTCTGTATTTACTTTCATGCAGTCTTCTCTTTATGGTAGACTTGGATATTGATACCTACCCCCTGGAGAGTGTTGTTCACTTGGTTGGCTGTTGTGAAGGGGTTTCTCTTCACCATGGAAATGGTTCTGCGATCATCCACCACTGTTGTCTTCTGTGGACATCCAGGTCTTTTTGCGTTGCTGAGTTCACCAGTGCTTGCAGGATGTACCAAACTGTAGATTTTGCCACTCGTAATATTGTAGCAATTTCTTGGATGGGTTTTTTCTGTTTTCGCAGCTTAAGGATGGCTTCTTTCACCTGCATGGAGAGCTCCTTTGACCGCATGTTGTCTGTTCACAGCAACATCTTCCACATGCAAGCACCACACCGCAAATCAACTCCAGGCCTTTTATCTGGTTAATTGATAATGACATAACGATGGACTTGCCCACACCTGCCCATGAAATAGCCTTTGAGTCAGTTGTCCAATTACTTTTGAGTCCCTGAAATGAAGGGATTGTGTTAAAAAATGCTTTAGTTGCCTTACATTTTTTGTTCACCCCACTGAATTAAAGATGAAAGTCTGCACTTCAACTGCATCTGATCTGTTTCATTTAAAATTAATTGTGGTAATGTACAGAACCAAAATTAGAAAAAATTAGTCTCTGTCCAAATATTTATGGACCTAACTGTATTATTGAAAAAAGCACACTTGTTTCATTGATTTGTTAGAGACTCAAATCAATGTATGTTTTTATTAGATAGTAGCAATAATAGCAGCCCACAACTCAAAGCAGGAACGACCTGGGATCATTTACAAAGCAGCAGTTCTTACCCCTGCACCAGCAAAGCAGATATCTGTGAGTCAGCCACATTTCCACTGTGAAAATGTGGAAAGGTTAGCAGGAAATATCATCCGTGTCTACATGGATCTGTGTAAATGTGAGAATTCCCACCACACTCCAAGATAAACAGACTTCAGCTGCCAAGTTGGGGGATGGGATAGCAGGGTGTCTGCCTGAGGCCTGTTGACACATTTGCAAAACAAAGGAGGTGCAAGTAAAATTAAGGTGGCCTGGCATTTTGAATATTTTTGCAGCCTTCGGGAATTCTAGTTTTAAAAGCAAAACAAGAAAGAAATTCTATAGGCAAAGAACTAAGGTTATTCAGCATTCTCAACAAGCAGATTGCTGTTTTGATCTGTACATGCAGTTTACAGAAAAAAAAGTATCAGAGTTTATATTTCACAGTTCTGGGGCCTCATGCATAAACGGTGTGTACGCACAGAAATGTTGAGTAAAAACGTTTCCACGTTCAAATCGCAACGTATAAAACCTAAACTTGGCGTAAAGCCATGCACATTTCCACGGTAGCTTATACCCTGTCATACGCAAGTTCTGCGCTTGGTTGTGCAGACTGGCAGCACCCAGCATCAAAGCAGTGCTACTGTTCCTGTGTGATTTCCCTTTCTTTTTCAGATCCATATCCCTGATGTGGGTTTATAAATACACTGAAATTAACCGCATATTGTTTATTAGTTTAATGCATCTGATTGTAATTAACCAGTAACAATATAATGGTCCACAGAATGGTCAAACTATTCTAAATACAATAGCTGCTTTAGCATTGTTACTATCACTGCACCACCTTCTTCTTTTAGCTGTTCCCGTTAGGGGTTGCCACATCGGATCATCTTTTTCCATATTACTCTCACTGCACCACTCGGAGTATTTATATCACTGTATCTGAGTGTGATTTACAACTGTACAGCAGCTGATTGGAAAGAGAATTATCGGTATACAGCATCAAGCACATGTTGTCTCAGCCATTCGCTATTTGAACTGGTCTCATCCAAAAAATGCTTCAGAGCCTTTTCTGTTCGGACATCATGGTTCACAAACGGTTTCATTCCAAGAACTTTACACGCACTCAATCAGTCCATCAAGTGCTCCTTGTAGAACTGTTTGTACTTGCAAGTTTACAGTGAGGTAATTGTACTTATGATACAGTTATAATATTGCACAACCTGAGCCAATTTATAAAGCGTGTATTTACATATATTGACGATATTTTTAAGATGAAATGCAGCAAAATATATTTATCTATACTAATAAAAGGCAAAGCCCTCACTGACTCACTCACTCACTCACTGACTCATCACTAATTCTCCAACTTCCCGTGTGGGTGGAAGACTGAAATTTGGCAGGCTCATTCCTTACAGCTTACTTACAAAAGTTGGGCAGGTTTCATTTAGAAATTCTACACGTAATGGTCATAACTGGAAGCTATTTTTCTCCATATAATGTAATGGAGTTGAGCTCGAAAGCCGTGGGGGTGGAGTTTCGTGTGACATCTTCACGCCTCTCACGTAATCACGTGAACTGACTGTCCACGCAGTACCTAGAAAACAAGGAAGAGCTCCAAAAAGCGCTGAAGAAAACATGCATTATACAATTGAGAAGGCAGCGAAACAATAAGAAGCGAGCGAGTCACACATAGAACCATATTCATGAGTGCTGCTACTTCGGAAACAAAGCACGGTGTAAACCTAAAGTTTAAATTAAGTTCATAGACAGGCTGCCGCTGGCGTTTGTCATGCCCACGGCTAATGCGGGATACAAGTTTAATGAGAGGATGCAGGATATAAACGAGAGTTTTGATCACTTTGTAAGTAAGTTAAATTTACTGGTGAAGGGTTGTGCTTATGCAAATTCCGAGAGACTGTCTTTTTGGGGGGATTGACAGTTAGGGCGGGTGGGAGAGTCACGTCATCATCTCCCCTCCCATTCACCTCATTTCGCTGTGAGCTGAGCTCCGCAACTCAGTCTTGCCGAACCAAATATGTGACGCTGCCACCAAATACTCACAGAAAAATCCACAAGTTCATACACACGCTGTCTCTACAGTTTTTCCACACTCTGAATTCTCCAGGCACTACTTACAAAAGGTTACATTGACAATCGTGTTACATTATTTTTAAAATGTTTCCTTTTCTTAGCACAAGCACAGCTGAGAAGCTTCGATGCATGTGCTCCATAACGCGTTAAAAAATAACGCATTTAATCACACTTTCCATTCAAAGCAAAGGGAAACTTCTGTCAATGCATGATTTCGTGGTACACCAATTACATTGATGCACACATCAGAGCTACAAAAATGTAACAGTTGGAAGAAAGCGCGTTGCTACGACTGATTGGAGGAAAATTTCATTTCAAAAGACTACCCGACGGAAGCCTTCATAAAAGCGTGGTTTTCTGCACATATATATATATATATGTAGATGTATATGTATATATACTGTATATATATATATATATATATATATATACTAATAAACGGCAAAGCCCTCACTCACTCACTCACTCACTCATCACTAATTCTCCAACTTCCCGTGTAGGTAGAAGGCTGAAATTTGGCAGGCTCATTCCTTACAGCTTCCTTACAAAAGTTGGGCAGGTTTCATTTCGAAATTCTACGCGTAATGGTCATAACTGGAAGGTATTTTTCTCCATTTACTGTAATGGAGTTGAGCTTGACCGCCGTGGGGGCGGAGTTTCGTGTGACATCATCACGCCGCCCACGTAATCACGTGAACTGACTGTCAATGCACTATGTAGAAAACCAGGAAGAGCTCCAAAATACGCTGAAGAAAACATGCATTATATAATTGAGAAGGCAGCGAAACAATAAGAAGTGAGCGAGTGACATATACTACCATATTCATCATTGCAGCTACTTCGGAAACAAAGCAAGGTATAAACCTAAACTTTAAATTAAGTTAATAGACAGGCTGCCGCTGGCGTTTTTCATGCCCACGGGTAATGCGGGATACAAGTTTAATGAGAGAACGCAGGATATAAACGAGAGTTTTGATCACTTTGTAACTAAGTTAAAATTGCAGGTGAAGGGGTGTGCTTATGCAAATTCTGAGAGACTGTGTTTGTGGGGGATTGACAGTTAAGGCGGGTGGAGGAGTCACGTCATCATATCCCCTCCCATTTACCTCATTTCGCTCTGAGCTGAGCTCCGCGGCTAATGCCGTCTTCCGAAGCAACTTCGTCACACTGCCACCTAAAGTCAAAACTTAAATACATAAAGTCAGCGTCGGAATATATAAACTCAGCGCTGGAATATATAAAGTCAGCGTCGGAATATATTGTCACGCTAGGGTCACAGATTTGCACAGAGACACAGGAGGTCGTAGAAACAAGAAGGATTTTTATTCAAACACTGCAAACAAATGAGTTTAAACGTGCTCCATGACAAGTCAGAGATGACAGTTCCGCTAGGAGCAGAGAGAGAGAGTGATAAAAGCAAGCAAACAATCAATTTTCAACTGACAGGCGTTGCATAAGGCTTTTAAGATAGCGGGGCAGCGAAACAATAAGAAGCGAGCGAGTGACATATACTACCATATTCATCAGTACAGCTACTTCGGAAACAAAGCAAGGTATAAACCTAAACTTTAAATTAACTTAATAGACAGGCTGCCGCTGGCGTTTTTCATGCCCACGGGTAATGCGGGATACAAGTTTAATGAGAGGACGCAGGATATAAACGAGAGTTTTGATCACTTTGTAACTAAGTTAAAATTGCAGGTGAAGGGGTGTGCTTATGCAAATTCCGAGAGACTGTGTTTGTGGGGGATTGACAGTTAAGGCGGGTGG
>JANRMT010062806.1:48204309-48296409 GCA_026402145.1 Polypterus bichir lapradei
AAATATAGTTAATTACACCATAGAATGCACAGTAATAGTAAACTAATGTAAAAACATTGAATAACACTGACACAAAACACCCAGGCTCCCTGCTCAGCTACACGAGCTGGCTCGCTCGCGCTCTCTCCCTCTCTCTCTCTCTCTCTGTAGCACACACACCACCAAAGCCCCTCCCTCTCTCCCTCAGCTACAGGAGCAGGCTGGCTCACGCTCTCTCTCTCTCTCTCTCTCTCTCTCTCTCTCTCACTCTCTCTCTCTGTAGCGTGCACACACACCACCCACCCCCTATCCTCCCCCCCCCATCCCTTCCCTGTCAGCTGCCCGCGCTCTCTCTCTCTCTCTCTCTGCGCTTGCTCGCTCGTGCTCTCTAATCTCTCTGTAGCACGTGCTCGTGCAGCATTTTTTTAAAAATGAGTTTTAAGCACAGCAGAAAAAAAGGAACATTAGAACAAAACCGAAGTACATGCAAAAACCAACTCACAAGCAACCAAAAAAGTAAGATTGCAGGAGATCACACTATTAAACTTAAAGACTGATCGCTGTAAACACTGTTTTTAAAATGAGTTTTAAGCACAGCAGAAAAAAAGGAACATTAGAACAAATCCGAAGTGCATGCAAAAACCAACTCACAAGCAACCAAAAAAGTACTGTAACAAGATCACTCTGTTTTAGCCTTACATTCCAATCGCTGTAAACACTTTTTATAAAATGAGTTTTAAGCACAGCGGAAAGAAAGGAACATTTGAAAAAAGAGAAAAATAACATTGCACCTAATCGCGCTATGAAAAACTCCATTTGTAAACACTTTCATGAGTTTTAAGCACAAGGAAAAAAGCGAACATTTGAAAAACAGAGAAAAGTAACATTGCACCTAATCGCGCTATGAAAAACTTCATTTGTAAACACTTTCATGAGTTTTAAGCACAAGGAAAAAAGTGAACATTTGAAAAAAGAGAAAAGTAACATTGCAACAAATCTCGTTATGAACTGAAAAATTAACTTTTGAAAAATCCGTAATACAAAAACCACCAAGAAAACTAACCTTGCATGAGTCGAGTTCTGGCATGAAGTGTTTTCCTTCAGGTGTTTTCTCTCTTGTGATTTCTTGGGTTTCTGGTGCTTTTAGCTGGTGGGAGTGAAAGCCTCATGCAGCCATTCCAAAAACAATGTTCTTGTGACCCAACCCTTCATGTTGGCCCTCCACATTACTGGCAGTCTGGCTTTGTTTACATTGTGCTGCTTGAAAGCACGAGGGTTCTCAGATTGGTAAATGAGTAAACTGGTAAACAGTTTTTCCACCTCTTGTAATTTCTTTCTTTACTTCGATTTCAATTTTCTTCAAAACTTTCTTCTCACCACTCTTCACTTGCTTAGAAGCCATAGTTAACTGCAAAAGCACATGAAATACTCTAGAGCACAAAGAGAGTGCATGTCTGACTGAAAACAATGAACAAGGAGCGGCTTTGCTTAAATGAAAAAGCCAGGCAGCCACGCGGCTTGCTCGCTTTCTCTCTCTCTCTCTCTCTTTCTCTCTCAGCCTGCCTGTGGTGGGGGGGGGGGGGGTGGTTCGCTTGCACTACAGCCTGCAGATAGGCAGGCAAACACGTGCAGCAATCTCCTCCTCCCCCTCCCCAGCAGGCACGTGGAATTGGGGGGATGGTTCACTTACTGCCTGCAGATAGGCAGGCAAACACGTGCAGCAATCTCCCCCTCCCCAGCAGGCACGTTCTCTCTCTCTCTCTCTCTCTCTCTCAGCTCAGGCAGGCAAGGGAAACTGGCTTGTTCGTATACCGAGTGTGTGGTTGTGAACCGAGGCAAAAGTTTGGCGAGCTTTTTGGTCGTGAACCGAGGTTCCACTGTGTGTGTATCTATCTATCTATCTATCTATCTATCTAGCTATCTATCTATCTAGCTATCTATCTATCTATCTATCTATCTATCTATCTATCTATCTATCTATCTATACTAATAAAAGGCAAAGCCCTTACTGACTCATCACTAATTCTCCAACTTCCCATATAGGTAGAAGGCTGAAATTTGGCAGGCTTATTCCTTACACCTTATTTATAAAAGTTAAGCAGGTTTCATTTCGAAATTCTACATGTAACGGTCGACAACATCCGCCATGTTGAACTTTCTTATTTATGGTCCCATCTTCATGAAATTTGGTAGGCAGCTTCCCTGCGCTAACCGAAACCGATGTACGTACTTATTTCGGTGGTATGATGCCAATGTCGGCCGCCATATTGTACTTTCCAACGTCGCTAATTCTCCAACTTCCCGTGTAGGTAGAAGGCTGACCCCATAACTTCACGAAATTTGGTAGGCGGCTTCCCTGCGCTAACCGAAACCGATGTACATACTTATTTCGGTAGTATGACGCCACTGTCGGCCGCCATATTGAACTTTCCAACGTCACTTATTCTCCAACTTCCCGTGTAGGTAGAATGCTGAAATTTGGCAGGCTCATTCCTTACAGCTTACTTACAAAAGCTAAGCAGGTTTCATTTCGAAATTGTACGCGTAACGGTTGACAAAGTCAGCCATGTTGAACTTTCTTATTTATGGCCCCATCTTCACGAAATTTGGTAGGCGGCTTCCTTGCGCTAACCAAAACCAATGTACGTACTTATTTTGATGGTATGACGCCACTGTCGGCCGCCATATTGAACTTTCCAACGGTCTTAGTTACTTATGGGCCCATCTTCAAGAAATTTGGTACGTGGGTTCCCAACGCTAACTGAATCCTACTTACATACATATATACGTCTATAGCCTGCAGCTCGGTCACTGTGTGAGGCGCCGTTGGGTCCCCCATTCCAACGCCTCCCACGTTGTTAGCTGCCTGCCTATATAAGGCCATCCGTCACTCCGGTCTCTACATTCCCTTTCTTGCTTCGCCACGGGATTCACGTCTCCCTGCTGATAACTGCAGTGTTTTTATTTAATCCATGGCTTCTCCGCTATTTTATTGTTTGTTTATTACGATTATAGTTATTGTGTAGGTGTTTTAGACTTACTTTACATTGTTCAGGTACCCATTTCCTTTATCATTCCAACCGTACCCCCATTAACATGTCTATCAAGGTGATCACCATCGATCAAAGAACTGTCACTTACCGAGTGGTTTCCATGCCCGGAGATGGCACCTGCCTTTTCCATTCTCTTTGTTACATATAGCACGGCCATATCAGGCTCAGTCTTGATATCCAGAGGAACATTGTGTCTTATGTATTTAAGGACTGGGACAGCTTCAAGGTGTGGACTGATGACGGTACAGGGGATAATTATACTACACAGGAGCACTATAGGAGTGAAATGCTTAAGCCCTTCACCTATGGTTCTGCATGTGAGTTGATGGCTGCCGCTGAATTGTTCGGTTGTCGCTTTCAAGTGTACTGAAATGGCCAAATATTTTACACCTTTCGACAACCGCCAATGCCTCTTAAACATCTTAGATTCACAGGTGACGATTTCAGTAGTGGACACTTTGATGTTTATGAATGTTTAAACTCTCAAAAGCTGGATGTGAAGTTATCAATGAAACCGGTTGTATGCTTACAATGCTTGACAGATGCCGTATGTCACTTCAACACAAGTCCTGCAAATACTGTCGTAATTGAAACAAACCATGAAATTCAAACTGATTATGACAGCAGCAATCCAAGCTGTGAGATTTGAAACATGATTACTTTTCACATGGCCAACTGTACGTTGCATGCTCAAATGTAAGCTCAGCATACAGCTTGGTCATATTACAACTGGAGGGCCAAACTGACAATGTTGTATACAAAGAGATCCTTAACAAATAATTATTGGTATATTTCCCTCAGTTTAAAAAGGTTTAATTTTCTTCTTAATAAAAATTTTAAGGCAGTACTTCGCCGCTGCGAAGCGCGGGTATTTAGCTAGTGTATATCTATACTAATAAACGGCAAAGCACTCACTCATTCACTCACTGACTGACTGACTGACTGACTGACTGACTGACTGACTGACTGACTGACTCATCACTAATTCTCCAACTTCCCGTGTAGGTAGAAGGCTGAAATTTGGCAGGCTTATTCCTTACAGCTTCCTTACAAAAGTTGGGCAGGTTTCATTTCGAAATTCTACGCGTAATGGTCATAACTGGAAGGTATTTTTCTCCATTTACTGTAATGGAGTTGAGCTTGACCGCCGTGGGGGCGGAGTTTCGTGTGACATCATTACGCCGCCCACGTAATCACGTGAACTGACTGTCAACGCACTATGTAGAAAACCAGGAAGAGCTCCAAAATACGCTGAACAAAACATGCATTATATAATTGAGAAGGCAGCGAAACATTAAGAAGCGAGCGAGTGACATACTAACATATTCATCAGTACAGCTACTTCGGAAACAAAGCGAGGTATAAACCTAAACTTTAAATTAACTTAATAGACAGGCTGCCGCTGGTGCTTTTCGTGCCCACGGGTAATGCGGGATACAAGTTTAATGAGAGGACGCAGGATATAAACGAGAGTTTTGATCACTTTGTAACTAAGTTAAAATTGCAGGTGAAGGGGTGTGCTTATGCAAATTCCAAGAGACTGTGTTTGTGGGGGATTGACAGTTAAGGCGGGTGGGGGAGTCACGTCATCATCTCCCCTCCCATTTACCTCATTTCGCTCTGAGCTGAGCTCCGCGGCTAACACCATCTTCCGAAGCAACTTCGTCACACTGCCACCAAATACTCACAGAGAAATCCACAAGTTAATACACACGCTGTCTCTAGACTTTCTCCACACTGAATCCTCCAGGCACTACTTACACAAGGTTACATTGACAATCGTGTTACGTTATTTTTAAAATGTTTAATTTTCTTAGCACAAGCACAGCTGAGAAGCTTCGATGCATGTGCTCCATAACGCGTTAAAAAATAATGCATTTAATCACACTTTGCATTACAATCAAAGGGGAACTTTTGTCAATGCATGATTTCCAGGTACACCGATTACATTGATCAGCGCATCCCAATTCATTTTAGCCTCGCACCACCTTGGTTTGAGAAGAAGTATGAAAAAATATGAGGTTAACACACAAAAACAGATCACCAATTCAAGCTTTATGAATAATCGATTCGCCATCAATAATTGTTTTGGTAAAGCCATACTCAGTGTAATCCTCCTTCCATTTTATAATTTTTCCGCCACTAGCCATGATTAAATGAACGGTAAAAAAGTAAGAGCGAAGCGAGGGTGACTTATTTAGGCAGGCATATATATGACAGCAACACTCATGACAATGTCAATCATGTTACATTATTATTAAAATGTTTCCTTTTCTTTTTCATTACTTCTTTAACACACTACTTCTCCGCTGCGAGGCGCAGGTATTTTGTATATGAATGACCTCTAAAGACCGCGGAGACTTTTGATCATGTGAACGTGTCTGCAAAAACTGCCGTCTCCTGCTCAGCAAAAGTCGAGCAGCCGGCGCACGCGCATAGCTGTGCCGGCCTTTGAGACGCTGACTGCGCTTCTGCCTTAAGTCAAAGTGAGCACTTTTAATTTTTTTCATCCTCCCCCTGAGCTTATAGCCCAGACAAGTGCAAACACGGGACCCCTTTTCTACACCGCGGCAAAATAATATTAAGGCTCCTCGCACTTTATTTTGCACGTATACGATTATGAGGTCGTCAGCTCGGATTATGAAGACACGCACAGGAGTGAAGGACTGACAGTGCCATCACAGCCGATTAATAGCTGGGACGTCTCACCAGTCTGCACAAGACCCACCGTGACTGTCCCCAAAAGGCGCTCATATCGTCACCGAACACATCTCTCTATACTATATAAAAGAAAAAGGCAACTTTCCTTTCTTTACACCTTTTTTCCTTTTATCCCAAACCAAAGCCTTTCTCTCTTAACACTGCAGAGGACACAAAACTAATTTTCTTTAATTGCTGGTAAGGCACATTACCAGAGGCAGAAATTTGGACTTTCACATAGAAAATGTAATTTCTATACCACAGCCGTCGTGTAGCACCTTTCAAAAGGGATCTACTACCGAGAGATGATCCATATACATTATAGCTGCTGTTAGTACTACTTACCTATTCTGTTATACCGTCTTTAAAATGTAGTTTACCCGCAACCACTCCAGTAGTGCTCAATGTACCTTTACTTCTTAAAACGTTAATGTTTTACTGTTTAATAACTTATAGACTACATTTTATTATTTTTCCCTTGCACTCAGTGATCAAAGCTATACACACACATATAGACACATACACATATATATATATATATATATATATATATATATATACACACATATATATATATATATATACCTGTGTGTATGTTTGTATGTATGTGTATGCACACACACACACACATACATAAATACACACACACAAATTATATATATGTGTCTGTCTGTGTATGTATGTATGTATATGTGTGTGTATATATGATGTAGATAGGTATGCATATATATATATATATATATATATATATATATATATGTGTGTGTATATGTAGATATGTATATAGATATGTATATATGTATATAGATATGAAGATATGTATATAGATATGAAGATATGTATGTGTATATGTATATATGTATTTATATATATATATATATATATGTAGACTCAAACCCATTATGACAGCAGCAATCCAAGCTGTGAGAAAACAGTAAAAAGGAGGTGTGTCAGACGTCGTGGTACATTTTCTGATGCAGCTAGACGAAAACAACTTTGTGACGCTGCCGCCAAATACACAAAACAATTACTTTGACAATCATGTTACGTTATTTTTAAAATGTTTTCTTTTCTTTTTCTTTCCTTCTTTAACACACTACTTCTCCGCTGCGAAGCGCGGGTATTCTGCTAGTATATATATATACATATATATATGACAGCAACACTCATGACAATGTCAGTCATGTTACGTTATTTTTAAAATGTTTCCTTTTCTTTTTCATTACTTCTTTAACACACTACTTCTCCGCTGCGAAGCGCGGGTATTCTGCTAGTATATATATATATATGACAGCAACACTCATGACAATGTCAGTCATGTTACGTTATTTTTAAAATGTTTCCTTTTCTTTTTCATTACTGCTTTAACACACTACTTCTCCGCTGCGAAGCGCGGGTATTTTGCTATATATATATATATATATATATATATGTGAGAACAACACTCATATCAATGACAAAACAATTACATTAACAATCATGTTACATTATTTTAAAAATTTTTCCTTTTCTTTTTCATACCTTCTTTAACACGCTACTTCTCTGCTGCGCAGCGTGGGTATTCTGCTAGTATATATATATATATGACAGCAACACTCATGACAATGTCAGTCATGTTACGTTATTTTTAAAATGATTCCTTTTCTTTTTCATTACTTCTTTAACACACTACTTCTCCGCTGCGAGGCACAGGTATTTTGATATATATATGAATGACTTCCAAAGAGCGCGGAGACTTTTGATCATGTGAACGTGTCTGCAAAAAGTGGCCTCTCCTGCCGAGCAAAAGTCAAGCCGTTGGCGCGCACACATAGCTGTGCCGGCCTTTGAGATGCTGATTGCACTTCTGCCTTAAGTCAAAGTGAGCACTTTTAATTTTTTTCATCCTCCACCGCCAAATAGACAAAACAATTACATTGACAATCATGTTACGTTATTTTTAAAATGTTTCCTTTTGTTTTTCTTAACTTCTTTAACACACGACATCGCTGCGAAACGCGGGTATTTTCCTATATATATATATCTATACTAATAAAAGGCAAAGCTCTCACTGACTGACTCACTCACTGACTCATTCACTGACTCCGATGTACATACTTATTTCGGTAGTATGACGCCACTGTCGGCCGCCATATTGAACTTTCCAACGTCACTAATTCTCCAACTTCCCGTGTAGGTGGAAGGCTAAAATTTGGCAGGCTTATTCCTTACAGCTTACTTACAAAAGTTAAGCACGTTTTATTTCGATATTCTACGTGTAACGGTCATAATGGTCGACAACGTCCCCAATGTTGAACTTTCTTATTTATGGCCCCGTCTTCACAAGATTTGGTAGGCGGCTTCCCTGCGCTAACCGAAACCGATGTACGTACTTATTTCGATGGTATGACGCCACTGTCGGCCGCCATATTGAACTTTCCAACGTCACTAATTTTCCAACTTCCCTTGTAGGTAGAAGGCTGACCTCATCTTCACGAAAATTGGTAGGTGGCTTCCCTGCGCTAACCAAAACTGATGTACGTACTTATTTCGGATGTATAACGCCACGGTTGGCCGCCATATTGAATTTTCCAAACTTCACTAATTCTCCAACTTCCCGTGTAGGTAGAAGGCTGAAATTTCACAGGCTCATTCCTTACAGTTTACTTACAAAAGTTAAGCAGGTTTCATTTCGAAATTCTAAGCATAACGGTCAACAACGTCCGCCATGTTGAACTTTCTTATTCATGGCCCCATCTTCACGAAATTTGGTATGTGGCTTCCCTACACTAACCGAAACCAATATACATACTTATTTCGGTGGTATGACGCCACTGTCAGCCGCCATATTGAACTTTCCAACGTCACTAATTCTCCAACTTCCCTTGTAGGTAGAAGGCTGAAATTTGGAAGGTTCATTCCTTACGGCTTACTTACAAAAGTTAAGCAGGTTTAATTTCGAAATTCTACGCATAACGGTCATAACGGTCAACAACGTCCGCCATGTTGAACTTTCTTATTTATGGCCCCATCTTCGCGACATTTGGTAGGCGGCTTCCTGCGCTAACCGAAACCAATGTTCGTACTTATTTCGGTGGTTTGACGCCACTGTCAGCCGCCATATTGAACATTTCAACAGTATTTGTTACTTATGGGCACATCTTCAAGAAATTTGGTACGCGGGTTCTCAACGCTAACTGAATCCTACTTACGTACATATATATGTCCATAGCCTGCAGCTCAGTCACCGTGTGAGGTTGCGTTGGGTCCCCCATCCCAACGCCTCCCACGTTGTTAGCTGCCTGCCTATATAAGGCCGTCCGTCGCTCCAGTCTCTTCATTTCCTTCCTTGCTTCGCCACGGGATTCACGTCTCCCTGCTGATAACTACAGCCTTTTTATTTAATCCACGACTTCTCCGCTGTTTTATTGTTCATTTATTACGATTATAGTTATTGTGTAGGTATTTTAGACTTACTTTACATTGTTCAGGTACCCATTTCCTTTATCATTCCAACCATACCTGCATTAACATGTCTATCAAGGTGATCACCATCGATCAAAGAACTGTCACTTACTGAGTGGTTTCCATGCCCGGAGATGGCACCTATCTTTTCCATTCTCTGTGTTACATATTGCACGGCCATATCAGGCTCACTCTTTCTTTTTTTTTTTTTTCTTTTTTTTTTTTTATTATTTATTAATTTTATTACAATCCATACAAAGCAATCAAGTTTTTACAAAGAGAAAAAATTAAGAACAGATCGATCCCCACCCCTGAGAGAGAGAGCAAGCCAAACGGCGTTAAATTTAAGGCTTGTAAACATACCTAAATTAATAAATTCTCTGTGCCTTATGAACTTATTTTAAAATATTACTGATTAGATCCTGCCATGTTTTGAAAAAAGTCTGTACGGATCCTCTGAGTATTTGATTTTTTCCAACTTCAAATAATATAACACATCGGTTTCCCACTGACTTAAAAGAGGAGAGTTTGGGTTTTTCCAGTTTATGAGAATAAGTCTACGTGCCAAAAGTGTAGTGAATGCAATCACAATTTGTTTGTCTTTCTCCGCTTTAAACCCATCTGGAAGAACACCAAACACCGCTGTTAATGGGTTTGGAGGGATTGTGAGTACAAGGCTATCTGAAAGGTAATTAAAAATGTTTGTCCAGAATAATGTTAATTTGGTGTAGGACCAGAACATGTGACCTAGTGAGGCTGGGACTTGGTTGCAACGTTCGCAGGTTGGATCATGCCCTGGGAACATTTTGGAAAGTTTTAGTCGAGACCAATGTGCTCGATATATAATTTTGAGTTGTATGATTGTATGCTTTGCGCATATGGAGCTCGATTGAATTCTCTGCATTGCTACTTTCCACTCCTTTTCTGATATATTAATTGAAAGATCTTTTTCCCAGTGTCTTCTTGGATCTTTGAAAGGGAAGGATTGTAAAATGATTTTATATATTGTAGAGATGGAGTCTAAGTCCTTGAGATTGAGCAATATTTTTTCCAGCATGGTTGAGGGTGCAAGATGAGGAAAATCTGTAAGGTTTTGTTTAACAAAGTTTCTGACTTGAAGATAGTGAAAGAAATGTGTAGCTGGAATGTTAAATTTGGAATGTAATTGTTCATAGGATGCGAAGACGTTGTCTATATAAAGATCTCTAAGCGAGTTAATTCCAAATTTTTTCCAAATATTAAAAACTGCATATGTTTGTGAAGGTTGAAAGAGGTGGTTCTCTTGCAGGGGTGCAACAGATAGAAGCTTCTCCGTCTTAAAATGCTTTCTACATTGGTTCTAGATTCTAAGTGAGTGGAGCACAATTGGGTTATTAGTGTTTTGCCGATAACGTGTGTTTATTGGAGCACAGAGCAAGGAATACAAAGAAGTACTGCAGGATTTTACTTCTATTGCGGACCAAGCCTGTGTATGTTCTTCTATTTGTGTCCAGGTTCTTATCGCCTGTATATTTGCTGCCCAGTAATAAAACTGGAAGTTAGGAAGAGCCATGCCGCCTTCTGCCTTTTGTCTTTGTAAGGTCGCTCTTTTGATGCGTGGATGTTTTGAATTCCAAATAAATTAGGTTATTGTCGAATCTAATTGCCTAAAAAATGATTTATTAATGTATATTGGGATGTTTTGAAATAAAAAAAGGAGTTTAGGAAGAATATTCATCTTAACAGTGTTAATTCTTCCAGCTAGTGTGAGATGAAGGGTTGACCATCTATGCAAGTCTTGTTTAATTCTTTCCATGCAAACGGCGATATTTTTTTGATATAGAGCTTTATGTTTACTTGTGATGTTTACCCCTAGGTATTTAAACTGTTCTGCAATGATAAAAGGTAGGGTATCTAATCTAATATTATATGCTTGAGAGTTCACTGGAAAGAGTACACTTTTATTCAGATTAATTCTGAGACCAGAGATCTTTTGAAATTCTGTGAGTGCTGCTAAAACTGCAGGCACGGAATTTTCTGGGTCTGATATATACAGTACCATGTCATCTGCATATAAGCAGGCTCACTCTTGATATCTGGAGAAACATTGTGTCTTATGTATTGAATGACTGGGACAAGTTCAAGGTGTGAACTGCTGACGGTACAGGAGATAATTATACTACACAGGAGCACTATAAGAGTGAAATGCTTAAGCCCTTCACCTATGGTTCTGCATGTGAGTTGATGGCTGCCGCTGAATTGTTCGGTTGTCGCTTTCAAGTGTACCGAAATGGCCAAATATTTTACACCTTTGAACAACCGCCAATGCCTCTTAAACATCTTAGATTCACAGGTGACGATTTCAGCAGTGGACACTTTGATGTTTATGAATGTTTAAACTCTCAAAAGCTGGATGTGAAGTTATCGATGAAACCGGTTGTATACTTACAACGCTTGATAGATGCCGAATGTCACTTTAACACAAGTCCTACAAATACTGTCGTAATTGAAACAAACCATGAAACTCAAACCGATTGTGACAGCAGCAATCCAAGCTGTGAGATTTGAAACATGATTACTTTTCACATGGCCAACTGTACAATGCATGCTCAAGAGTAAGCTCAGCGCACAGCTTGGTCATTTTACAACCGGAGGGCCGAAATGACAATGTGGTATACAAAGAGATCCTTAACAAATAATTATTGGTATATTCTCCCTCAGTTTAAAAAGGTTTAATTTTCTTCTTAATAAAACTTTTAAGGTAGTACTTCGCCGCTGCGAAGCGCGGGTATTTTGCTAGTTATATTATACAGATAAAACTTTAACTACACAGTGCCGCATCTCTAGTGAGGAACTTATGCTTCGTTCACAGTTTGTTCCTGCCTCGCGCTGTATTCTTGCTGTGGCTGGCGCGACACTGGAAGGACAGATGGATAGAATAATTAAACATTACGAAGATATTTTAATGTTCCTTAAAAGTTTTGAAGAATCTGCGTTCTAAGCTTACAGATGGCTTAACGTCTATTACAGAGCTGATTGTGTGGTGATTGGGTATTTGGAAAAAGAAAAGTAAGGACAGGAATTGGGGGGTTAATACGTTTGAAAAAGACAGTACTTCTGTAATAAAGCATTTCATCAAGGTCGCGCATGGTGCAGCAAGCATCTAGCGTAAGACATGAACGATCACTGCACCACCATGTTTAATAACATGCTTTAACTCCTACCATCTTGAAAATGATATCACGTATACATCTCAGTATTTTAATTATTCAGAGAGCTGTAATATGACGAATGTAATGGATTCTGTGTCCTTCCAGAAGAAGAGAAAGACCGGAAGCATGTAATGATTCATGCACATAGAGCACATAGAAGATCAAACACAAAACAAAGCATTTAACGTGCTACTTTAGTTACGATGGGATTTGAGAAACTAGTATATTAAACAATTTTAAGATGAAGTTTATGATTTTCTACTTTAATGACAAAATAAACTACGTGATTAAAGTGGAAATTTCGAGATTAAAGTTGAAATTTCGTGCTTTTTTCACATGGTGTGCCTTTTTTTTCTTTGTACCCTAATAAGCTTTCACATGACACTCAGACGGTGGTCAACAACTTGCCTTTTCACGGCGACTTTGATATGTGACAACTTCTTTTTTTATTTCGGGCACTGTGCGACTTTGTGAACTTGAGCTTTCGAGTTTCTCAGACACGCTATGCCACTCAATCAGTTCCTTTTGTTGTTTATACCACTGTTTAAACCAACAAATAGTACGTTTTTCTTTGCCTCCACTTGGTATTCACTGAAATTCTTCTATTTTCCCTTGTACTTTTGCCAATGCCTTTTCACAGAAGGCTGAGCTTAAGGGCTATTTATATTGATTTGCATATTCAAAGAGGTGTTGGGGTGGGGCAGCAGGCGCGTGCAACTGCGTTTATTTCCAAGCTGACCGGGATTTATGTAGCGGAAGAACGTGGAAGTTGGTGAACGCACAGATTTATGCATCTAGATTTTTTTGTGCGTAAGTACATTTCCGCTTTTGTGCTTGTGTTATGTTATAGTGCGAATTCTATGCACGGCGTTATGCATGAGGCCCCTGGTGAGAGGAACTGTGTGCAAAACTCTATAGACTAAGGTACCATTTATATGCAGGATATTTAGTGGCTAATATTGTAAATATCCCTACAGTTGTCAAATGACCTGGAAATATGGACAATATATATCTAGTGATTTTTTTTTTTCTCATTTTAAAATTAGCCTCTTTACTGGGTTCGGTAAATTGGTGATTGGATGGAGTGGTCATATGTTTTTGCCACTTTCAGTTTTTGAATTTTTTGTAAATCAGCCTTTTCATTGTTGTATTTTAGATGTGTTTTTCTACTTTCTAAATCCACTTTATTCATTTTGGAATGTTTGAGCAACAGCAACAGATGTAACGGAGAAATCAAATCTCCGTGGAACTCTGTCAATCATAAGACACACTCGTGTGTCTATCTACATTCTCTCATACAGCGATAGGTTATAGGGAATAATCAAAACGTCATTATTTCAATAGAATGTGGCAAAACTTTGGAGGAAATTTACATTTTCTTTTCTTTTCTGAAAAAAATATTGAATGAAATTGCCACATGCACAAGGATGCCATCTCAATATAAGTACCATATGATCCTGTTATGAGACATTGATTAAAGCACTTCACATAGAGCACCAAATGATTGTTTTCTAAGAACCATTTTCTTCAGAAATTACACATATACAGTGAAATCTTTAAGTGTTTTTAATTCTCCATTATTTTAACCAATTAATGGGAATAAACACATATATCAGGTTAGACTTTTGTTTATAAAGCATGTGGTAATACTGCACACTTTGATCCTAAAGTTAGCTGAGTGAATGGAATCAAATATAGTTCCCAGATGCTGGTGATTTGTATAATGTAGAGATGACTGATGGGCATTAACTAGCTATATCATCTATATAAATTTGTGGTGGTTTGTAGATAACCAGACATGGAATTTATCTTTAACATTGACCAGTTTGATATCTTCTGTTGAACTTCTTGGCCGTTTTTGTCAGATACACTGTGGGTTTGTGTCCTTAAAGTTCTGTATGTGCTGCTCAGTGTGTTTATGTAAGCTGTGTTTTTTTCCTTGCGGTATATATTGTCCCAATTCTATTTAATAGCTATTCTGCAAAATCTACTTATTTGTAAATCAAACTTTTCTTTTCACCTGTATGTTAATTAAAAAACTAAAATTTGTCCTTCTTGAAATTTATATTAATGGGTCTTTGCACTACTTGCACCTTGCCCCACTGCATTGGCAGGCAGTTGTGCTAGGTGTTTGCTTGCTCATCAGTGAGCCACAAAATCCACTAATGAATAATTATACAAAAGATTTATAAGAATACCTTACATTTATTTTATGACTTACTGTTCTGAGCAGCATCAACAAATGGTTTTCTAAACGTGTTTGTTGAGGTCAGCTCTGATATCATGCTGCAGCTTTCACAAAGTAGTCATACACATGTACAGTAGCATCAGCAATAGGGAAGACAGTGGCTTGTAATTGTTCTATGGGTTCAGGATTATGCTTTTGTAAGAACATGTAGTGGAATGAAGTAATAGGGAGCCACACTCCATAAGCATATGGGATGAGTATAAGAATATTTGTCAGCCTGTTTTGTTTTCCACTGATCATGCATAAAAGTGTTGGGGTCTTCAAAACACATTCATAGTGACCGTTGTCTTTACTCTTTCGAGGCAGGTGTTGACTTATAATGACATGCAGTAGTGTCTTCATACAGTGGCCAGCGCTAAACCATAGAGTTCAGCACTATGATCAGCTGAAGCTGGTACATTACTTTTGTTTGTGATCTCCAGATCCCTTGCATCAAAATCTCAGTGTGATTAAGCCAGAGTCCAATTCAGTCATAAAACACAAAATGTCTACGGAGTATTTTGCTTTGAGTGTACGCTTCGCTGTCTTGTCAGATTTGCCTTTAGCTCCGGCAGCCAGCACCTGCATGAAGACAGCCGAAAAAATATTCAGCCCTCTAAGAGTTAAGAGACCAAAGCACACCACATTGCATCTGGAGCAGCAATTAATGAGACCTTTCTCATTGGTTTTGACTAAATATTCAAACTCTTCAATGACGGTGTGGGTTTCTTTAATTTATTCATTAGCTTTTTGAATTTTAGTAATAGGGAAAAGCCAAACTGCATTCTGTAGTATTTGTCTGCCAAAAAATGTATTTTAATGTTTTAATCATTAAACTGAATTTCTTTTACTTTCTGCATAATTGTACAAGAAATGCCAAATTAAAACACACTAATTTCAAAAGTGTTTAATTTTGCTTTGGCTATTTCTGTTTTTTCCTCCTCCTCATTTTCCTGTTAGTGTTTTCCCACTTCTGTGTGGGGTCAATGTGCCTGATCAGCCTTCTCCATAGAGCTCAGTCCTGCACCTCCTCCCAAGTCAAACTCTTTTCGATCAAATTTCTTTTACTTTATCCATCCATCTCATCTTTGGCCTTTCTCACTTTCTGTTCCCCTGTAGTTTCATTCCCATCTCTCTTTTGCCCACATATTTATTGTCCATACCACTTCAGCTTACTTTCTTCTACTTTCTTAGATATCTCTCCTACTTTTGTTGTACCTCTGATTGTCTCATTTCTCATTCCTCGTTCTGTCCTTTTTTATAACTCCACACATCCATCTCAATATTCTAATTTCTGCCACAACCAAGTTCTTCTTGTGTGTTCCCTTTACTGTCCATGTTTTGGCTCCATATAACATTGTTGGTCTCACCACTGTCTTAAAAACCTTACCTTTAACCTTCACCATAATTTTTCAATTACATTAAACTCCTAGTACTTTCTTACAGTTCTTCCATTCACACTGCATCTATGGGTTGTCTCTGCATCTAATTATCCCTCTTGACCTACTGATCTTACATATTTAAAGTTCTCCACTCTTTTCAATAGCTCTCCCAGCAGGCTAGCTTCTGAATCCTGATCATTATTAAACCTTAAATATTCTCTCTTCTTCCTATTTATCTTAAATCCTTGAAATCATCCATTATAGTATAAAATTTAAAACTTAAAGGAAATAATATAATCAAACAAGTTGTTGTTATGGTTTTTATTCATTTTTGGTTGACATTTAACTTTTTTATGTTTGTGTCTGCAGGAAAATCGTAGACGAGCCAAAGAGGAGATCTCGGCAATGGAAGAGGAGATGTCATTGGCGGAACAACAGATAAAAGCCAGGAAAGAAGAACAGGCTAAAAAAAATAGTCTGGGTAGTATGAGGTAAACAAAGTCTTCAATTTTATTTTGCTTATTTTATTTTTTGCTTCCCGTGTTCAATATCTAATTAATCCCTAGTTGAAAAGCTGGATAATGAGAATTTAGTGGCATGCATAATGACACCGGAACATATAAAGTCTGCACTTTCCTGTCCACCTCTCTCCAATCTAAGTATATTTTATATAATTCTTTCCCCTGCCCTTTGAAGTCTATCTTGGCAGGATAGATGAAAGTAAGTAATTTCTTTTTTTTGGATCAGTCTGTCCTTCCGTTTGCTAGCATCTTTTCACACTGC
Source organism: Polypterus bichir lapradei (assembly GCA_026402145.1). Taxonomy (NCBI): domain Eukaryota; kingdom Metazoa; phylum Chordata; class Cladistia; order Polypteriformes; family Polypteridae; genus Polypterus; species Polypterus bichir. The sequence continues at coordinate 48,221,069 of JANRMT010062806.1, forward strand.
CCATCAGCCTTCTCTGTGTTTCTGCCAATTGTAGATGAGCTGTTCCCCTCTCCTACTTCTAACTAAAAGAAAAAGAAATTATATTGACCCTTAGCTGACCCCTATTACTGTAGCAATTTAAATTGCATAGCCAAAAAAAACCATGCTTTAATTTTTAAATTAAAGTAAAAAATGAATTCAGCATACATCTACTAGCTTCACAAAGACAAGACAGATTAAAAAAATATTTTCATTATTAATTAATCAAGTAATTTATCTATGTATTAAAACCTTTGTCTGCCAGTCTGCATGTCAGACATCTTGACAATAATCACATTAAAGCAGAGGATTAAGGTTTTGATTTCTCTGACTTTGAAATGTGATAATTAATACATTTTCTTCAATTTCTCTCTCTCTTTCTCGCTCTCATCTATAGCATCAACTTATTTTTATGCAAATGAAAACTGCTACGTCAGCAATATGTGGTCTTTTTTATGCTCCACTTGTCATATTTTAATGCAGTTAATAGCTGTATGAGATGCTTTCAAAACCCAGACTCTTCAAATTTTTTGAATTTTATTAAATTACAGCTCTGATGAATGTTCACACCTATCAGATGACACAAGGGAACTGTTTTCCCCTTGTTTATAGTACATTTTATTCCTTCAGTATGTTATATGGAGATATGTACAGTTGTTGATCTTTGGCATGTTTGTTGTACTTTAGCGCATCGCCTTGGTGAATCTTAAGAGATATCTGTACATTTGTTGCCACTATATAAAATTAAACTCTTCCCACCAGTTGAATTCCTGTGTACATTTTCAGAATTCCCTTTTGTACTTTCCTGTATGCCATAGGCAGAGTCCTCCAAGTTTTAATAAGAAATCATTATGCACTTAAACAATGTTATGGTAGTAGCAACATTCTGTCCATTTTAAAAGTCCCCTTTTTCAGTTTATTGTAACATGGTGCCTATTCTTGCAGCTTTGGGTGATAATGGATGAATCAACCAATCAACTAGTCTATCACAGGATCCAATCACAAATTTAATGCTGGGCAATTTAAGCCAGTCATTAAGCTGATGTTCATGGCAAAATATCCTGCACAGGTACTTACCTGCCAGAGATCTGAGTTTTTGTTCTGCAGTGGTGAGGCTACATTTCTAACCAGTGTGCAACTGTACCTCCAGTTTTGTCATCACTGCGAAAGCTTATTACTCTGTATAGTTAATTAAGCTAGGCTAATGTGTTTTTTTTGTTGTTGCAAAAAGGTTAAAGTGTATGTAGAGTACAGGGTGTCCAAAACTTTGTTTTATCTGTTACAGTCTCAAACATTCTTGTACTACTTAAGGCTTTTTTCCCTGCTTGTTGTGTTGTTTTCGTATATAGAAGTCAATTTTATTTCATTGTGTTAAAATACGCTCTTGTTTGTAAGTTAGCAACCTGTGGTCCATTTTAATTTTGAACAAACTGTGATTACTTTCACCATTTAGTTGATAGAGACATAAATGATTTGTAGATTGTTAAAGGAGGCCTGATGGGTTAATTATGTCAAATAAGGTGCTGACGTGTTAATCTAAATGGAGAGAAATGAATGATTATCAGTTGTGTTAAACTGTTGTAGGAAAAGGAAATTGTACAGGCAGTGTTGCAGTTCTTACCATTTTATTTCTCAGGAAGTTAAATGAAAATAGAAATAAACTGGAAATGAACAACTGAAGGTTGAGGTAAAGGAAATCAACAAGCAGTCTGATTCATGGTAGGGCTGAAGGGGTCACCGTCTTCTAGGCATAATTGCATAGTGACGCCAGACTGTGTAGAGAGTGCTGTGTGTTGTTTGTGTGTCATGGGGCTGTAATTAAAGATGATAGATTGCACTGTCGGCTCTGTGCTGCATACTGCCTTTCACCAGAGAGAAGGGAAAGGGAAAATACAACAGCAGTTTAGTTTTAATTTAATGTAATATCCAAGATTATTTCTCATGCAGAGCTGAAGCAAACTAGGCCATACTGAGTATTGATTATAATTATGTTAAAAAAATAAATTAACTTAAAGATGTGATTTGCTGTTGCTCTTATGGCAAAATAGAAGCAGTTCAAATTCAACCACACAAGATACTTGTAATCTTAAGGAATCAGTCTTATAATGCTAAAACCATCAGATTATTTTGGGTTAATGGCTGACATTAAAAAATGAAACATTTAGAAATATCTAGCCACTCTATACTTAAAATGATTTTCTGTATTTTTCAATACAGATTCACATTTGCAAAATAATTTCTGAATAGCTTCCAAAATTTAACAACTTTTCAACTTCATTGCTTTTAAGTTTTTATATATTTGTAAAATTCCAGTAGCGCATCTCAAAACATATTACAGAATTCAATACTGATGATCATAGAAGGTCGTAGCCTATTTTGTTAGCACTCTGGGAATACCTCAGGACACCTCTGTCCATTGTAGGGCTCACTCACTCACACACACAGCTACAGTTATCACTCGCATGGGCCCATTTTGAATTTGCCAGTTAATCTAACATGCATGTCTTTAGGAATATCAGAGGAAAATTACACCGACATGGTTGAACATGTAAATTCCACATAGACAATGACCAAGTGCAGGATCCAAACTCAGGATATTAAATCCACCCAATTATATTTTGTATTACTTTAAATTAGGATTGTACCTTTTTAACTCTTCACTGAACATCTTGCACTGCTTTTGCATTTATTGCTATATAAAAAAAATCAATGGATAGATTTTTCCATTCATTAAAATTACCTGCAAATTGATGACATAAGTGGAATCAAATGACTTAAAACTATGACTTTCGCACATCTTAAATATCTAGAGCAAGAACAGGTATGTTAATTTAATTGATATACATGTAGAGTTAAATTTTCTTTTTAAAAATATATATTTATATATAAATATTTGTTTTTCACTAGGAGTCTTTGTGAAATGTGCAGTATAATAATTACATAGATGACATTTGGTTCACCACTAATTTTTAACTTGGGCCTGTCAGAGAATTTGTACCTATCAGGATGTGATGAGTGCATTACATGCACACACAAAGCTAGTATAAGGTGAGTAACACAGTTTAAAGCAGAAACCTGGTGTCTTAAAAACTCCCATTTATAATGGCAAGTCCATTTATGGCATTTTCCTTTGCCAAAATGCTCTGACGTCATTAAACTGCACAAAAAAAAGAGTTAAATGTCATCATCAGCTACCTGTGACTCCAGAGATTATACTGCTGAGCTTAGCAGTGTATGTTCAACTCATCGACATCAGTGTGTTGATATGTGAAATATTAAGACAGATTATTTCTTTTAGGAGAAGGAATAATGCAATCACTTGCCTCAGGGAAATTTGTCTTTTTACCAATGCATTTCTTTCGTTCATCTAAACAAGTCAAAATATCATATTCCCTCATAAGGTTTTAGCATTAGGGTGGTTTTGTCATCACTACAAAAATGCGGTTATCCATTCCTTTCTTGTTTTCACACTTGCCATGTACAAATCCTTATAATGATGTAACCCATTTGAGTGCTTACATCACCACATAACTGGGTTACTTGCAAAGACATTTACATAGGTTAAACACCCAAAGTTAACCCAGCATTAATTATCTAACATACAGCATGCCTATTTTGGATATGAGAGAAGTTCTACATACACTCACCTAAAGGATTATTAGGAACACCTGTTCAATTTCTCATTAATGCAATTATCTAATCAACCAATCACATGGCAGTTGCTTCAGTGCATTTAGGGGTGTGGTCCTGGTCAACACAATCTCCTGAACTCCAAACTGAATGTCAGAATGGGAAAGAAAGGTGATTTAAGCAATTTTGAGCGTGGCATGGTTGTTGGTGCCAGGTCAGGCCGGTCTGAGTATTTCACAATCTGCTCAGTTACTGGGATTTTCACGCACAACCATTTCTAGGGTTTACAAAGAATGGTGTGAAAAGGGAAAAACATCCAGTATGCGGCAGTCCTGTGGGCGAAAATGCCTTGTTGATGCTAGAGGTCAGAGGAGAATGGGCCGACTGATTTAAGCTGATAGAAGAGCAGCTTTGACTGAAATAACCACTCGTTACAACCGAGGTATGCAGCAAAGCATTTGTGAAGCCACAACACGCACAACCTTGAGGCGGATGGGCTACAACAGCAGAAGACCCCACCGGGTACCACTCATCTCCACTACAAATAGGAAAAAGAGGCTACAATTTGCACGAGCTCACCACAATTGGACAGTTGAAGACTGGAAAAATGTTGCCTGGTCTGATGAGTCTCGATTTCTGTTGAGACATTCAAATGGTAGAGTCAGAATTTGGCGTGAACAGAATGAAAACATGGATCCATCATGCCTTGTTACCACTGTGCAGGCTGGTGGTGGCGTAATGGTGTGGGGGATGTTTTCTTGGCACACTTTAGGCCCCTTAGTGCCAATTGGGCATCGTTTAAATGCCATGGGCTACCTGAGCATTGTTTCTGACCATGTCCATCCCTTCATGACCACCATGTACCCATCCTCTGATGGCTACTTCCAGCAGGATAATGCACCATGTCACAAAGCTCGAATCATTTCAAATTGGTTTCTTGAACATGACAATGAGTTCACTGTACTTAAATGGCCCCCACAGTCACCAGATCTCAACCCAATAGAGCATCTTTGGGATGTGGTGGAACAGGAGCTTCGTGCCCTGGATGTGCATCCCACAAATCTCCATCAACTGCAAGATGCTATCCTATCAATATGGGCCAACATTTCTAAAGAATGCTTTCAGCACCTTGTTGAATCAATGCCACGTAGAATTAAGGGAGTTCTGAAGGTGAAAGGGGGTCAAACACCGTATTAGTATGGTGTTCCTAATAATCCTTTAGGTGAGTGTATATGATGGTAGATGGTGAAAACTCCATACAAAGAGAGATTTCAGCCCTAGCAGCAGTGATAACTCCTGTGCCACAATGATATCCTTTGACTTCATTTTAACCTGTTGAGAGAAAAAAATATGGCGACGCACACATTAGAATTTATCCAGTTTTTTTCAGTATTTACAAAAATATTAAATGAAAAAACCTACCCCTTATGCAAAATAGCCATTTTAAACTTGTTGATAATTCATACAAATAATTAGTAAAAAATATAGTGAATAGTTAGAACAAGAAAGCCACCAAAACAAAACCAACAAAAACACAGTCCATGTAAGCTCCCATACATGAATGTTTGTGGCAATGAAAACACAATGACTGAAAAATAAATTGCTAAGCGAATAAATGTAAACTAATGAAGATGCAGTGTATAGGGGAAAGGGCAAGCAGTGCACTTTATGCAAGTTAACAGCTTCACCTGAAAGTTAGTGCGAACCTCAAATCAGACTTGACTTTTATAATTTTCCTTGTCATTCCCCCTGTTGATGAGGCATTTAAATTATAATGCTTCATTAACCCCTAGAAAAAGTCCTTGACAAAATTCCACCTTACTGTGAAACCAAGTATAACAAGTAAGTAAATCCACTTAGTATGCCTGTTGACAGTTGCTGTTCTTCTGTTCCTCCTCCTCTTGTTTCTTGCTGCTGCTGGGTGGGTTAATTGCCCTTTCCAGAGCCTAATTGTAGAGTTTTAAAGGTTCAGTGTTGTACTATGTTTGGGACAAGCAAAGTGGCAAATTTCACATGATTAAAGTCTGTAGCCTGACCTATAAAAGGAAACGGGAGTAAATCTAGTTTTACTTTTCAGCATGATGCCCATTAACACTTATACACTTGTTATAATGTTCACAAAGTTTTTCTGTGCCATTCGGGCAAAATGTTTCATCTTACTACTTGAGCAGTTTTCTGCTGCCATACTTGAAGTCTTCATCATTTGTATAGTGAATCCCATGGAATAATCCCTTCAGCTTGAGGATCAGGTAGTAGTGACACTGCTCCAAATCTGCAGAATAGGAAGTATGTGTCATGATTCAAATCGACACTTTTGTAAAGCAGCATTAGCAACCCAAGCAGTATAGCTGGGAGTGTCTTCATAAAGTAGAAGGCAGATGGTCAACAGCTTTCATTGGCTCTTTCCCCTGATTGATTTAAGCTATTGCTATATCAAGTAAGCATAATACTGAACAATTATGTGGATCTTTTCAGAAAATATAATCAATATGGGCCGTGCCATCTGCATCATAAAAAAATGTACACAAGTTTTTACCAGCAGTGGCTTAGACCTTGAGTTTCTTTGGTTTTCACTCTTGTTTTTTTGATTGTTATTTGGAGTCTGGGTTATAGTAATATATTCAGATTTCATCCCCAGTTAAAAAACATTTCTTAAAGTTCCATAAATAATTTGTACAAAATTCTTCTTGGAATACTGGATATGCAAATGTTTAATAAATGTAGATTCAGTTGACCCATAATTCATCTCTAAAGCATTTGCTGTCTTAAGTACCATTGCACTTTGAATGTCCATTACAATTCACTCCATAGCAATACTTCCTTCTGTTGTCAGCTTTAAAACCTGTCCATTTCTTGGTTCCTCTTCAAAAGACTTGCTGCCACTAAGAAATTCTGCAGCCTATTGGTTGAATGTGGCATTTAAACTGGAATGGTCCTGGTGCAAGTTCACCGGGCAAGAATGAAGCTCCTAAAGGAGTATTACTCTCTAGCATTAGAATTTTTATGTCAGCCTGACCTTACTTTTTGCAACCTTTATCATCCATGTTGACTTGGTTCTGAAACAAACATCTTATTTAAATATACATATTTCAGTAGGCAGAGCTTGATTTTTACACTTTTCTTCGAAGAGAATAAACATGTTTTTTTTTTCATGAAAGAATACAGTTTAATGGATGAGCACGATTTCATACAACATGTTAAATACTGTATTGTCTCTTTTTAGTGTTCTATCTTTTTCTTAAAAAAAAATTTTTTTTTTTCTGCAGGTCTACAAAAATCTGTACTCCAGGTAGAAGGGACCATGAGACTCCTATGACTCCTAAGAGAACCCCTGCAAGATTTGGACTTTAAGAGTACAAAACTGAAATGTTTCTTCAGCAGCAGCAAAAGTGCTAAATAAAGAATCTGTGGCTGTGCTGTCTATATTGTAGTTTACGTTTCATTGTGAGCAGTTGTTCTTTTAGCTTTCAGTGCTGTATTCTCTTTTCCTGCTTCATTCAAAAAGACCATTTGCAGTCTCCCAGTTGTTCCAGCAGAGGGGGCAGCTGTATCAGAGATAAGAGTGCTGCACAAATATAAAGAACAGTATGCCCACTGCCACTCTGGACATTGCTCTGGATTGTAACAAAGATGGTAAGGCCATGATCCTTTTATATTCTGAACGTGTGCAGTTCTTTTGGAAACATAAATAGATTTTAACATATATTGTAAAAAATGAACCTTATGTAAAGCGAAAGCAAAGAGTTGACTCAATAACAGTTTGGTAAATGAAGAATGAGCAACTTGCTGTACTTAAGTAATCCCTATGTTTAAAACTCTGTAAAATGCATCCTGTCCGTGTTTTACTCGATTATGTTTTGACTACATTCATTTGTATTTTTTGATAGTTTTCATTTCTATTGGTATTAAAGTAGCTTCACCTATATGTTTTTCTTCTTTACCAATTTCTTTAAACATGTTTATTTTTAAGCTTTAACCAGACTGGGAGATCGCAGACAAATTTCTGTCATTTTGTACCCTAAGGTATAAATGAAAACAGTGCTAGCAGTTTTACTGTAATGTCTGATTATTGAAAATAAATAATAAATAATAAATAAATACTTCTACTGAGAAGTAAGATAGTAGATTACCTAGGTGAGAGATAGGAATATGGCAATGTTTTGTAACTCAGGAGATCTGCTGACCATAGTGAGTGGTAACTTTTACTGTAAATTTCCAAATATAACAATATTATAGAAACACTGCCAGGGACTGTTAATCAGGAAACCAGTGCTTTGTTAGTTGAGCCTGTTTCGTGTTGTTCATTGAATATTATATGGTCAGTATCCCTGGGTTTCTTACATATTTCATGTTTTATAGTAAGTGTGGGTGTTGTTGGCTTGGAGGCTTTTGAGTCCACTAATATTTTTTTTCAGACTTTGAAGAATTGTATATGTAGCGTATTTAGCTATTTTAGTCTATATCTCAACAGTGCAGGGTGAAACCATTTGATTTTACAGCAAACACATAACTTAAAAAATTTTAAGTAATCCTTTTAGAGGTGCTGCTGAGTATTTTAATATTTATTTTGGGAATTCATATATATGTAAAAAAAATGTGATTTCATATTTACATTTTCTGTTTTGTTGTAGAAAGGAATTTGTAAGAGAATCAAATTATTTTATTTGTTATAAGCATTTTATGGATATTTTGATTTATAATGTGAAAGTCATCTCTTTCCTTTTTGTCAGCTTCTAAAAAGTGTTTTTTTCTTTTTCAGTCTTGTCATTAGCATATTAATTGCTCTGATGAGTTAAGGTCTCATTTTGGGATTAGTGGAAAAAAAACAACATGCTTTTAAAATTCTCAAAGAAAATTTGAAAATTCTTTCCCTAGTACTTTGAAAAATGAGAAGTTCCTTTCAAGGTTTTAAACTTAACATTAGGCATGTTATAGCTCTGTAGTAATACAGTCATCTTTGTTTGTAAGGCCAAGATAATTCACCAGAATGTGTATATATTTTCTCATTTCAGGCGTGAAATAAAATTCTTAAACTATTTGCATATTTGTGTAGAATGAAACCAGCCTGAAAAGGTAAAAAATAACATACATTGTTACAGTTTAATTACATGAAGCACTCTAAATATAGCCAATACGTCAGCTTTAGACATTCCTCATTTGTATGTTATAAATTTATAGTTTTCAGATTAATGCAATCATTTGTAATCTTGTGTGGGCTTAATGTTCAATTCAAATTCTTACCTTTTGTTTTTTATTGTCACATTTTTTATGGAGGATGACCAGGACAAATCCACTTTAAAAGGATGACACAAATGGTAAAGCAAAAGTACATGGATTCTGGGCAGTTGCAAGTAAAAAACAGCTCGCAACATACCCAAAAAGAGAAAAGAGAAGAACAGTAAATCAAGGAGCAAGAAAAGATCCTCCATGCCACTGGCAGCCAACACCAGCCACACTCTAGGTTAGTTGTGAGAGGTCCATTTCTAAATACCAGGACTGGATGCTCTGCAGAGAGATTAAAATGTATAAAATTCTTTTTTTTTTTTTTATAAATATATATATATATTTCCAAAAATCTACCATTAAAGCATTAGGAACATTCCAGCAAGTGCTACATCCGCAGTGAGGGAGCCTACAAGAAGGAGAGAGCAAAAAGGTTCAGGAGAACAAAAATGTGGCAATAATAAATAATATAAGTGGAAAGGGTCAGTGTTAGAGACAAATAACATGAATAAGGACACAGGAGGACAGTATCAGTCTTGATTATTTAATCTTTGTTTTATAGGAAAAATTTACTTTTTACTCTGGTTGTGATTATATTAGCATTGTTAATGTATAAAGTACAATGAACTTCTTACTTGCCTTGCCAGCCAGCCTTCAACATGTTGCTACAATCTGACTCCATGATATACAACTCATTAAACAGAAAACACCACTCGGCTTAGTTGGTCATTAGTTTAAGCCAAATCAGTGCAAACCATAGTTATGAGATGATGTCAGTGCACACATTCTGTCTGTTTTAGGTTGAAAGTTGTGACCCAGTACATAGTAGGTCACAGGACTATAGAAGGGTAGGACTTTGCTATGAGTGTTTATCATATCTGTGATTTAGAGATCTTCAAATCAAGACAGTTCACTTAGAATGGAAGTGCATAATTGATAAAACTGAACCCCTAAGAAGAATGCAGCTGTTGCTTGATACAGAGTCCAGCAGTATTGCTGAAAAGGATAAGAGAGGGTCTAATGAATTGACACATTGGATTTTTTTTCTTCAGTGGAACTGCAAAACAAATGGTTGTTTAAAATAAGTAACTGTTTTATTTCTTTATGGTGGGCACTTTGGCACATAACATAAAAAAAAATGCTCACCAACAATTTAGCAGTTCAGTGTATCTTAGGTGCTCTAATGTAGTAAGTGAATGTTTATGCACTTGATTTGTTCATGACATTGTCTTCATATGTGTCGTAGTACCTGGAGTATTATATATATATATTATCCATAATGATAGTTTCTAACAGATTTTGAAAAACAGATTAGATACATCCTTCTATATAAAAGCAGTCGGGATTGTCCTTCCGTCCCGTGAGTGCTACATAGGCGCGGAGTTTCACACACGCCCCGTCCATTTTGCAATGCACGATGGGATTTGTAGTTTCGTTGTTCCAGGTAAAAGATGATTTTCTACTCCAGACTGTGCGAGTAGCACGGAGTTTCACACACGCCCCGTCCATTTTGCAATGCACAGTGGGATTTGTTGTTTCGTTTTTCCAGGTAAAAGATGATTTTCTACTCCAGACTGTGCGATATCTTCTTCTTCTTTCTTATTATATAAAAGCGGTTGGGATCGTCCTTCTGTCCCATGAGTGGAAAGCGTAGCGGTATTCCGCTTATCACAGACTTACTACTTGCAGCTTGTGGTATGAAGCGACATGATGTGAGCAGAGTTCTGGTGCTCCCATCGTTCCCTTGCTTTTGTGTGCGATGCGCTGGAAAAATAGACAAAATTATGTCTCCGGAAATAATTAATGTTGATGGAGTACAAATGCCTCACCGTAAATATCAGGGGGGTTCAAAAGGGCGACCTCAATATAGAAAAAAAGTTTAAATTTCATCACAAAAATAACAAACTATGAGTATTAAAGTAATACCGCTCAAATGCAATATAACCAAATTAATGAGTTTGTATAAAATATCAAATTGATCTACATATTGAATTGCCTTAAGAAGTGGTCAACTTAAAAGTCGGTCGCCTTAAAAGGTGGGTCAGCCTAGTAGATTAACTAACTTGTAACCTATGTTATGAGTGATATAAAATAAGAGAAACAAGCACACAATATTGTCAATTCATTTTTAATTTTTTAAGTGCTATGATTTCACTTTCTTTCTGCTGTTCCTGTGGATGGTTGTGTTTAAACACACCAGACCATTATATACCCACTAAAAGTCCCCAGCTTGTCCTCTAGATTTTGGAGGCTACCCAAAAGACACCACTCCTCTATGATATCTTGCAACTTTGCTCCAGATCTGTTATGTACCTGGCTTACTGTCTCCCCAGTTAAAAGGTCACTAACTACCTCAAATTTGCAAACATGGCTGTTTTAACACAAGGCCAAATCATATCATTTAGCTTCTCACCCTGGCCCGGAAGTATCCTCAGAAAACCATCATAAAACGCCTTTTAGCTACTTATACTCATAGTTAAATTCTTTTTATGACCAACTGGAGCTCATGAGGAGAATGATGATTGAAGCTGATGATGAAGGCTTTTTGTTTGGTAGAACATCTGTAGCATCTTATTGCAGATGTTGAAGGACGCCAGCCTTCTAAGGAAGTGTAGTCGGCTCTGTCCTTTCTTACACAGAGCATCAGTATTGGCAGTCCAGTCCAATTTATCATCCAGCTGCACTCCCAAGTATTTATAGGTCTGCACCCTCTGCACAGTCTCCTCTGATGATCACGGGGTCCATGAGGGACCTGGACCTCCTAAAATCCACCACCAGTTCCTTGGTCTTGCTGGTGTTCAGGTGTAAGTAGATTGAGTCACACCATTTAACAAAGTCTTTGATTAGCTTCCTATACTCCTCCTCCTGCCCAGATGAACACTGCCTAAAAATTTGTAAGGACTAATTCTTCTTTTGTGTAACTTTCTGATGAGGTCAGGGGACAGACTCATCCATTTCAAGCCTCACATGCATTCTGATGGTACTCACTCACGAAAAATCACAAAAGGTGATGTGACAATGCAGGTCTGACAGAGTCCCAAGCCCATGTTAAATGAACAGGACTTGATGGCAAGTTTATAAACGGAACTGTCTTTCTGCAAACATAGCAGCTGAACATCATGAAGAAGCTGCCACTAAACCCCACACTTCTGTAGCCCTTCCTACATGAGTACCTGTCTCCCTACCTGTAAGCCTTTCCCAAGTCCACAAACACATGTAGAGTGGAGCGGCAGATTTCCATGACACCCTTGTAGAAGGACAGTCTGAGTTGGTTCATGACCAGAATGTAATCCATGTTGGTCCTTCTGGGTCTGAAGTACAGTTAGCAGTCAGTCTTTGTTCCAGGACCTTGGCATAGACTTTGATTTTAGTGTCTTACCTTGGTAACTGGAATGTAGTCTCTTTCCCCACCTGTTAAAAATGGAGACCACCATCCCATTTTACAACTCTAAACACAGTGGACCCTTCTAGGCAAGCTGGTAAAAGTTCCAATTGATTTGAACTTTTTAACTATTGCCCAACTGTAGACATTGGCATTTTCAGGTGAGTAGCTTTTTTTTAGCTATTCCCTGACTTCTCTGTTCTTTTCAATGTTGATGAATGAATAAGAGAGTTTGGCCTCTGTGCCACCTCATATTTATTCCAGTGAAACAGGAAGTCTTGGATTACTGCTTGAAAGTTTGTACACTGCCTGGTCAACATAAAAAAGTCAGTTATAAATAGGAAAATTCCTTCAGTTACACTTTATTTATAAGAATTTCTAGGAGTGCCAATAGTTCTAGGGTGTTGTACCGTGTTAGCTAACTAGAAAGATTACAATATGCAAACTTTTGAGGCAACTCAGGCCCCTTCTTGAGGCAATAATCTTACATGTGGTTTTGTTAAAAATAATTATTTCTTGATGAGGGGTTATTCTTTTCAGAATGAATTTACTTCAATTTAAGGTAGGATTTCTCTCATTTTTTTCAGTATGAGATTAAAGTAATTCACCAAAAGGTGTTTTTTTTTTTTTTTCTTTAAAAACAACACTTTGTAGTTCTTTTTACCAGGAGTGCCAATAATTGTGGTGGGGCCGGTATAACATTTTGCTAATAAATTCTTAATTTATTTTCCACAGTATCCCCTCTACCAGGCTAGTTCTAATGGAGATAAAATGTTGTGTTCTATGATATTGCATTCAAAATTTCCTCTCCTATTTTTCATTTCCTGCCATTTTATGGTGTGATTAAATGTAAATCTAAAAGTGTTTAATCTTTTTCTTGACTAGTGTCTGACTTTGTGGACATCAGGGTATGTGGCCTCTGTCATTGATGGCCAAAGTGGGTGCAGGGTTTCTTTACAACACAGATTTGTCATTTGTGAATGGTCTATAAAAGACCACAGCAATGAAAACGACCAAAACTGGAAAAGCATTATTAAAAATAAAGTACGTCTACTGTCTGTGTAGCATGACAGAAATTGTGTTGTTGATTTGCATGCTTGATTAGCTGATAGACAGACTGACTGTCCCAAGTATGTATTAACAATGAATTAGTAGATCAAGTGTTTAACTGACCTTACATATATAAACTGCATGAGTTTGTTATTTATTCCACTGGTCCCATCCCATGGTGTCTTATTATTGAGTGGCACCATCATATGTGAAGAAAGGTCTGTTTAAAGCAGGTAGTAACAGACCATGTGCATACGTATGCATTTCATATGAAAGACTGGCAGCTCTAATGGCTTTGAGCTCAGCATGGTAGTGGGTAGCAAACACACTGGAATTTGTGCATCAGGAAAGCCCACCTGTCTGTTTTTATTACATATGGTGGTGTCATGTGCCGCTTCACAGAAGCCTCCAGCCAACTGCTTTGCTGAGTTTAGATGAAAGGGGCTGATAAATTTTGACATGACTTGTGTAAATGTTTATACACTGCTCAGAAAAATTAAAGGAACACTTTGAAAACACAATCAGATCTCAATGGGGGAAAAAAAAAATCCTGCTGGATATCTATACTGATATGGACTGGGTAATGTGTTAGGAGCAAAAGGATGCCACATCGTTTGATGGAAATGAAAATTATTACCTACAGAGGGCTGAATTCAAAGACACCCAGAAAATCAAAGTGAAAAAATGATGTGGCAGGCCAGTCCATTTTCATACTCAGTGGTTTGTATGGCCCCCAAGTGCATGTATGCATGCCTGACAACGTCGAGGGGACATGCTCCTAATGAGACGATGGATGGAGTCCAGGGGGATCTCCTCCCAGGTCTGGATCAGGGCATCACTGACCTACTGGACAGTCTGAGGTGCAACCTGGCAGCGTCGAATGGTCCGAAACATAATGTCCCCGAGGGATCTACTGGATTTAGGTCAAGCAAGCATGGGGACCAGTCAATGGTATCAGTTCCTTCAGCCTCCAGGAACTGCCTGCATACTCTCCTCACATGAGGCCGGGCATTAATGCACCAGGAGGAACCCAGGACCCACTGCACCAGCATAGGGTCTGACAATGGGTCCAAGGATTTCATCCTGAAACCTAATGGCAGTCAAGGTGCTGTTGCCTAGCCTGTGAAGGTCTGTGCGTCCCTCCATGGATATGCCTCCCCAGACCATCACTGACCGATCGCCAAACCAGTCCTGCTGAACAATGTTACAGGCACCATAACGTTCTCCATGGCTTCTCCTGACCCTTTCATGTCTGTCACATGTGCTCTCATCTGTGAAAAGCACAGGGCGCCGGTGGTGAACCTGCCAATTCTGGTATTCTATGGCAGATGCCAAATGAGCTCCATGGTGCCTGGCAGGCAATGAGCACAGGGCCCACTAGAGGACGTCGGGCCCTCAGGCCACCCTCATAAAGTCTGTTTCTGATTGTTTGGTCAGAAACATTCACACCAGTGGCCTGCTGGAGGTCATTTTGTAGGGCTCTGGCAGTGCTCATCCTGCTCCTCCTCGCCCAAAGGAGCAGATACCAGCCCTGTTGATGGGTTAAAGACCTTCTATGGCCATCTCCAGCTCTCCTAGAGTAACTGCCTGTCTCCTGGAATCTCGTCCATGCCCTTGAGTCTGTGCTGGGAGACTCAACAAACCTTCTGGCAATAGTACATATTGATGTGCCATCCTGGAGAAGTTGGACTACCTGTGCAACCTCTGTAGGGTCCAGGTATCGCCTCATGCTACCAGTAGTGACACTGACTGTAGTCAAATGTAAAACTAGTGAAAACAGTCAGGAAAGATGAGGAGGGAAAAATGTCAGTGGCCTCCTCCTGTTAAACCATTCCTGTTTTGGGGGTTGCCTTTGTTGCCCCTCTAGTGCACCTGTTGTTAATTTCATTAACAACAAAGCAGCTGAAGCTAATTAACAACCCCCTCTGCTACTTAACTGACCAGATCAATAACCCAGAAGTTTCACTGACTTGATGCTATACTCTGATTAAAAAGTGTTCCTTTTTTTTTTTTTGAGCAATATACTGTATATATGTGCTATTTAATAAGGTAGACTTAAATACTCAACTTCTTTTACAACCCGAATTCAAAAAAAGTTGTGATGCTGTTAAAAATATAAATAAAAACAGAATACAAATATTTTGAAAATCTCATAAGCCCACATTTTATTCACAGTAGAACATAGAAAACATCAAAATTGTAATCTGAGAAAATGTACCATTTTAACAAAAGAATAAGGTCATTTTGAATTTGATGGCAGCAACACATCTCAAAAAAGTAGGGACAGGGCTGCATTTACCAGTGTGTAACATCCCCTCTTCTTTTAACAACAGTCTGTAAATGTCAGAGAACTGAGGAGACCAAGTGGCTGGATTTTTGGGAGAGGAATTTTGTCCCATTCTTGTCTGATAAAGGATTCTTGTTCCTCAACAGTTCTGGGTCGTCTTTTTTGTATTTTTCATTTTGTGATGCACCAAATGTTTTCAGTTGGTGAAAGGTCTGGACTTCAGGCAGTCCAGCTCAGCACCTGGATTCTTCTACTATGAAGCTATGCTGTTATAACAGTTGCAGTATGTGGTTTAGCATTGTCTTTTTGAAACATGCAAGGCCTTCCCTGAAAAGGACATCATCTGGATGGGAGCATATGTTGCTCTAAACCTGTATATACCCTTCAGCATTGATGGTGCCTTTCCAGATGTGCAGACTGCCAATTCCATAGGCACTGATGTGTACCCCCATAACATCAGAGATGCAGGCTTTTGAACTGAACACTGATAACAAGCCAGGTGACCCCTCTCTGCTTTAGTCCAGTGGACGCAGCATCCATGTTTTCCAAAAAGAATTTCAAATTTTGATTTGTCTGTTTTAAATGAGCTTTGGCTCAGAGAAGATGGTGGTGGTGTTTCATGATCATGTTCACATATGGTTTCTTCTTTGCATGATAGAGCTTTAGCCAACATTTGTGGATGGCCCGGCAAATTTTATTTACAGACGGTGACTTCTGGAAGTGTTTCTGAGCCCATGCAGTAATTTCCATGACAGAATTAGGCATGTTTTCTGCCTAAGGGCATGAAGATCACAGGCATCCAATTCTGATATTCGGCCTTGTCCCTTGCGCACAGACATTTCTCCAGATTCTCTGAATCTTTATATTATGTGTACTGTAGGTGACAAGATATTCAAAGTCTTCTCAATTTTATGTTGAGTAATATTCTGAAAGTTTTCCACAATTTGTAGGTGCAGTTTTTTGCAGATTGGCGAACCTCTGCCTATCTTTACTTCTGAGAGACTCTGCCTCTCTAAGCTGCTCTTTTTATACCCAATCATGTTACTGACCTGTTGCCAGTTAACCTAATTAGTTGCAAAATGTTCCTCCAGCTGTTTCTTTTTAATATCACTTACTTTTCCAGCCTTTTGTTTCCCCATCCCAACTTTTTGGAGATGCTGCCATTAAATTCAAAATGAGCTAATATTTTTCATGAAATAGTAAAATGTTTCACTTTCAACACAATATGTTTTCAGTGTTCTGTTGTGAATAAAATGTGGGTTTATGCGATCTGCAAATCATTGCATTCTGTTTTTATTTACATTTTACTCAGCACCCCAACTTTTTTGGAACTGGGGTTGTACTTGACAAGGATCAGATATAGCTGCCAACACTTCCATCGGCAGAAACTAATCAGTGTTGCGTTGCAACAATTGCTCAATACAGGACACGATTACTACACTTCACCACTCGAGAAGGAAGTGGACAATGTTTGAAGAATATAATAGCATTAAAATATTCAGTCCTCAGTCCCTCTTCTCCCCTATATGCGCCCCCCAATACTTGAAAGAAATCAGATGGAAGTTGGACTGGTTAAGCTTATTGAAATCCAGCGTTGATACATTTACATTCCCAGTGACTGAGTGCTCATTAGTGATGCCTTCTCCCCAGCCTCCCTACCCCCAGCGGCCAAATCTAATACCCCAGTTTGAAACACACGTAAAGAAAAAAAGATCTCAAAAAGAGAAGGATTAAACGTAGTCCGTGAAATGGCAAAGAATCCTGTAGTACAGTTCTTACTGCGTGATGGAGAGGGGAAAAAAACAGTCCTCGGGCGAAAACGTCTTCCCGGTTGGCAATCCTGAAAAACTTATACACGTGTCCAACTCACCAACTGGAGCACCCGGAGAACCTCAGGTCCATATACCACAACCCCTGGCCTCTTTTCGGGGATTCGCCTCACTGTTTCAACTTCAGGGTGGCCACCCACAAATAGAAGATGTCCCTGGGTGAAGTCGGATCGTGAAATATTCTCTAAGCATAGATAGCCATGATCCTTGCCTTCTGCTTCCACCCCATCCTGGATCTGCTGTTCCCCTTAAAAAGAAAACTTTCCTACTGAAACATCCTTTCCCTGCTTAGATGTCATAGCAAACATGACGCCGGCAACTGGCAGCCATAATCCTTCCCAGGCGGGGTCCTCCCAGAACTTGGTCGTCCACAATCATCCCTGAAAAGATCTTTCTTGGACACCCTCCCGGCCATATAATATGGTGACGGCCAGTCCAGAAAGCCAACCCGCTTGTCGTGTTATGTAGCCTTGCTACAGTGTAGTGATACTCCATGAATTAGGGTGATGTAGTTTTGTTGTACAGTATTTAGTGTATGTCAAACTTGTGATGCCAAGAGAGGGTAGGCCATGCTACTCTCTAGCTTTAGTACAAGGCCTACTTCATAACACTCTTAAAAGAGCATTGGTTTTCTGACAATAGAGATAATGGCCAAACAATCTCCAGGAATATTGGCACCCTTCATGAAAAACTGCAAAAATTATTAAATAAAAGGGGCCACACATGCAATGAGTGATGTTTTGTGCTTAAACAATTGGGTAAGCTTCATGGTTTTATTGTCAAACAGACTTTTAGAGCAAAATAAAGTTTTTTTTTTAGTAACACAAATTTTCCTAATAAGGCTGGAGAACACTTGTGGAGGAATCTTGGACCACTCTTCCATGCAGTACATTTCCAACTCATGGAGATTCTTGGGTTTTCTCTTTTGAACAGCTCACTTTAATTGAGACCACAAATGTTCAATTGGGTTCAAAACTGGAATCTGAGAGGGCCACTGCAAAACTTTGTTTCTGTGTTTCTCAAACCAATTCTTGGTTGACTTTGTTGTGTGCTTATCATATCATTGTCTTGTTGAGAGACCCAACCACGGCCCAGTTTCAGCCTTCCTGCAGGGGCCACCAGATTTTGTGCTAAAATGTTCCAGTATTTCATGAAATTCATTACACCACTGACCTTAACAAGTTCCCCTTGACCACAGGCAGCAAAACAGCCACCAAGCATCAAAGTACCACCATCTTATTTTACTGAAGGTATGAGGCGCCCTGCTTTGTAAACAGTTTCCATTTTTTGTGCCTGGCCAAAGAGCTCAGTTTTTGTCTCTTCTGAACACAACACTTGATTCCAGTTGTATCCCCCATGATACTTGGCAAAGCTGAGATGCTGGGATTTGCATCTTGGACTCGGGAGAAGTTTCTTTCATGCCACTTATCCATAAAGCATTTGGTCATGGAGGTGTCATCTCACAGTTGAATTTGAAACTGCGAATCCCCAAGATTCAGCTAAACTTTGCAGTTGTGAAACTCTGATCTTTGGGCTCCTCCTTGCCTCTCTAACATTCTCCTCGTTGTGCGTGGGAGCAATATTCAGATGTGTTCCCCTTCTGGCAAGTTTTGAACAGTTCCTTGCTTTTCAAACTTCTTTATTATTGTACTTACTGGTAATATCAATTGAATATTTATTTTGTTGTAGCCATTCCCCAAGCTATCCAGCGCAGCATATCTTTTTCTTGTTTAAGTTAAAACCTCTTCGGTTTTCCCATATTGATAGATGACAAAAGTATTTTACCTGTGTCTTACCTCATATTTATACCCCAGTGAAATAAGAAATGCCCATAGACAACAGTTCCTATGCACCGAAAGTTGATAGACAATAAAAGCAACACAAGAAACATTTTTTTCTCCAAAGATGCAAATATATTTGACCTTATTTATAGTATTCGTCAAGGTTGCCAATCATTTTGCCACACACATTTTTTGACAAGATAAAGTATTCTGAAGATATAATAACACTTTTGCAGGAACTGTTTTTATTAAATAAATAGTCAACAATTTCTCCAAACACGTGAGGATTAATTAATGTTTTTGTTTACTTTTTTTGAGGGGTGCCAATGTTTCCGGAGTTGACTTTATATAAATGAATAGATGCCACTTGAGCCAAACGACTGACGGTTACAGTTATTATTTTACTAGCAACTGGGAGCCCGATCGAATCGGGCTACAAATTCTACGTTTGTGAAATCCATACTTTCTCTGCAAAGAATTATTTGTTTTTTAAGTCCTTGAAATGATTTTGTTATCATGGCACTGATTTGTGCTTAAAATAGACCTTTTCGGCCGATGTAATGAAGAATGCTGCCTGTTTAAACGGGGCTGCGAGATGTGAACTCGGCTCTTCGGCGCACCTCATTTGATTTTTTCCAGCAAACAAATTTTCAAAACAAACCGTATTTTACGACTCTGATCAGACTCTGAGTAATAATTATGTTGGCATGTTCAATTTAGATCTGAGATTGGCTAAAATTTAAATAATGACCGTTGTTAATACTCAGCCGTCATTACTCTTTGCCAATAGATGTCAGAAGGACGGATGCCAAAACCGAACTGCCCAAAGATAGATTTTGACGTACCAAGCAAATGGCGATACGTTCTAAATTAAGTTATGGTTCCAGAGCTGTCAAAGGGTTTAAGTCAGTCGACGATGTTAGTCCTGGAAAGTTCGCCCCACCAAACCAACGTTCCAAAAACCAACCGAACTTACTGTTATCTGCTCGAACCAACACCGACTTACTATACTCGGCCATCCAGAGGCATCACTGAAGCATTCGAACATTCTTAGCCAATCATGCAATACTGCGTCCGTGTTTGCCACGTTATGTTCTAACTACAGAGGCACAGTCCCATTGCACTGTTCTAACTTGTATTGAGTCGAGGAATTGACGCGAACACCATACATACGGGGTATTGACGTGAATACCATACATATGGGGTATTGACGCGAACACCATACATACAGATAGTATCAAATTATATATAAGGATAAGATTTCAATTGCCTTAACATAATCTGTAGGTTTAAGCGCCATAGATTGATGGTAGAATTGAAAGTCCCGAGGTGGGCGTACAGTATTTGATTTTATACATTTAGTACAATACAATTAAAAGGTCAGTTTAGTGAAGGTAGTTTCAGTGCGCTAGGTGGACCAAGACTAGATGTGTAACATGCCTAGTAGGAGACTGGCATGCCCAGTTGTGATGCCAAAGTAGATATGGCATATCACTCAACACTTCCCATATAATATTTTGCAGCATGCTGAATGCTTCATTTAGCAATGGTTTTGTGACAGGAGACTGAACAGTCTTGTAGGAGATAACAGTTCATACGCCATAAACAGGCATATACCAGCTATACTGCATAGCTGAGGTGCACAGCCCATGACATAACATAATTGATAAGTCAGACTGATATAGATTGGTAGGCCTAGTCATTAGCCGAAGTATTTAAGCTGAAATACTCCCTCATTTTTAATGTACTGTAGCTAAACACACACACTAACAGATGAGAGGGAGGTTGTTAATGAAGCTTAAACTTCTTTAAAGGAAGCCTTCACAGCAAATCTAGAAATCCCCGGGTACAACACAATGAAAAATGGAGCCCTTAAACCCATTGTCTCGTCTAGTTTTCATCTACTTCTTTCAGAGTAAGACTCAACAACAACAACAACAGCATATGATTGAGGAGAGATTTCTGCCAGAGTTGGTCTCCAACATGCCATGTCGGATTTTTTTTTATTTTCTTGGCGGTGATGAGATTTCTTTTAGTATGTGGATCTTCTGTTATCTTCCACATTTGTAAAGGTTCAACAAAGAACACAAAACTCTATATATGAAGATGGTGACCCTGATTTTAAAGATAAAAATAGACATCAATATGAATAAATAAAGCTGTTATTAGTAGCACTGGTAGATGTGTAGACCTGTGTTTAATTAATTCCCTTCTTGCAGCAGCCCCTGTGTTCCTCACACAATTCAATTATTCACCTCAGCCGTAGAATATTTAATCAGTCGCTGATCAGGCAGAAAGATGAAGTGACACTTTCTAATTGTAATTATGATAGATGACCCTGTTTTGCACAACAAAATACCATCTTTAACTTAATTCCTTTCGTTTTCTTCTGTGTAGAGTCGTGTGGGTTTCAGGGTCTGCCGTCTGCTTTATGGAGTGGAATTGGTGGGTGGGGGGTGGTCAGAGTGTGTATCTGTGTGTTGTAAGGCAGGGGGCAGGAAATTTAATTGGCCTCTCCGCAACACTCATTTAATTTGCCGAGCAGTAACATTCTAAATGTTGCCCATCTCAACTTGCTTTTGAATTGAATTTTGATTAAATGGCAGGAACTAATATTTCTGAAGCATGTCCCATGAGCTCTGTAAAAATCGGGAGCAGGCTTTCATGAACAAGTGATTATTACAGAATTAGGAGAGACCAGAAGCCAATAGAGAAAGACACAGAAATGTAAAAAGTGTTAAATTCTAATGATGTTTGCAACTGCACGCTCCCTTGTTGTTTATACATAGTATCTTGTAAGATGTAATTCGGAAAAATGACCAAAGGAAAGCATTCCCACTTCAGTTAACAAAAGGTGTGAGTATAAGCAAGAATTGATGGTATATGTGTGAGTAACGGTTGTTACCCCACTGTAGAATTTTCCTAACTTGTTGCTGAGTAAATTCTTCCACTTCATTAGTTGTGCTGGTCTTCACCTTCACCACTTTTAACCATGTTTGAGGTCGAGCTGCAGAATCATACCTCTGTCATCTTTGTATTTAACACACTTGAATTTTCATCAGTACTTATAAATTTGGATTGCTTAAATAGTGGGCATGGTGGCTCAGCATTTGGCACTACTGCCTCACAGATTCATAGACACAAGTACATTTCCCAGCCTGATCACCATCTGAATGAACTGTGTTGTTCATATGGGCGTTCACCAGTTCTTAGGTTTTCCTCCCAAACTGTGTCCAACAAAGGTTAGCTCTTGTCTTCTATTGAATGCTGCCCAGCTAGATTCTGGCTTCCTTTGACTTTGTGATGGACAAAACAGTTTTAAGACAATGAATGAAAGGAGTATGAAGTGAACATTTGCATTTGTGCTAGTCATATTTATACTTTGGGTGCATCAGTAATACTCTGATGGGGAGGTGAATCTTATTCACCCATAGTATTATATAGTGGTACCTCTGGTCACAACCGTAATTCGTTCCAAAACTCTGGACGCGACCCGAATGTAATTTCCCCATAAGATTGTATATAAATACAATTAATCTGTTCCAGACCGTACGAACTGTATGTAAATATATATTTTTAAGCACAAAATAATTAATTATACCATAGAATGTACAGTGTAATAGTAAATTAAATGTAAAAACATTGAATAACACTGAAAAAACCTTGAACAACTGAGAAAACTAACATTGTAAGAGTTCGCGCTAGACACTTACTAACTGCTCGCTGTAAACACTTTTTTTATGAGTTTTAAGCACAGGGAAAGATAGTTAAATGCCACCTCTCTTGCAAACCTTTTCAAACCATCCTCTACTGGCTTTAAATTCCTCACCTTCGCCACTCAAAGAAGGATTTTTTTTCAGCAAATCGCCATGAATCTTACAGGCTTTCTTGCATATGATCGCCTGCAAGGTGCTTCTCGATCAACCACATTAGCAACAGTTTTTCTACCTCTTCCAGCACTTGAGGCCTCTGCTTGGTTAACATCGTAACTCCTTTTGCAACATCAGCTACTTTGTTAGGCCCTGTATACGCAAACAAAAGAAAGTGGGAAACGGAGAATGGGAAATCATTGGCGCGTACAAACGTGTGTAGGGAAACTGGCCACCAGTGTTTTCGTTCTCCACCAAAGTGTGTGGTCGTGAACAGATGAAAAATTTTGGCAGACTTTTTCATCGTAACCCAACTTGCACGTGTTCGGAAACATTCGTGACCAGAGGTTCTACTGTATCAAGAATATCAAACTGAAAACAGGAGAAAATCAAGATTTGATGTGGCTTCACGGTTGCATAATGGAATAACGTTCATGGCCCTGAAATATTTAACATTTATTTCTCATTAATAACTGACTTCTAGTATAAAGCTGTATAGTTCTCTCTTTACTGCTGAAAATTAATTTTCACTCAGCACTTAACAGACTGCATGGTGCCTTGAAACTCCAGGAAGCTGGGTCTAAACTCTGGCTCAGTTTACTGCCACATTCTAATTGCATCTGTGTGGGTATTCCTTTCGGATTATTTTATTGTTCACTTTGGTGGTTGACACTTTATCCAAGGCAACTTACAACATTTTAAGATGCAATTGGTTATGTTTCTTTTGTTATTTTTCAAATTGGAGCACAGGCAGGTGAAATGACTTGCTCGTGTCAGTAGCAGGTTTTTCAGATTTTAAAGTCCAAGGCCTTAACCACTCCACCACACTGAGCATTGCAAAGATGGCCCCGTTAGGTTAACTAGTGACCCTAAATTGATAGGGTGGGACACAATCTAGTGCTGCTAGGATAAACTCCAGCCCCCCACAACCCTGAGGTCAATAAAGTGCTATTGGACAAGGACGAATTCTTAACTCTACTCCCCATCCCCGTTCATTAAAACTGCATCAAGGTACGAATACTTTGATTCCATCATTCTATCAATATAAAGC
Source organism: Polypterus bichir lapradei (assembly GCA_026402145.1). Lineage (NCBI taxonomy): Eukaryota > Metazoa > Chordata > Cladistia > Polypteriformes > Polypteridae > Polypterus > Polypterus bichir. The sequence goes on from JANRMT010062806.1 coordinate 48,245,189, forward strand.
AAACTAAGGTCAAGTACATTAGAAATTAGTCACCAGTGCGTACAGCGGTCAACAGAACACCCGCAAAGAGGCAGGCCTCTGATACTGTTACTAAACTGCCACTTGGTGAACACATCGGAAGGCCTTAAAGCTATAATCATCAGTTAAAAAAATCTTATTGTTTACCCGGGTTAAATCTGTCAATCACCTTGTTACTCCAAGACACTGTTTCACTCCTTTATCTTTTTATGGCTGTTTATGAAGGCTCGTCGGTCATAATATGAAAATCCTAGCATAAAACCCATAATTCCTTATACTGCAGTATTCATGTTTTGGTGCCTACCACAAAGCTGCTGATTCTGCATCGCTTCCAGTCCTCTGATAATGTGTAATATATATTTTTGATTGGTTGTTTGATGTGACATCATGCCAAGATAATTCAATCTTTTTTGGGATTTTCCTTTCTGAGTTTTCTTTGCCACCTTTTTTTTCCTTTGTATTGTGTGCTTATTTGTGTTTTAAAGCATTGTGTATAAGGTATCAAGCTTACAGGCCTACGTATAATAAATTACAATCTAACAAGATTGTAAGCAAGACAAAAAGTTCTAGACTTGCTTCAGGCATCACTGATACCTGGACAAGGCGGGCTGGACAGGATGAACTTCTGCAGAGTGCAAGATGGAAACAAATGGCCCCTGCAGTGAATGGAGACTGCATTTTTAAATTAATCAACTGCTGCTATCATTAGACATTAGTATCCAAATTAGAAATGAAACAGAGGGAACAACAGGGACTCCCTGAAGAGAGATCAGCTGACCAACATGCAAATGAGCAAAAACAATAAAGATCGCTCTTGTTTAATCAGATCAAAGTTGTGTCGTTTTTTTTGCCCAAAGTACTTCGAAAAAAGATCCAGTGACTAAAGGCCGACACATGTTTAGAGCAGCTACTTCTGGGAAGGCCACGGCTCAAGTCTCTTAAGTGATGTGAGCACCAAGATGTAATAATTATGCTTTAAATAAATCTTTTAATCAGCTTGTAAAAGAAGTTGCTGAGCTTAACAAGGCAGTAAAGTCCTGACTCGTCATTTTTGCTGAGTGGAATAAAGCAGGTGGAGTACAATTTCAAATAAAACGCTTTGCTGTTGTAAATGTTTCTATCTGATACACCACTCTGGACACAAATAAGGAAGGAATTCATTGCAGGATTTTGAATAGGCATCATAGAAAAATAGCCTCACTCCTTACAAAAAGTGAGTTCTGCTGTTTTAAATTAGTCAAGCAGATTAAGTAAATCGATAAATGGATGAACCTGTGGCATCGATCCTGCAGGAATGACACCACAACACTGATAAAGAATGACCATCTCTTCCTGAGTTTACAGGAACATTCCCTTTGCATAAGCAAAAAGAAAGTGGTAAAGGTTATTTCCACCCTGGAACAAAATAAAATAAAATTAGAGGAAATACTTCAGGTTTATTGCCTTCATCAGGTAACTGAGTGAAAAAGTCACTCGTGGACAGCAGCGAAGGACAGAGCAAAGCCAGTAAGGACATTTGGGAGGTTCAGAAAGCAGCCTTTAGAAAAGGTTAAGGGAGGGACAAAAAGACTAGTTGGTCATTGAGTGATAGAGACGTGTGATTCAGGTTTGAAAACAAGCTCACATTCTTTTGTTGCTTTGTTGTTGTTTTTTTTTTTTTTTTTTACTCTGTTTGCCTTTGGCATATATTAAACAGAAATTAAGGGGTAAAATGTGCTACTATACACAGTGAAATAAACGTTTTATGCCATAATTTCAAAATTAAATATTTAATGTTACCCTCATTGTTTGGCCAATCACATCATGAAATACTGCATATTGGAAACAATAGGCTTCTGCAACCCGTTTATTTGTTTTAATTAATTTACAAAATCATAATAACCTCAGGCATACATCCGCCAGATCAAGCAGTTCTGATTGGCTGATCGGGTTACATGTAAATGTAATAACTGAATGCACATACCATATTATAATGTATATGCCCTAAAATTCTTATGATCCATATGATATTTCTTTAGCACATGGCTGATTTAAGATTTACAAATCAACAGTAGCCACAGTTCCTGAAAATGAAAAACATTATTATAACATTGCACCCTTTTTAAAGAACTATCTCTTATATGTATTTCTCATCTGGTTCGTCCTGCTTCCACTTCAAAACTGGTCCCGCCCACACGCAGCCGACACAGCATTTCTCGATTCCTATTCGTCCTCTTCCAAACCCTTCCCCACACTGCCTGCGGCCTCCCATACACCTTGCTATTTTTGTTATACTGCGACAGTTGTTTCCTAAGCCTTTGTTATAAAATGAATGACAGTATCATCTCTGTTGATGGGTTTTTGTACGTCATCTCTATTCCGGGATCCGGCAACTGCCTGTTCCTATGAGTGGGTTATTTCTTGATACAAACGGTTGACGAAGGCAATGCACCGTTTTCTGTTCCTATTCTTACACTGCCGTATGCTACGGCGGGTGTCGGCTATCTAGTTTCAATATTTTCATAATGTATGTTATCTTTGGAGATGGGGTAAGAAAGCCAATCCACATAGGCAAAGAACATATGTGGGGTTTGAATGCAGAACAATGGATCTGTTAAATAGCACTGCTGACCTGCGGTACCACCATAATTCCCAAGGATTAAATTGTTTCAGTAAAGCAATTTTTGGACAGTTGAAGAGCCCAGTAAAATACTATGTTCTTATTAGATTACACAGTGGGGGTCGTAAAGAACATTTATAAGAATTTTGTGTTGACAACTAAGCTGTGTACAGAGGTAATGGATTGCTAAATGGATGGTGAGTTAAAAAGACCATTGTGTTAAGTTCCAGTCAAGAAAGGTTATTCTTAAACTATAACAAACTCACTTATAACTGTGTCATTTGGGATACCACATGTATTATTGGTTTCTTTATTTGAAAAAAAAAGATACTGATATTAGACAAAAGTCAAGAGAAGAGTTACCAGACTAATTAGATATCTGTGGACTATGAGCTATGACAGAAGACTGAAGGAACTGAAATTTTCCAGTTCAAGTAAACAAAAATTAAGAGATGGCAAATTGTTTAAAATTACAAAGGAAATGAGCAGAGTGGATGCCAGCTGTTCTTTGACAAGAATAAAGGGGCTTTAAATGAGTACCATATATACTCGCGGATAAATTCTCCTGTGGATAAAGTCGTTACTTGATTTTATCGTATAATTTCTGGTATTTTATAATGTCGGTCATATAAGTCGAATGCGGAATACTCACGCTATTGATCCAAGAGATTATAATATGCTAACACCCACCTGAGAGAGTAACGCAGTACTCCTAACCTCTCTCTCTCTCTCTCTGTTGTGCCTACGTGAGCACACAGTAATACCCAAACTATTCCGAAGCAATGTTTGCACTGATTTGCGTTTTTTGTATCTCACACCCTCATATACCTTTATTGTAAGAGCATCCCTTATCTACGATGGAGTGTTTGATCAGAAGAAAATATGAACCTGGTTTTAAATTAAAAGTAGTTGAAGTGGCAAAAGAAATTGGTAACTGCACTACTGGAACAAAATTTGATGTGTCTGAGAAACTGATGCAAGATAGGTCGAGGCAAGAAGATGTAAAAAAAAAAAAAATGTAAGTGTTGCTATTTGAACAGGCGTATAAGTCGTGGTCTGATTTTATGATTGATTTTTCAGATTTCAAGACCCGACTTATACGTGAGTATATGCAGCACTAACAAAGGACCATAAATATAGGTAGTGGGATCAAAAGGAATGAGTCTGTTAGGCAAGAAGACCCAACCCCACTTACCCTTGCATTCAGAAGCTTGATTAATCGAGTTTATTGTCATATGAATTTTTCTTAAGCTTGGCTGGCTAAATAGTGTTTTTTCTCCAAGCTCTATGCAGATGTGTAACTGGGTACATATTCAGTGGAGATGTGCTGTGAAGGGAGTGTGACCAATGCAAATAGAACCCAGTTAACACATGGAGTAAATAAATATTCAAGTAGTGTGGTAGACAGCGGTACCTTGGAAAATTTCAAATACAACTTTTTTTAACAGGTGAAGAAGAGTCAAGTCAATAGCCTGTTTATTGTTATACCATCCATACACCGTATTGCAGCATACAGTGGCACAAAATAACATTTTACAGGACCATGGTGCAACATGTACAGAAACACAGGACAAGTGCAAGACAGGTAAAGAACTATACTATACTATACTGTAAAATACATCTTAATAAAAACATAAGTGGCTGTGTGTCTATCTACAGTATGTGTCCGTGTGGTTGCTATGTCTATGTCATTCCAAAAGATGAAAAATCACAAAAATTATGGAAGTGGGACAAAGAAGCCAAGGCAGGGGAGGGTGCAGTCCTACATAATGCTTTAGGCTTTACAGATGTACTGCTTGATAAAGATATCTTAAATGGAGGGCAGAGAGGTCCCAGAGATCTTTTCTGCTGTGTGCTTTATCTATTGTAGGATATTGCAGTCAGAAATACTGTAGTTCCTAAACCAGATGGTGATGCAGCTGGTCAGAGCACTCTCAATGGTGCCCCTGTAGAATGTGGGGTTGTAGGCTTACCTTCCTCTGCTGCTGAAGGAAGTGGAGATATTATTGCGCCTTCTTGGCTATGTAGGTGGTGTTAATTGACCATGTGATGTCAGCTGCCTGGTGCACACCAAGGAATCTGGTACTCTTGACCAATTCCACCTCATAGCCCTTAGTGCACAATGGAGTGTGGACAATATGGGCTTCAATGGGCGTCAACAATCTCTTATCCCCAGAAAGAGACAGACTATTACACCTGCAACAGATGAACGTCTGTTGCAACGTGCGGCCATCTTGTCGATGATAAGTATGGGGACGTGTGCCGAACGTTGTGTCAGTGAAAAGGTGCCCTGCGCTTCATCATGAACATTTTTTCCAACCAAACATATCCCATGACCTCTGCCTGGTCACAAAGGAGCCCCATGCCCAGTTTGGTGGCGATCGGACGCCCAGTGCAGATTTGTATGGCAAACATACATACATACTGTGGGGTACAGCCCGGACACAGACAGGTAGACATGCTGGTTTCACCACACACACGTTTATTTACAGTTATAATACAAATAAGTGCACAAACCCAGTGCCTCAGCACCAATCACCCCTTTCAGTCCTGGCCGCACAACAATGCCTTTCAGTCTTCAGACCGCCTCCACTCCTCTCCTCCAAGCTCCATCCTCTTCCACCCGACTCGAATGGAAGGAGGCGGCCCCTTTTATGCACCCCCGGATGATCTCCAGGTGCTTCCTGAGGAGCCTCCGCCGACAAACCCCCGTGTGGCGGAAGCACCAGTTGTGTAGCCGGAAGCCCTCCGGGTGTCCCTGATCCTCTTCCCCCCAGCACTTCCTGGTGTGGCGGAAGTGCTGAGGTCCAGGGCTCCCAAGGCATTGGGGCGCCCCCTGGCGGTGACCATGGGCCCCTACAGGGCTGGGCTTCCAAGCCCTTTACCCGTGGCCCCCAACACAATCAGGGCGGTCACCCACTCATGGTCTGGAGGAGGCACAAGCCCTCCTCCGGTCCTCCTGGGCGTACCGGCTGGGTACCACCCCCAGCCGCGTGCCACAATACACACACACATACATCGACTCTGCTTTATACATATATTAGATTGGGTTAGCTGCAAGGTGCCCCAAAACACTTTCATTTGTCCTTTGTTTCTATTACACTGTAAAATGCCACACTTTCGTTGTTTGTGAGATACATGACAGCCCTGTGATGGAGGAGAGACTAGACACACTAGAGTGTAAGTGAAGTCAGGTCTGCTAGCTTTCGTCTTTCCCAATATCGGTTTCATTAGCTGCATTCAATGACAAGCGGAGAATTGATAGATCAGCTCTGCTGATCCTTCTTACTGCTCACTAAATATTTCCAAAACACCCAGAGTGCTGCTCCAGTAAGGGAGACTGTTGTCCCCAAAGACATCTTCTCTTCTTTTCTTTGTTTTGTTTTTATTTTACTGAGCAAAGTAGAATTCACTTGAAGAAGCAGATCGCTGTGTACCAGGGGCTCAGACACCAATCTCATTCTACGCTAAGGCACAAAGAATGATAAATGACATGCAGCCAGATAATCAAAGCACAATGACAAGTGCAACTGATTGAGGAGTTAGTTGGTATGAAAACAGATGGAGTGCCAGGGAGGTCCCTTGAGACTAGATTTCATTTTCACCACTACAGGCCCAATTACTCCATTGAAAATGCTGCTTGTGTGCATGCATGATTGCCTACTGATGGTTCCTGAGATCTCCATAAAACAAGGAGGGTGTTGTTATTTTTAAATTTTTTGCTTCTGGCTTATTTGCATGTTGTGCTAGTTTATTGCTTTCCTCTAATTGTTTTCCACACACAGCTTACTTTCCAGGCCTCCGGGCTTTGTTATGGCAGCATAAAGCCCAGTGCCAGCGCTTTGAGGGTTTTAAATACGTATTTAGCGCAGGAGTCTGCTGACAAGTCAGGCTTGTAATTGAAAATGTGATTTAGAGCACCTAACTACGCCAAACACCCCGCTAGCACTACCACCTTATACAAACAGTGGAGGTCTCCTGAATTCAATGCTGAGTTTAGTAGTGCCCAGTGGAGTCCCTCTGTCATCTCCTACCCCATGGCTGGCATGTTACTCCGGGCTGCTTCTTTTATGCTCAGTATGTGTTGACGTGCTTTTGCAGAGTGCATCATATTATGGAAAGGGGCAGTGGTCCAGTGGACAGTGTTTGATTTGTAGCTGTGGCGTGAAGTTTGCAGGTTCTCTCTATGATCATGTGATGCTTTCCTTTGAGGAATCCAGTCACATGCACGACAAGATGACTTTTCTCTCTAAATGCAACCCTGTGATGCCTTCTGATTCAGTTCACGGCTGGATTCTGCACTGCACCCAACCACAGTTTAATAAGCCAATGCAGTGGCCTAATAAACTGTGAAAAGCATTGCGTAATAAGAGGGTGTGTTAATTGAAATGTGTTAATATATTACTAAATTATTTGCTTGCACTCATTCTGCATTAATATACTTGCAAGTTTTTTAATGTGAAGCCATAAATGCCATATGATGCTGCCTAAACCTTTTCATTTAGAGTGCACTGTTGCTTATTTATGTGTTCACATATTCCTCCATATCCTGGCTGTGGCTGATTACAGTTTTTTTTTTAAGTGTATAAAGACAGAAACATAAGATGTAATACAAAGTGTTACTTGAGCTAAGGTCTCTAGGAGCCAGGGCTCATTTAAATCTAAAGTGAATTTTGATACAGATCTAATTGTTCTGGACAGCTTATTTAAATAAATAAATAAATAAATAAATAAATAAATGTATTCGACGCACATTAAAAACTGGAGAGGGGGTCAGCGCTCTCACGTATCCCCTAAGGGTAACTGACAATGAATTCGAGGCATAACCCCAGCGATGCCCCACTCTTCTTACCAGGCCGATGTGGCCGTCCCTTCCGCCTCTCGCGGCCGCAGCTGCTGGCGCTCGGGGGGGGGTCCTGTCATTAGAAACTCAATTAAAGAAGAAGTGTGATTGATGATATAAAGAGGAGCATCGGCCGCCCTTTTAATTAACTGCAGTCCAGTAAATGCGCGAGTGGGTGCGTTTGCTAAGCGTGGAACGGGGGTTCGTCTACTTTTTTCCCCTTGTCTCCGAGTTCATTTTCCAATAATGAACAGTCTTCTGGGATCTAATTACAATAGTTGCAAACCTGTTCTCATCTTTCACTCTTATACGGTATAACAGTAGGCGGGCCCACACATCTGATATTACTTACATATTTGCTACCTTCCCCGTGGTTACTGCTGTTTCACAGGAAAAATCAGCAACTGTTGAATATTCTTTTTGGTGCATCGCTACATGTGAACAGGACCAATGATCACTTATGCTTTTTCAGCGATGTCCGCGGAAGTAATTAGTTCATTGTAGGTGCATTTTCCAAATAACATAACATTTTGAATTTAAAAAAAGTCATCCAAACATTTGATATAAGTTTGAAAGTGTGCTCAATAAGCCGAGAGTTATATATACTAACTAGAAAGTATCCGAGAAAAAAGGCTTTACCATCACGAATGTGAACTCAGGCTGGGGAATTTTGGGCATTTTAAAAGTCTTCAGCTACTACGCTGGACTCTATTTTTTCTTCGCATTTTCGTAAGGTTACAGTATCCAACCAGACACTTCCTGCAGTGCACACCATAGACGCCGCATTCACTGTGTTGCCCAGTCGACACGATAAGTCAGCGCATCTGCCACATTGCGAGTGACAAAAGTGCCATTTAAACTAATACAGGTAGACGTATGAAAAAACAATAACGTTTAAAACAGTATCGTTTACATGCAATAGATTTTGGCGAATCGTTTAAATGCAATTATTTGTATCCATTTATACACTAATAATGGCAATTATTAAATAATAATAATAATTATTATTATTATTAAATAATTCCTCCCATATAAGTAACATTTCTCGAACTGCCTTCTTCCATCTCCGAAACATTTCTAGACTTCGTCCTGTTCTTACGCAACACAGGAGTGAAGTATTGGTTAATGCTCTAGACACCTCACGTATAGATTACTGTAAGGCTATTCTATCTGTCATCCCACAAAAACTTACCCATCGCTTACAACTTCTTCAAAATTCTGCTGCTAGGATAATAACCTGCTGTTCTAAATCCACTGAACATAATACACCTATTCTCTCTCAACTTCACTGGCTCCCTGTTCACTACTGAATACAATATAAAATACCGATCTGAACATTTAAAGCTCTCCACAGCTTCACTGATCTCCTCCAGACTTACACTCCTCTTGCTCACACAGATCCTGTAATTTGGGAGTATTTAGGCTGGCAATATGGTGCAGCCTTAGTTAGTGGAAGACAGACACAACTAAAGACATGAGCATAACATGATGGTTGTCAATTTCAAACTGTGTTTCCTCAATGTGCTCCTTGAGAAAAAACACATCATCTGAACCAATCTCAGCCTGAACAAACTGATTGATCAAAGATACACTGACAGCTTGCCCTAATGTCGACTGCCTGTCGAACCTCCTTTGTTTTTTATTGTGAGCAAGTGGTAGCTTTGATCATATGATGCCGGTAGAGCATCTGTTACCAAACTAGCACGGCACACATCACAGGACAACTTTCTCAAAATCCCGTCTAAAGGCTACCTCCCACTACTTCCGGAGGTGGATTTCTTTGAGAAACCTTCAAAGTTTGAGAAATGTTAAAAGCTAACAACAATCTACATAGCTAGTGACTAAATATGTTTAGCCAAAAACATTGTTTGGAGGCTAATTTGAGCACATAAATGCATAGCTTTGCTAGCTTAGCCTGGCGTAGCTAAAGTTAAGATTATAAAACGGGATTTTCTAATGGCCAAATATAACCAAAACAATTGTTCAGCCTTACCTATGAAATGTGACCCCCCGGGATGTGGTTTGGAGCGTACAGCGGTTTATACAATCCCAAGCAGCACATGCGTGAGGCATCTTTATCCAGTACTTCACTCCACAGCAGTGCCACTCGCAATATGGCAGCGACGACGTTGACGTACGATGCTGCTGGTCATGCGGCATCTAGTAATTCTATGTCTATGGTGCACAGACATGTATGTATTTAAGTAACCACATTGTGTGTGAGAGAGAGAGAGATTGAGAGAAGAATGAGTGAAATGTTTTCAGAAATTATTATCAATTTGTATACAATAAAATTGTTTATTTTTGTCATTGAGTCTATCATTTCACTGTTAAAAGAAAGACCAGACTGTCAGTTGCAGTCTTACTATTTTGACTTTCAGGCATTGGTCAAGTTTTCATCTCAATAATTAATAATAATACTAATACATTTTATTTAATAGGCGCCTTTCTTAGCACTTAAGGTCACCTTACAATAAAATTAAACAACATTAGTAAAATTAAAACAAGAGAATGATAAATCAAAAAGCAATAATTAGCAAACAAACAAAGATAACTGGCAGTAACAGTGCAAAATTCACAATTGGCATGCCAGTTTGAAAAGATAAGTTTTTCAGGGCAGTTTTAAAATGCGTTATTGAATCGAGTTGACGTATATGACAGGGAAGAGAAATCCAGAGTTGAGGAGCACAATGAGAGACGCTCGAGCTCCCAGAGCAATGAGTCTGACGTGTGGTATAGAAAGTGGAGCTGCAGATGAGGATCTGAGTAAGCGAGAGGAGTGCAAGTCTGGAGGAGATCAGTGAGGTTGTGGAGAGCTTTAAATGTTCAGAGTGCTATTTTGTATTGTATTCAGTAGTGAACAGGGAGCCAGTGAAGTTGAGAGAGAATAGGTGTAGTATGTTCAGTGGATTTACAACAGCAGGTTATTATCCTGGCAGCAGAATTTTAAATAAATTGTAAGCGATGGATACGTTTTTGTGGGATGACAGATAGAATAGCATTACAGTAATCTACACGTGAGGTGACTCGGCCATTAACCAATACTTTAGTACTGTGTTGCGTAAGAACAGGACGAAGTCTAGAAATGTTTTGGAGATGGAAGAAGGCAGTTCGAGAAATGTTACTTATATGGGAGGACTTATTTAATAATAATAATTATTATTATTTAATAATTGCCATTATTAGTGTATAAATGGATGCAAATAATTGCATGTAAACGATTCACCAAAATCTGTTGTATGTAAATGATACTGTTTTAAACGTTATTGTTTTTTCATCAGAAAACCTGGTTTCCACGTCTAGCCTGTGACAGATTGGAGGCGCTATCGCTCCCTAAACCCTTGACCAAGACGTCAGACATGAGGTAAAAGTCCAAATGTTGACTTTTTTCAAACTGCACAGTGCACAAAGCACCCTCTTCTCCACAATACTCATTCAATAACACAATATACTAATCAATTAACTCTCCACCACTCCCAGACGCGTTGCCACCCTTCCACCCAGCTCAGCTCGTTGTCTGGGAGTTCCCACAGTCCTTTTATAGTCCTTGACCCGGAAGTGTTTCGCCCTCTCTGTCCACGTGACTAGGAACACTTCCGGGTCAGATAAAAATCCTTTTTCTTTACCCTGGAAGTACGTCATTCCTCTTGTCCATGTGACTCGGACGTACTTCCGGGGCGTGGGGCAAATATTCTTCGTTCCTCCCTGCAGCCTCCTCTAGCAGCCCCGACGGTATCCAGCAGGGCCGTGGATAAAAACTCCATTGTCCAGGATTCCCTGCTGGTCTTCAGGGCACCTCCATGCTGCAAGGAGAGCTCCATCTGGTGGCCTGGGGGTATTGGCCAGGATGACTGGCAGGCCATAGACCACAACCCGTATTAGTTTAAATGGCACTTTTGCCACTCGCAATAGGGTGGACGCACTGACGTATCGTGTCAACTGGGAAACACAGTGAATGCGGCATCTATCTACATGTCTATGGTCTACGGAGTGTAGGTGGCCTGCTAGTGCTGCAGCGGTATTGGCGTCGTGAGTTCTGATTGGTTGTAGCCAATGCGGACATGACAACATCTACGCAGAGCCTCTTTGCGCGCCATTTTTAAGCACCTTGCTTTGATAAGTGTTTTAGTTTTTGCAGTACTTTTTTTAAGTAAATGAAATGGTCCAGTTATGGCACAAGTCTATTGTTCAGCACAACTCTTGAAAACTTCCATCTATAACTAAACGCAGGGACCAGGGAAATAGAAAAATGGCTGATAAACACCTGGAGCAAGAGTCTAAAAGCAGAAAAGTGAAGAATTAAGCACTGAAGTAATTTACTTCTCGCCTCTTACAGGTAAATACAAGAAATACTCTCTGCTAAGCCTGCTCCTTTAGGGACAATTCACATGTGAGCGTTTGTAAATTTCCAGTGTTTGCCGTTTTTCAAACAGTTTAACGCAGTTTTGCAGGCATTGTGTTTTTCTTGCTTTTTTGAATGGTTTTCAGGTGTCTTTCAAGCGCCTTTCGAGCATTTTCAAAGAAGCGTTTGACAGGGAAAATATGACTGTTGTAGGTTGTGGAGTGTTTTCCTGTTGTGAAGTAATTTGTTGTGTTTCCAGAATATATTTTTATGATTTTTGTGCTTTTAATCCCGTCGATGACAGTACAGAAGAGCAGGAGTTGGCAGCATCGTGATCGCACATATTGGGTGCACCCAAAGGCAACTGTTAGGACAGTTCTGGACTCTCAATAATGCAGGAAGCATCCTGCATGGGCTGAGAGGTACATTTAATCTGCCCAGTGTAGGGTCAGTGGGAGTGACTGATTACAACATGAGAACATTTTAAGGGTTCAATCGCCCAGCCAAGCAGGAAAGAATTTGCTGTGTGGAATCCAGTGACAATAAAACAGGCAAGTGAAATATCTGTTTACTTTTAATCCAGTTATTTTGCTTATAATATTTTAAAACATTCTGATCTGGTAACTTAGCAGCCAGTATCCACATGGGGGCTTGGATTGGGGATGGAAGTTAATTGTTTCACCAAGGACTAAACATATTTTCTTAATTGAGAAGAATCAATGACACATTTTAAGTATCCAGTGTTAAAACAGGAAATAATACTTAGTTCAACACGCTCAGTAATACCAAGCAACCTAGAAATGCACATGCAAATCCGATGCAGGTTGCCCTGCAAGGCAAGAATAAGAGCCTTGTTCTACAGTTCTGCCTATTTGTTAAAGCATCTAAAGCATTACTAAACATTAACCTGATTAAAACAAAATATATACCTATAACTTTTGTTGAATTCTTGTCACTTGGTTTCAAGCCACATACCTTAATCTGTCCTTTAATAGATGTCACTAGAAGATCAATGTACATACTGTATAGACACAATGACACCGGCATCTTTTTTTTCTTTCCAGTATTAATGAGATGCTTCATCCAAGAAAAGGCATTGACTTCCCATAAAATGTTCCCAAAATGTTCTTGTTTTCTTTCACCAGTGTTTTGTGAGCCTTACCATTGATTTTGGCCGAAAACAGCTGCATACAGGAGTTTTGTAAACTGCTCTCTGATAAAACACTTACATGTGAATAGTGTCATTAAAAAAATAGCAAATAACTTTAAAACAGTTTAGGAGCATTTGGGTGTAATGCTAGGAAAATGCTTAGATGTGAATGGACCCTTAGAATTCTCCTTAAGAAAGAAACCAGATCTACTCCCTGCCTAGTTTTGGTTCCTGGTGCTAATGGAAAAGACCTGGGAGCACTTGAGCTTTAAATTGTACTAGCAAAATACCCGCGCTTCGCAGCGGCGAAGTACTGCATTAAAATTTTTATTAAGAAGAAAATTTAACCTTTTTAAAGTGAGGGAAAATATGGCAATAATTATTTGTTAAGGATCTCTTTGTATACCACGTTGTCAGTTCGGCCCTCCGGTTGTAACATGACCAAGCTGTGCGCTGAGCTTACTCTTGAGCATGCAACGTACAGTTGGCCATGTGAACAGTAATCTTGTTTTAAATCTCACAGCATGGATTGCTGCTGTCATAATCGATTTCAGTTTCATGGTTTGTTTCAATTACGACAGTATTTGCAGGACTTGTGTTGAAGTGACATTCGGCATCTGTCAAGCATTGTAAGCTTACAACCGGTTTCATCGATAACTTCACATCCAGCTTTTGAGAGTTTAAATATTCATAAACATCAAAGTGTCCACTACTGAAATCGTCACCTGTGAATCTAAGATGTTTAAGAGGCATTGGCGGTTGTCGAAAGATGTAAAATATTTGGCCATTTCGGTACACTTGAAAGCACCAACCGAACAATTCAGCGGCAGCCATCAACTCACATGCAGAACCATAGGTGAAGGGCTTAAGCATTTCACTCTTCTAGTGCTCCTGTGTAGTATAATTATCTCCTGTACCGTCATCAGTCCACACCTTGAACCTGTCCCAGTCATTCAATACATAAGACACAATGTTCTTCCAGATATCAAGAGAGAGCCTGATATGGCCGTGCAATATGTAACACAGAGAATGGAAAAGGTAGGTGCCATCTCCGGGCATGGAAACCACTCGGTAAGTGACAGTTCTTTGATCGATGGTGATTACCTCGATAGACATGGTAATGGGGGTTGGAATGATGAAGGAAATGGGTACCTGAGTAATGTAAAGTAAGTGTAACATACCTATACAATAACTATAATTGTAATAAACAAACAATAAAACAGCGGAGAAGCCGTGGATTAAACAAAAAGGCTGTAGTTATCAGCAGGGAGACGTGAATCCCGTGGCGAAGCAAGGAAGGGAATGTAGAGACTGGAGCGACGGACGGCCTTATATAGGCAGGCAGCCAACAACGTGGGAGGCGTTGGGATGGGGGACCCAACGCCGCCTCACACGGTGACCGAGCTGCAGGCTATGGACGTATATATTTACGTAAATAGGATTCAGTTAGCGTTGGGAACCCGTGTACCAAATTTCTTGAAGATGGGCCCATAAGTAACAAAGACTGTTGAAAAGTTCAATATGGTGGCCGACAGTGGCATCATACCACCGAAATAAGTACGTACATTGGTTTCGGTTAGCGCAAGGAAGCCGCCTACCAAATTTCGTGAAGATGGGGCCATAAATAAGAAAGTTCAACATGGCTGACTTTGTCAACCGTTACGCGTACAATTTCGAAATGAAACCTGCTTAACTTTTGTAAGTAAGCTGTAAGGAATGGGCCTACCAAATTTCAGCCTTCTACCTACACGGGAAGTTGGAGAATTAGTGACGTTTGGAAAATTCAATATGGCGGCCGACAGTGGCGTCATACCATCGAAATAAGTACGTACATCGGTTTTGGTTAGCGCAGGGAAGTCACCTACCAAATTTCGTGAAGATGGGGTCAGCCTTCTACCTACACGGGAAGTTTGAAAATTGGTGACGTTGGAAAGTTCAATATGGCGGCCGACAGTGGCGTCATACCATCGAAATAAGTACATACATCGGTTTCGGTTAGCGCAGGGAAGCCGCCTACCAAATTTCGTGAAGATGGGGCCATAAATAAGAAAGTTCAACATGGCGGGCGTTGTCGACCGTTATCGACCGTTATGACCGTTACGTGTAGAATTTCGAAATGAAACCTGCTTAACTTTTGTAAGTAAGCTGTAAGGAATGAGCCTGCCAAATTTCAGCTTTCTACCTACATGGGAAGTTGGAGAATTAGTGATGAGTCAGTCAGTCAGTCAGTCAGTCAATCAGTCAGTCAGTCAGTCAGTCAGTGAGTGAGGGCTTTGCCTTTTATTATTATAGATTATATATTTAAAGATCTTGTACTTCATAATTATTTTTAAATGTAAAGCAATATGTGGTGGTGTATCTGTGAAAGACTCTACATACTGTACTACTACTGAAGATTGATTGAATGAAAAGAGACCTCCTTGGGCCACTGTATGATTAGTGAAGTCAGCTTTCAAAGGCTTACTTATCACTAGTAATTAAGAGGGATATCCAGAAAAAAAGGTTACAAGTGCCCTGGAGGGTGCAGGGAATTTTTTTTTCGAAGGTTGACATACCTGCGTGTAGGGGGGTCCTAACGGTCAAAATAAGCCCGGGACCGCGTCAGTCAGTTGTGAAATGTCATCACAGCAAGCGAGTTCGTCAACCTCTGCTGAGGCCATTTGCTCCACCTACCGCCGATGCAAGATTCGTTCGGTCATCAAGTTCCTCACTTTGTGTCGCGAATCCGTGGCCGAGATCCATCGTCAGCTTGTGGAAGAATTGTGAAAGAATTCTTGGGTGGGAAACGTTTTTCCAATGATGAGGAGGTGAAGGAGACAGTGGAGAAGTGGCTTTTGGAGGTGGAGCGGAGCGTATTCGACGAGGGTATAAAAAACCTGGTGCCCAGGCTGAAGAAGTGCATCAAAGTTGACGGCGATTATGTTGAGAAATAAACACATATTTTGGAACATACCCTGTAAATTTGGTTGAAATATATTCATTTTTCGATTTTTAACAGCTGTTGTAACCTTTTTTTCTGGATATCCCTCATATTAACTATCAGTACTTGAAACGTTTTGTTTAACCAGTACAGCTTGTACATGTATTTAGCGTGGCATTTTTTTTTTTTTTGCTTTTTATTGATTTTATTAAAATCAAATTACATTCCATACAACCAAGTCAAGTTTAACAATACTATGTTTGAAGCAAATCAACCCCTACCCATGAGAAAGAGAGCTAGGCCAGCAGAGCAAAACTTTAGACTAGTAAAATAAGTAAACAGATAAATTAATAAATGGATAAAAATAAATAAAAAAGAGGGCAGAGAATCTGCTTCCTTAATTTAAATGCTTATTCTGAAATGTTATTGACTATATCCTGCCAGGTTTTGAAAAAGATTTGTACAGATCGTCTAGGTGAGAATTAGATTTTTTCCAACGTCAAATAGTATATAACATCAGTTACCCACTGACTTAAAATAGGCGAGTTAGGATTCTTCCAGCTGAGCAAGATAAGTCTATGCGGCATTTTTGTTTTTTTTTCCCATAAAAGGAATGTTCAAGAGAACAGTCATCAGTCAAAAATGTTTTAAAACTGTGCCAAATATTCACAGTGGATGGCGCTGTACTAGTGCTGCTGCCTTGCAACAAGGCGACTAACAGTTCAAGTCTTGAGTTCTCCCAATGTCTTTGTGGGTTACAAAGACATACAGGTTAGGTGGACTGACGATGTTAAGTGTGTATGTGTGTGTGAGTGTGTTCAGTCTGTCCAAGGCTTGTTCTTGCCTTCCACTGATGCTGGGGTAGGCTACAGCTTCCCTGTGACCCTACTCTGGGTAAGTGGGTTTGGAACATGGCTGGGTTTAATTGAGTAATCCAAACATCCTTGCCCTACATGAGCAATTACGCCACCATAATCCCTTATGTCAGCCTAGCTTTGAGACTTTTTTTCATCTTTATTATTAATCATGCCAGAGGCACACATTAAGCAAAAAAATGTTTTTTTTTTTAAATTTAATTTAATGTCCTTACATTGTTGTTGCTGTTGTTGTTCAGAGGACCACAAGCTGTGTTTTATTTTCTGGATCACTTAATCTAATTACAATGGGTGACAAAGATTTTGCTTCTTAAACACTTTTGCTTGTATCTTATGGATTTTATTCTGCTGAAAAATCACCTTTAAATTTTTCCGTCTCATACTGTTTCATTGCAATTGCCTACCTTTGTGATTTCCTCTCATATTGTAAGTATACATATACAGCATACAACTATAACTTGAACATCTGTGGTAAAAAAGACTAGTGGCACTTAGTTGGGATGGAGATTACAGTAGATATCCCTTGTGTGGTGATCAGGGGCCTCATGTATAATGCTGTGCGTAGAATTCACACTAACACATGGTGTATGGACAAAACAGAAATGTGCGTACGCACAAAAAAATCCAGATACATAAATTTTTGCGTATACCAGTACGCTAACTTCCACATTCTTCTGTTAAATAAATCCTGGTCAGCATGAAGTGTAACACACGTGTACGTGCCTGCCACCCCGTCCCTTCTATTCCCAGAATTATGCCTGTTTGAATATCAAATCAATATAAATAGCCCTTAAGTTCAGCAAAAACACAAGGAAAATAGAAGAATTTCAGCGAATATCAAGTGGTGGTGAATAAAAATGTACTATTTGTTGGTTTAAACAGTGGTATAAATAACAAAAAGAAGTTGATCGAGTGACATAGAGTGTCGGAGAAACTCAAAAATTTAGAAAGTCACACAGTTCCCGAAATAAAATAGAATTGTTCATATATCAAAGTCGCCGTGAAAAGGCGAGTCATAGCCCACCGTCTGAGCATCATATGGAAGCTTATTAGAGTACAGAGAAAAGAAAAAAAATAGGGATACACTGGGAGAAAAAAAAGCTCGAAATGTCAACTATAATCTCTAATTTTCCACTTTAATAGTTTATTTTGTCATTAAAGTAGAACGTCATAAACTTAATCTTAAAATCGTTTACTAGTTTCTCAAATTCCATCGTAACTAAAATAGCATGTTAAATGCCTCGTATTCTGTGTGTTCTGCTATGTACTCTATGTGTGTGAATCACTACTTGTTTATTAAACATTCATGATATTACAGCTCTCTGAAAAATTTAAATACTAAGATGTATGCTTGATATCATTTTCATGTTGAAATGAGTTAAAGCATGTATTAAACATGGGGGCATGTTGGCACAGTGGTAACGATGAGCTGACGGACCGTCCAGAGATTATTCCTTCCTCCTGCAAGATGCTTGCTGCGCCGTGCATGTCCCTCAATGAAATAATTTATTGCAGCAGCACTGTCTCTCTCAAACGTACTAACTCCCAATTCCTGTCATTTCCATTTCTTTCTCCAAGTAACCAATCGCCACACAATCAGCTCTTTAATAAATTTGAAGCTATCTGTAAGTTTATAACGCTGATTCTTTAAAACTATTAAGGAACATTAAAATATCTTCATAGTATATGTTAAATTAGTCTATCCATCTATCCGTCAGGGTTGTGCCAGTCCTGGCAAGAATACAGTGATAGCCAGGAACGATCCCTGAACGGGGCTCCAGATCATTGCTACCACTGCACCTCCGCATATTCACATTTTTAATTATTAAAAATATACATTATTTAGATGAAGTTAAAGCTTTATCTGTATAATGTAATATATATATACTTTACTGCATTTCATCTTAAAAATAATATCAAGAGCTCCAAGAAGATAGCGCCTGGAAATCTAAATTGACTTAGAAGCCGGTTGTCATCATCTGTAAATACGCGCTATCTTCTATTCAATTGAATTCCTTTATTGTTATTGTATGGTACAATGAGATTCAATATGCAAATCCTCCATAAACTTATTTTCCTATAAAATGGTAAAATGACAACAACAATAATAATAATATGATAAAAAAAAACTATGAAAAATATACAATATGAAAGCATAACTGGCTCAGGTTGTGCAATATTACAACTGTTTACAGTGAGGTAATTGTACTCATAAGTACAAAGTTCTACCGGGAGCACTTGATGGACTGATTGAGTGCATTTATAGCTCTGGGGATGAAACTGTTTCTGAACTGCAAGGTTTGTGCAATAAAGGCTCTAAAGCATTTGCCGAATGGGAGAAGTTCAAATAGACTGTGCACATGGCTGAGGCAGCGTGTGCTAGAAGTTGTACCCCGAGAATTCTCTCCGCTCTTGACACAATCTGCAATAGAGCTTTCCGATCAGCTCCTGTATAGCTGTGATTTCACACTGAGATACAGTGGGTTAAAATACTCTAAGTGGTGCACTGAGAATAACTACGCTAAAGCAGCTGTGTATTTGTAGTGGAGTAGTTTTGCCATTCCGTGCATTATTATATGGTTACAGGTTGATTACAATCAGATGCCTTAAACTAAAAAGCTATATGCGGTTAACTGCAGTTTCAGGGTTGTGAATCTAAAAAATAAAGGGAAGCCATCCAGAAACAGTAGCACTGGTTTGATGCTGGGTGCCGCCAATTTGCAAAATCGAGCCGAAAACTTGTGTACGCTATGGTTTGAGCTGACGTGAAAATGTGTGTGGCTTTACGCCAAGTTTATTTATTTTTTTGATTTTATTAAAATCACACAACATTCCATACAAATAAATTATTTTTTACAAACATAAGATTAAAAACATATCAACCCCCACCCCTGAGAAAGAGAGCTAAGCCAGCAGAGTAAAATTTAAAGCTAGTAAAAATAAGTAAGTAGATTCACTTATGAATTAATAAGTTAATAAAGATAAATGGAGAAGAAAAATCCTCAGTGCTTTAAAAGCTTACTCTAAAATGTTACTGATCAGATCCTGCCAGATTTTGAAAAAGTTCTGCACAGATCCTCTAAGTGAAAATTAGATTTTTTCCAGTTTCAAATAATATAAAACATCAGTTACCCACTGACTTAAAAGGAGGAGAGTTAGGATTCTTCCAGTTGAGCAAGACAAGTCTACAAGCCAATAGTGTAGTAAAGGCGATCACAGTTTGTTTGTTCTTCTCCACTTTAAGCCCATCTGGAAGAACACCAAACACAGCTGTTAATGGGTTAGGAGGGATTGTGACACCAAGGCTGTCTGAAAGGCATTTAAAGATTTTGGTCCAGAATGATGTTAATTTGGTGCAATGCCAGAACATGTGACCCAGTGACGGTGGAACTTGACTGCAACGTTCGCAGGTTGGATATTGCCCTGGAAACATTTTGGACAACTTTAAACAAGACAGATGTGCTCAATATATAATTTTGAGTTGAATAATTGTATGCTTTGCACATATGGAGCTCGAGTGAATTCTCTGCATTGCTACCTTCCACTCCTTTTCTGATATGTTGAGTGAGAGATCCTTTTCCAAATGTCCTCTTGGATCCTCGAAAGGGAGGGACTGTAAAATGGTTTTATAAATTACAGAAATGCTTTCTGAGTCCTCAAGACTAATCAATATTTTTCCGGCATAGAGGTGGGTGGGAGGTGAGGAAAATTGGGGAGGTTCTGTTTAACAAAGTTTCTGATTTGAAGGTAGTGAAAGAAATGTGTTGCTGGAAAGTTAAATTTGGAGTGTAATTGTTTGTAAGATGCAAAGACATCTATGTACAGATCTCTAAGTGATTTAATCCCAAATGTTTTCCAGACATTAAAAACTGCATATGTTTGAGAGGGTGGAAGAAGGTGGTTCTTGTGCAAAGCTTTTTTAACTTAAAATGCTTCCTACATTGGTTCCATATACTGAGTGAGTGAAGCACAATTGGGTTGTTAGTTTATTGGCGATAACTTGCATTTATTGGGATACAAAGCAAAGAATATAAAGAAGTACTGCAGGATTTTATTTCTATTGCAGACCAAGCCTGTGTATGTTCATCTATTTGTGTCCATGTCCAGGTTTTAATAGCTTGTATATTTGCTGCCCAGTAGTAGAATTGAAAGTTAGGTAGAGCCATGCCACCTTCTGCCTTAGGTCTTTGTAGGGTCGCTCTTTGGATACGTGGATGTTTTGAATTCCATATAAATGAGGTTATGGTTTAATCTAATTTCTTAAAAACTATTTATTGATGTATATTGGAATGTTTTGAAATAAAAAGAGAAGCTTAGGAAGGATATTAATCTTAATAATGTAAATTCTTCCAGCTAAAGTGAGATGAAGGGTTGACCATCTGTGCAAGTCTTACTTAATTTTTTCTATACAGACAGCAAAATTTTGTTGATAGAGAGCTTTATGTTTACTTGTGATGTTTACCTCTAGGTATTTAAACTGATCTGCAATGATAAAAGGGAAGGTGTCCAATCTAATATTGTGTGCTTGAGAATTCACTGGAAAGAGCACACTTTTAGTCAAATTAATTCTGAGACCAGAAATCTTTTGAAATTCTGTAAGTGCTGTTAAGACTGCAGGTATAGTATTTTGTGGGTCTGATATATACAGTACCATGTCATCTGCATATAGAGAAATGTTCTGTTCAAGTCCTTCTCTGAAAATCACCTTTATCTCATAAGCATTTCTACAGTTAATTGCCAGTGGCTCCATGGCGATTGCAAAAGGCAGTGGTGACAAGGGGCATCCTTGTCTGTTACCATGTTCTAGTTTAAAGTAGTCTGAATTAATGTTGTTAATACAAACTGAAGCTTCTGGATTGATATACAGTAGTTTGATCCATGTACAAATGTTCAGGCCAAACCCACATTTCTCCAATGAAGTGAAAAGGTAGTTCCATTCAATCATATCAAATGCTTTTTCTGCATCCAACGATAATAATATCTCTGGGGTGTTTGACTTTGCGGGTGAATATATTATATTAAACAGGCATTGAAGATTGGAAGCTAAGTGTCAGCCTTTAATAAATCCTGTTTGATTTTGTGATATTACTGAAGGCAGCACTTTCTTCATCCTTCTAGCCAGGACTTTGGACAGTATCTTAACATCTTTATTCAGAAGTGAAATTGGTCTGTATGATGCACATTGTAATAAGTCCTTATTATGTTTAGGAAAGACGGTGATTAATGCTTGGCGAAAAGTTTGAGGTAGAATTAAATTGTCTCTAGGTCCTGTAAATGTTGCTAATAAGAGGGGAGCTAGCTGAGTGGAGAATTTCTTATAAAATTCGACAGGACAGCCATCTGGGCATGCCGCTTTCCCACTCTGAAGTGACTTTATAGCATCTAGTAATTCTGATAGTGCCAATGGTTTTTCCAGTTCCTCTGCACTAAGTATCTATTTGTGGCATCTGTAATGCATCCAGAAATGCATTAGATTGTGCCTTGTCTTCTTTAAACTCAATATAATATAATGAATGAATGCCTTTTATTGTCACTATACACATGTACAATGAGATTAAAAGCAGCTACTTCAGTGCAGACATATATGTAGTACACAACAAGTAAATAAACAAATAAACAAATGGTGCAAAAAGTTGCAAAAAAAAGTTCTGAGATGCTATATACAAATGGAAAGAATAATAACTAAACCGAGTTATTGCACATTATTTAAACAGTGGAAAGAATAAATAACTACTGCACTATTGGTTTATTGCACATAATTTAAATATTGCACAATACAGGATGTAGTCAGTGCATGTGTGAGTTTAGAATGGTTATGGGTTTTGGGAAAAAACTGTTCTTGAGTCTGTTTGTCTTTGTTGTGATGCACCTGTACCGCCTCCCTGAGGGCAGCAGGTCAAACAGATCAGAGCCAGGGTGGGAGCTGTCCTTGATGATGTTTTTTGCTCTGCTGAGGCAGCCATCAAGGAGGGGAGAGGGCAGTCGATGATCTTCTGTGCTGCCTTTGCTACTCGCTGAAGCCTCTCCCTGTCTGCCATGGTGCAGCTGCCGTACCATACTGTGATACAATACATCAGCAGGCTCTCGATGGACGAGTGGTAGAAGGTCAGTAGCAGGTTGGAGTCTAGGTTGTGCTTTCTGAGGACCCTCAGGAAGTGTAACCACTGCTGAGCCTTTTTGATGACTGCTGTGATATTGTCTGTCCAGGAGATGTCAGCGGAGGTAAGGACGCCAAGAAACCGGAAGGTGTGGACCCTCTCCACACACTCGCCGTTGATGAAAAGGGGGGCTAGGTCGGTGCTGTGCCTCCTGAAGTTGACAATGATCTCCTTGGTTTTTCTGGTGTTCAGAGCCAGATTGTTTTTTGAACACCAGGCTGCCAACTTCAGGACCTCCTCTCTATAAGCTGCCTCATCTCCCTTTGAGATGAGTCCGACCACTGTGGTGTTGTCAGCAAACTTGATGATGAGGTTGTTGTTGTGGGCCGGACTGCAGTCGTGGGTATAGAGACAGTACAGAAGGGGGCTCAGCACACAGCCTTGTGGGGTGCCGGTGTTCAGTGTGAGAATGGAGGATTGGTGTGGTCCGAGTCTCACAGTCTGCAGCCGGTTGGTAAGAAAGTCTTTTATCCAGACACATGTGAGAGGGGGGAGGCCAAGAGTGACCAGTTTGGTGATGAGAATGTCAAGAATGATTGTATTAAAAGCTGAGCTGTAATCCACAAAAAGCATCCGGATGTAGCTCTGCTGCTGCTCCAGATGGCTCAGCACAGAGTGGAGAGCTACAGTAATGGCGTCTTCTGTGGATCTGTTTGTGTGATATGCGAATTGGTAGGGATCGAAGTCTTGGGGGAGATAGTCCTTGATGTGCTGCAGTACCAGTCTCTCAAAGCACTTCATGATTACTGGAGTGAGGGCCACAGGGCAATAATCATTTAGGCTGGTGATGGGAGACTTCTTCGGCACTGGAATGATTGTGGCTGATTTTAGGCAGGATGGAACGACTGCCTGGGCTAGGGAGAGGTTGAAGATTTTGGTAAAGGTAAAGGTGAGCTGGTGGGCACACGCTCTGAGCACCCAACCAGGCACTCCATCTGGGCCAGCAGCCTTCTTGGGGTTCACTGCCAGGAGCACCCGTCTGACATCGTGCTCCTTTACAGTGAGTGGAGCAGTGCAGGAACCCGGTGAGGGTGAGAGCAGGCTGGAGCAGGTGAGTGCTGCTGTTGTGACGGTTCAAAGCGAGCAAAGAAGCAGTTTAGCTCCTCTGCTAGTGACACACTCAGATCTCCTATTGTTGCATCACAGCATCTGTAGTTTGTGATGTTTTGTATTCCCTGCCACACCTCCCGTGTATTGTGGCTGGACAGGTGGGACTCAATGCTCCTTTTATAGTCTATCTTGGCTTTTTTAATTCCGCTTTTCAGAAAGGCTCAGGCAGCCCTGTAGAGAGCTCTGTCACCTGACTTGAAGGCAGCGTCGTGGTATCCGAGTAGTTTACGAACCTGGCTGGTCATCCAGGGTTTCTGGTTTGGGAAAACCCGAATGTTTTTGTCCACAGTCACATTCCCGATGCAGAACTTGATATAGTCCAGTACACTTCCTGTAAATGTTTCCAGCTCTTGGTGTTCAAATATGTCCCAGTCCGTCTGTTCGAAGCAGTCCTGTAGTTTGGAGAGTGCATTTTCAGGCCAGGTTGTAACAGTCTTTATAGTGGGCCTGGCACTGCGTCTGAGGGGGGTGTAGGCTGGGGAGAGCAGGAGAGAAAGATGGTCGGACTATCCAAGTTCGGGGAGGGGTATGGCTCTGTACGTGTGCTTGATGTTGGAGTAAACATGGTCCAGAGTGTTCTCCCCTCTAGTAGAACATTTAACATGTTGATAAAATTTCGGGAGTACAGTCTTCAAGTTGGCCTTGTTAAAGACTCCTGCAATTATATGAGCACCATCAGGGTGGGCTCGCTGCTGTTCATTAATGGTATTCAGCAGTAGAGAGAGCGCACATTGGCGTCGGGTGGAATGTACAGAGCCATGACAATCACTGCTGTTAGCTCCCTCGGTAGAAAAAATGGCCGGCATCTTACAGACATGTACTCGAGGTCAGGGGAACAGTGTTTGTCTATAATTGTCCCGTTGTTGCACCAGTTCTCATGCACGTAAATACAGAGCCCCCCCTCCCCTGCTCTTACCGGATTCCTTTGTCCTGTCCCAGCGGAGCAGAGTGCGACCTGCTAGCTGCATACTAGCATCGGGTATCCCCGGGTGAAGCCAGGTTTCAGTTATAATCAAAACACAGCAGTCACGAACATAGCGATTTCCAACGAGTTGTAATTCCAAGTCATCCATTTTATGCACCAGGGATCTGGCATTGGTGAGATACAGGCTCGGTAGATGAAAAACACTCGAAACAATGTCTGGCACTGGACACCGATGTCTATAAGGTTCTGACGTGTGTAGCGGATGTTCGCTGAACCGATTGCGCACAAAGCAAGATAAAAGTACAAAAACAACAAAAAAGTGCACTGAAAAGGAGAGCCGTGAGCCGCTGCAACTGTGCATGCCGCCATGCTCGATAAGGGTTTATAGTAGTCTCTAAATGTGTGCATTATATTTTTATGGTCAATGATTTTATCTCCAATCGTGTTGGTGATTGCTGGGATTGCATTGCGAACGTCTTGCTTGTGGATTTGATGAGCTAAGAGCGTATTAGCTTTCTCTCAATGTTCATAGTAATGATGTCTTGATTTAAAAAATGAGTTGTTCTGTTTCTATAGTTGTCAAGAGGTTGAGTTCTGAATGCAGAGCCTGCATTTTCCTAGGAAGAGCCACACTTGGACACCTAGCATGTTCTTGGTCTATTCTAGTAATTTTGCTGGTTTGCTTTGATAACGTCTTGGTTTCCAATTTATTTCTGTGGGAAAGATATGAGATAATCTGTCCTCTTAAGAAGGCTTTCAGGGTTTCCCAGAGTATTCCGGCAGAGACCTCTGAGGATGTATTTGTCTCTAGAAAAAAAGCAGGTTTGTTTGGATATAAATTCTGTACAGATCTCGTCTGCTAATAAAAGTGGGTTAAAACACCATCTGTGAGAAGAGTATGTGGGGCATAATGATTTTAGCTCCAAGATCAAAGGGGCATGGTCGGAAATAACAATAGCGTTGTACTTGCAAAGAAAAAATCAATTGTTGAGTAACAGTGATGCACTGGTGAGTAGAAGGAATATGCTCTTGAGTTTGGGTTTAGAAACCTCCAGGGGTCTAATAAGTTGTGATCAGTTAAAAACTGTAATTGTCTTTGCAATGTTAGATGTCATCACCCCTGTGACAGGAGACCTATCTAAGAGTGGATTTAAACACAATTAAAGTCCCCAGCCATTATAATTTTGTGAGTGTTCACATTGGGAATGGATGTAAATACATTTTGGATGAATTCCCTATCATCGACATTTGGTGCATAAACATTTATCAAAATCAGTTTACAGTTAAACTGATTACACATGACAATCACACATCTCCCTTCAGGATCAGATACTACATCTGATGCTACAAATGAGACTGTTCTATGAATGAGAATTCCCACAGCTCTAGTTTTCTTTGTAAAGCTGTAATGAAATATTTGGCCAGTCCAGTCCTTTTGCAGCCAGAACTGATCCTTGCTTAATAAGTGGGTCTCCTGTTAAAATACTATTTTAGCGTTTAGACCTGTTAGGTGAGAGAATACTTTCTTTCTCTTTAATTCGTGATTCAGGCCTTTAACATTCCAGCTCACAAAGTTAACTGTCTGGTCATGGAGACATTGATTCTGAATTTTGATGTTATTTTGTAGTCTTAACTGAAAATGAGACAGTTTTAACCTAAATTTCCAATTTTCCCAGGAGATATTGCCATGAAGCCTATAGTTACGTTGGCACTTATCATTATAAGGATTAAAAGGATAGATTAGAGATAGCTTGCTCTCTTTCTCTGGGATGAAACAAACACCCTTATGGTGTACCATTGGTACCCGGATTAATTCAGTTCAGTAAATTTGGTTTAAGAAGAGTGGTACAAATCCCATTTCATTAACATTTATGATAAGAAATGTTCAAGAACGCCCACTGTCCTCAAAACTTACTGAAAGCAAAGTCTCTGTGGTCCCAGCCAGCCCAAAGTGTACTTTGCTAACTGTAGCCGATCTCACTGTGTCAGAGTGAGCTGATTTACAGTAAATTCACCTCCATTGAACAGAAATTTTTAGCAGCCTCATTTCTGAGAACTTTGTGTGATGTTAGCTTACTATTTAAAAAGATAGCTTAAAAACCTTTTACCCGAGGATTTCTCTGTTCTTTTCACCCATCCACCTATTCACGGAAACCACTGCTATTCTTTTGAGCATCACAGGAAACTGAAGGTCATTACAATGGCATTGGGTGAAAGGCAGAAACAAGCCTTGGACCGGCTTCCTAGCCCACAACTGGGCATGTTCACACAGACCCAGTCAAGCTAAATGGTCACCATCCTTAAAGCTTTCTGGATAACAGATAATATTTGAAAACATGCACATGTTAATTCCTTAGTAAGTCAGAAAATGTGCTTTCATAGCTGTGGACCTGGGCCACCTCGAGCTCACTTTGTGACTGCAAGCTGATTTGCCCGGATGGTATCACCCTGGATAACAACTGGGATGTAATTCAAATGGCGTAGGAAGCTGTTTTGATAAAAGGTGCTTCGTTATCTGAAGTTCAAAATCAGAAATTTTTAGACTAGTGGGAGAAAATTCAGAAATGTATACTCTACGTATATCTGATAAAAGGCAGATTATGATTAGTTGTGCTCTTTAAGAAGGCAACAAACTAAGAGTATTATGCCTTAAAATGTCTATAAACCCATGTGATTCACTAGCTCATGAGGAATCACCCTTAAATGCTTTGGTTGGGGGAATCCAATGCATTAATAACAATTATTGGCTTTTTTTTAAGTTGCCAGACACCTTAAGTGTTGTGTATTGACTAGATAGCTGTGGAAAATGTTCCTATTGATCTATGGGTGGCAGGAAGAAATGGTCTCCACTTTCAATAAAGTGCAGATTAAGTCTCACATGTGGTGTGAGGATATATTTCTCAATACCATCCCAGCCGTTAAATAAGCTGTTGAAATTCAACTTAGTCCATTTGAAAAGATGCAAGGTTGACACCGTCACAGGCTGGAAACTGGACAGAAAGAACAAAACTGTTATCAAAGCTTAAATAGTAAATAATCTGAGCCCACCAATCACAACAAGATAAAGTTTTGATTGACATTTAAAGTAAGCTGTTTGAGTGAAAGTTTTGTAAGCTAAAAACATATATTATGGACTTATTAAATATGAGAGGCTGCCAGGCTGGGATTCTATACTTGCTCTGACTCAGTGTATGAAGCTATGTCTGAGCTAACTGGGTTTTCTAAATTGATTAAGCCATATTTTACAAGTATGTATGTATGTATGTATGTATGTATGTATGTATATAGACATACTCAATTTATCAAGAAAAACACGTTTTCTTTACTCTTTTCATAATAGTGGTAGTTCTGTATATTCAAGTAATACACACAATCACTACAAATGGCAATATTCAAATTAAACCTCCATCCTTTATTCCCAAAACAGGACGAATACACCTGGGAACACCGGTTAGTGGTGATAGGCAAACTCAAACCCCCTTTTTAAATTTCAATAAAACGCTCCCATTGCCAACAGCTACAAATCAAAATTAAACACAACTGTTTGAAACTCGACATGAAAGAAATGATAATTAACAGTCTAATTTTAGGTGCAGCACTGCAGAGCCTCCTGGGATGTCACTGCCATCCGTCGCTTATATATACTGTATATACATATACATACATACATAAACACATATATACTGTCAGGGATGCCAGGGGCGACACCCCAGCTAGGATGCCATGAAGGACCGGAAGAGGGCGTGCGCCCACCTGGGAGCCGCCACCCTGGTTGCTTTGGGGGCCACGGGTTGAGGGCTTGGAAGCCCAACCCTGTAGGGGCCCGTGGTCACTGCCAGGGGGCACCCCGATGCCTTGGGAGCCCTGGACCTCAGCACTTCCGCCACACCAGGAAGTGCTGGGGGGAAGAGAAGCAGGGACACCCGGGAGTACAGCCGGCACTTCCGCCACACTGGGGCGTGTCGGCAGGCGATTGCCAGGGAGCACCTGGAGCACATCCGGGTGTGGATAAAAGGGGCCGCCTCCCTTCATTCGAGCTGGAGTCGGGTGGAAGCAGGACGAAGCAGAAGAAGAAAGTGTGGAGGCGGCCCGAAGAAGAAGGCATTGTGTGGCCAGGACTTTGTGTGCACTTTAATAACTTGTATATATTATAAATAAACGTGTGGTGGTGGAAAAACAACATGTCTGCCTGTCTGTGCCCGGGTAACGTTCACAATACATACAAGAAAACAAATGGATGTATGCCTCCTTTGGGATGAGGTTCACTATACAAAGGTCCTATAGCTATAGTGGAAAGTGAGAAGTACAGCTTTCTGAAATTTCGCTTTGTGTTTTTATTGCGCCTTTCATATGTACCTGTTTATCTTATGGGTGATGCTTCTATCTATCTATCTATCTATGAATTGCTCTGCCATGACCAAGACGAAAGATAAGCCCTAAATGCTTCCTAAAGCAAAGATCATTATAATCATTTATGAGGTAAAATGCTTTAGTAAATTTTCAAACAGCCTGTCATTATCATAAATCATATGTCTCAGGCAAAGCATTTGGCAATAAAACACAAAATCAAGGACCAGCAGGATGAAGTAAACTTTGTCCACAATGTTGTTATTTTAATAGTATGTTCCCACCCAACATTACATCATCATAAAGCACCCTTAAAGAGATGGCTTTAAACTACCTGACTGTAGGTTCAAATCCAGTGTCAGCCTCAATCATTAACCACCCTGTTCTTCAGGTACTCGATGAGGTTTATGTAAAGGAACTTGGAAAGGGTTCACCATAAAAGACAAAAAAGTGTTAATAGCATGTGGAGGTTTTTTGTTTAATAAAAAAGAATAAATAAAAAGAAAACACAATAATTTAATATAAAACAAATAAGGACATGTCACAGTTGAAGAAAGGAACAGAGCTTTCATTTTCACTAAAGCATCTAGGGCAGGTATTGGCAGCCATTTAACATGTTAATATTTCTTTTTTGTTGATTAGACTGTCATATCATCATTTTTTTCAGTTCTAAATTGTCAGGTTTGTGTGTTTATGGAGTTTAACAAAGTACAGAATGCTACTATTTACGAGGTGTGGCAGAAAAGTAATGAGACTGGCAACACTGCAAGCGATCTGGCAACGCTGCGCTGTTGTCCTTGATAGAGCACGTGTATCAGTACCCTCCCATAGCTCAGTGCGAGTTTCAACTCCTTCTGTTAACTACGTGATTTTTGTGACTGCTATTAGCGAAGTTGTGTTTTTGGTTGTGCGTCACGCAAAATGGAACAGCGGAATTTGGAGCAACGTTGTGCCATTAAATTTTGTGTTAAGCTTGGAGAATCGGCAAGTGTGACGTTTGAAAAGTTAAAACAGGCCTATGGGGAACATTCTTTATCCCGAGCTCAAGTTTTTCAGGGAGGCCTTCAACTTCGAAAACCAATGAAAACATCGAACGTGTGAACACTCTTGTGAGATCAGACCGTTGTTTAACATTAAGAATGTTGAGTGAACAATTAAATTTGAACAGATTTACCGTTCATCAAATTTTGACTGAACATTTGCACATGCGAAAGGTCTGTGCCAAAATGGTGCCAAAAAACCTCACAATTGAGCAGAAGGACAATCGAAAAAACGCATTCCTGTGGTTCCCCAGCCCCCTTATTCACCTGACCTCAGTCCGTGTGACTTTTTCCTAAACTGAAAAATGTCCTCAAAGGACGTCATTTCGGGACTTTAGAAAACATCCAAAAGAGTGTAATGGACATGCTGAAGACCATACCGGTTGAAGACTTCCAGCGCTGCTACCAACAGTGGGAACAAC
Organism: Polypterus bichir lapradei; assembly: GCA_026402145.1. Lineage (NCBI taxonomy): Eukaryota > Metazoa > Chordata > Cladistia > Polypteriformes > Polypteridae > Polypterus > Polypterus bichir. Next base: position 48,275,938 of record JANRMT010062806.1, read on the forward strand.
GTCTCCATCGGTGTGTAGCTGCCCAAGGGAACTACTTTGAAGGGGATAACATTGATGTTTAAAAAAAATAAAAACTTCAGTCTCATTACTTTTCTGCCACACCTCGTATTTTAAATAAAACATGTATTTGGTACTTATCTCTAAAGTGCCCAAACTTTAAAATAGTAATAAGATTCTCAAATTTGTCAGTTCAGGGTTGTGGGGCATTGAAGCTTAACCCTGCGGCAAGAGGTGCCATGACAGGAGCCAATCATGGATGAGGCACCAATCCATTGTATCACCCTCACATGTGCACAAGGTTAGTTTAGACTCAACATTTAACCTGAGTTGTTAAGAATGGGAAGAATGTGCATATACCACACAGACAATGATTAGGCATTAGATTTGAACGTAGGACCCTACATTTTGTGAGGTGGCAGCTTTGTGCCACCCCACCTTACATATGAAGTATATACAGTAATTTTGGCTGTTTGGAGGTTGCATGATTGCCACATCCTTGCATGAGTTCAAAAATGTATGTTGTACCACAAATAAAGCTGGTATAGGTGAGTTTGGGTTTATGCATATAATGTATACTGTAATAAAATCTATGGTTGGTTTCTAGATTTGTACCCAACAAACTTCAAAAATGGAGGGGTTGGGTGCATTTCAAGGATCCTCCACAGGCTGCCAACCTGTGATCTAGAGCCTCACAGCCAGTTCTGTTACAAATCACATTGCTTCTGGAAATTGTGCAAATCTTTGATTTCAGTTCAGCATACACAATAAAAAACAAAAACAAAACCATGAACGCAACAAGACTTTTTTGCTGTTTACAAACTTAAGAAGGTGATTTACACATTTCCACTCATATGTGACAAATCATTTCAAACCTTGTGCATAAAAAAAAAAAAACAACTGAGCAAGAACTAAGACACACAAGAGTCGCACATTCATGTTGCAGTTATTATTGTCCAACATTTTCATGCTCCCAGTACACCCAAAAATTCACAGAAGAAAAAATATTGCTCTAGTAATACATAATAATAAAGTTATCCTCAAGGCACTTGCAATCTGGAAATGCTTTTAATATATGCAAGGCCTCTTTTGGGTATTGGATCAGCAGAAAAATCAGGCTTACATTCCATATTAAGAGCAGGGATATAAACAATAAAAAAAAAGGAAAAACTTCCATTTGTACTGTTAAAATATTTCAATAAAGAGCTTTTTTGACAGCAGCTGCTAGATTGTCTTGTGACAAGCAACATAAATGTTGGACAGACTGTAGAGGTGGTGGGTACAAAGTGCATGTTGTTCTTCATTACCTGAAACAGATGGGTATACCTACTAAAACATTTATAGGATAAACAGCCAGATAATTTTGTTAATTTTTGTTAATTTAATGTGCTAATATACAGAAAAACTGATAAAGAAAAGTAGATCCAAAATACAGTCAGTACAAAAAACAATCAGTACAGAAACAAATCACTTCAAATTAAATAATTAACAATTTTCTATTTAAAAAAATACAAATCTTCTGTCTGATTGTACTGTACATTTTTCAAGTATTAACAAAAAATTATAATTACATAAAATATCCTATTTACAAATATATAAAAAGTACTTAGACATATCAAATAGTGCTTTTTAAGTAGACAAATGCAGTCCACCTCTCTTCATGTGAACACTTGGTTACAGAGTTTTAATTTTCACATTTTCAAAATGTTGGATTGTATATTGCTGGCTGCCTCTTTAAATAAAATTTTAAATTGAATTCTAGTTTTGTATAATCAACCAGAAAAGGAAAAAAATACTGGTACTGCAAATCAACACCCATCCATCCATCATCCAACCTGCTATATCCTAACTACAGGGTCACGGGGGTCTGCTGGAGCCAATCCCAGCCAACACAGGGCGCAAGGCAGGAAACAAACCCCGGGCGGGGTGCCAGCCCACCGCAGGGCACACACACACACAGCACACACTTAGGACAATTTAGAATCGCCAATGCACCTAACCTCATGTCTTTGGACTATGGGAGGAAACCGGAGTACCCGGAGGAAACCCACGCAGACACGGGGAGAACATGCACACTCCACACAGGGAGGATCCGTGAAGCGAACCTGGGTCTCCTAACTGTGAGGCAGCAGCGCTACCCACTGCGCCACCGTGCCTTCCGCAAATCAACATTGAATTGTTAAATGAGAAACATAACTAAAAATGAAAAGTCAGTAATAACAGTACTGTAATGACTTGCAATGGAGCTCAGCAGCATAGACATTTTTGTGTTTTGTACTAATATCTGATTTAATAGATTTAAAAAAAAACAGCTTTTGAACTTCCTTAAATAAAAAATTCACTTTTACTTAAAATATCTTGAAAACTGATAAAATATAATTCTGAAACACAAAAACAGCTGTAGGGTGCACAATGCAAGCAGACTGTAAAAGGTGACAACAAAATACAATGAAAAAAAAATGCAATTTATGTCCAAATGGGTGACGAGTGCAGGATTCACTTCCATGCCTTTCCATTGCTCAGCTGTTTGCACTTGGTGCTTTCAGGTTCACAAATGAAGGCCATGATCATTGCCCTGTTAAAAACCTGCATTTCTCTGCTTCCAGCGGAAGTCACATACTCAAGAAAAGGTGAGGCCAAAATGTCAATATTTTTGAACAGGCTGCAGTCTGTTAAAAAGCAGACCTTTTTAAATGTTTTATTTATTTGCTTTTTAGCTCAAGTCATATACTGTATGCACAAGCAAGCTGGCAGAAGGTAGGCAATTCTACAGTGTTAAGCTTCTGTATAACATATGCTCCTTTTTTGTAAACAGATTGAGCTACTGGCTTTTAAAGAGTTTATCTTTCTTATTGATTTTGCTAAGTTTAGTTTACTGGAAACACTATGACATTAATGGCTGTTAGGCATTGGCCTAATATGTCATAGTATGAGCCTAGTCCCACTAAAGTTTCAAATACTAGCTGTAACAGGCAACAGAGCTGCCAATAGCCAGATATTGATGTTAGCTGGAATTTTGTAAATGATTTCCTTATATTTTTATTTTTATATAATTAGGAGTCCTCTAGGCTGTACTCTCCATACTTTAATTTTGTGAATGAAAAAAAGGTCTGGGAAACATTCATTTTAACCTGGTGATTTATCATAACTGATGAAACTGATAATTTATCATAAACTATACTGACCCAGGTTAAACAAACAGAGGACAATAGTATTTCATTTTTTTTTGTTTTTTTTTTTTCTTCTTCAAAGAACATCGCTCCAAGTGTTTTGAAATCTGTATCTTATACATTTTCTAAGAGACACAAAACATTTTATTCATAACTAAATCACAGAGACCTTCTAAACATGCTGCTAATACCCTTAATCACATTAGGATACCTGGCATCTAATGAAACGACTAGCAAATTTATAAATTTGGTAAGGTGGTACTGATATAAAACTTTGTGCCCTGATGCACATACTGTAGGTTACTGAATGGTCTGAGGTAAAGTAGCACCAAGTCTTTCAGGAAGAAAGAAACCTTAGGCAAGTTAAATAGAAAGATTTCTCTGGCTGGGCAACACTCCTAATCCACTGGCTGAAATAGAAGAGTTGGCTGTTTCGTGGTAGCTTACCTTCTTTGTGCTTTACAGAATTCATACGTTTAGAATTCAGCGACAAGCTGGTAATGGCAACAAGATGTTTGGAGTCCATTCCTTGTGTTTTCTACCAGAGGATTTAATGGCACCTTACAGTCATTTCCTTTTACCTACAATATCACTGTCTTTGAGATAGAAGTACATTCTGCTGGGTATAAGAAAAGCTGAAGTGTGAAAAAATAAATTAGTGAGCCTTCTGTGAGGTGGAGTTATTCCATACATATTATATATGAAAATCATCAAAGTTAATGTGGATGAGGTCAAACAAAAATGTACAGTCCTTACAGACAAGTATCCTCCAACTTTATGTAACAAATGTGTAGAAAGGGGCTGCGCTCAGTGAAGTCATTCACAAAAAATCTGTTGGATTCTGCAGGGGTCTAGTTTTGCTGGGCACCTGTAGTGGGTCTGATGGATATCACAACAGCTGAACATATCCAAACTGCATCAATGGCACATCCAAGGATCCGGAGATAGTAAATGCCTGTGGCTCGCTGTTGTTAATGACATTGTATTGGATCTTTTAGTTGTAGTTCAGACTGGCAGCGAGAGACCTTCTGGTCTTCAAGTTTCCACTGTTGGCCATGGCTAGGCTTGTAGAACGCCTGATAAAAAAAAAAAAAGTATATATATATATAATTGTTATATATACAACAATCAGCCACAAAATTAAAACCATTTACAAGTGAAGTGAATAACAGATCATCTCATTACAATGGCTTGTTAAAGTGTAGGATATACACTCACCTAAAGGATTATTAGGAACACCTGTTCAATTTCTCATTAATGCAATTATCTAATCAACCAATCACATGGCAGTTGCTTCAGTGCATTTAGGGGTGTGGTCCTGGTCAAGACAAACTCCTGAACTCCAAACTGAATGTCAGAATGGGAAAGAAAGGTGATTTAAGCAATTTTGAGCGTGGCATAGTTGTTGGTGCCAGACGGGCCGGACTGAGTATTTCACAATCTGCTCAGTTACTGGGATTTTCACGCACAACCATTTCTAGGGTTTACAAAGAATGGTGTGAAAAGGGAAAAACATCCAGTATGCGGCAGTCCTGTCGGCGAAAATGCCTTGTTGATGCTAGAGGTCAGAGGAGAATGGGCCGACTGATTCAAGCTGATAGAAGAGCAACTTTGACTGAAATAACCACTCGTTACAACCGAGGTATGCAGCAAAGCATTTGTGAAGCCACAACACGCACAACCTTGAGGCGGATGGGCTACAACAGCAGAAGACCCCACCGGGTACCACTCATCTCCACTACAAATAGGAAAAAGAGGCTACAATTTGCACGAGCTCACCAAAATTGGACAGTTGAAGACTGGAAAAATGTTGCCTGGTCTGATGAGTCTCGATTTCTGTTGAGACATTCAAATGGTAGAGTCAGAATTTGGCGTAAACAGAATGAGAACATGGATCCATCATGCCTTGTTACCACTGTGCAGGCTGGTGGTGGTGGTGTAATGGTGTGGGGGATGTTTTCTTGGCACACTTTAGGCCCCTAAGTGCCAATTGGGCATCGTTTAAATGCCACGGGCTACCTGAGCATTGTTTCTGACCATGTCCATCCCTTCATGACCACCATGTACCCATCCTCTGATGGCTACTTCCAGCAGGATAATGCACCATGTCACAAAGCTCGAATCATTTCAAATTGGTTTCTTGAACATGACAATGAGTTCACTATACTAAAATGGCCCCCACAGTCACCAGATCTCAACCCAATAGAGCATCTTTGGGATGTGGTGGAAGGGGAGCTTCGTGCCCTGGATGTGCATCCCACAAATCTCCATCAACTGCAAGATGCTATCCTATCAATATGGGCCAACATTTCTAAAGAATGCTTTCAGCACCTTGTTGAATCAATGCCACGTAGAATTAAGGCAGTTCTGAAGGTGAAAGAGGGTCAAACACCGTATTAGTATGGTGTTCCTAATAATCCTTTAGGTGAGTGTATTTGGCGCAAGTAAAAAATCAGTTCTTGAACATGATGTGTTGGAAGCAGTGATTAATACCTACTGAAGGACAACCGGTGAACCAGCAACAGGGTCATGGGCACCCAAGGCTCCTTGACGCATCTGGGGAGCAAAGGCTAGTCCACCTGGTCCGATCCCACAGAAGAGCTACTGTAGCACAAATTGCTTAAAAATGTAGTGCTGGCCATGACAGAAAGGTTCCAGAACACACAGTGCATCACAGCTTGCTGTGTATAGGACTGTATAATCGCAGACCAGACATAGTGCCCATGCTGACCCCTGTCTACCACTGAAAGTGCCTACAATGGCACGTAAGCATCTGAGCAATCAGAAATTTTTTTTTGTTTCTTTACATATCACACAAGTAATTGTAACATATTAGACAGTCTTTAAAGTTTGTTCTTCAATATCCTAAATTTCATTTTCATTTTTGAGCATTTTTTCACAATGGGGAAATTAATTATTGAATTCGCCAGCGTTTTTTCATAAATTAAGTTATGTGTAATAAAGTGGAATGACACAGGGAAAACGTATTGAACACATGAAGAAAGGGTTTAGTCCTAAGTGATGGCCTATAAAAAGGTTTCTCATTATCAAGCTGTCACACAAGAAGCATCTCATGATGGGTAAAAGCAAAGAGCTCTCTCAAGACCTTTGCAACCTTATTGTTGCAAAACATACTGATGGCATTGGTTACAGGCGTATTTCTAAACTTCTGAATGTTCCATTGTATATACAGTATCTATACTAATAAAAGGCAAAGCCCTTATTTAAGCTGAATGTCACTTCAACACAACAAGTCCTGCAAATACTAACGTAATTGAAACAAACCATGAAACTCAAACCGATTATGACAGCAGCAATCCAAGCTGTGAGAAAACAGTAAAAAGGAGGCATATCAGACATCGTGGTACATTTTCTGATGCAGCTAAATGGAAACAACTTTGTGATGCTGCCGCCAAATACTCGCAGAAAAATCCACAAGTTAATAGAGACGCTGCCGCTAAATACTCGCAGGAAAATCCACAAGTTCATAGACATGCTGCCACTAAATGTTTGCAGGCAAATCCACAAGTTAATAGAGCTTCTGTTTCTAGGTACGATCCCAATAATGAAAAGCGGCTCATATGAAAACAACAGTTTTGGCTCAAAAAAGCCGATTGTGGATTTGCGTACGACCCAAACATACATTATGAATCTGACAAAACAGTACACATTGGGAAACTCTGTAATGGCATGAGACTTCAGGTCACGTGTCTGCAAAACAGCCTAATTGAGGCAACTATTTTTACTGCCAGTGCCTCAGGTGAGACAGTTTTTATTCCTCGCATCCCCGTTATACCCTCTGATCTCCCATTTCAATTCAAACGCCTCCAATTTCCACTAAGGCTCTGCTTCGCAATGACAATTAATGAGTCTCAGGGACAGACCCTACAAAAGGTTGGCATTGATTTGAGGCAAGATTGCTTTTCACATGACCAACTGTACGTTGCATGCTCAAGAGTAAGCTCAGCGCACAACTTGGTCATATTACAACCGGAGGGCCGAACTGACAACGTGGTATACAAAGTGATCCTTAACAAATAATTATTGGTATATTTTCCCTCAGTTTAAAAAGGTTTACTTTTCTTCTTAATAAAAATTTTAAGGCAGTACTTCGCCGCTGCGAAGCGCGGGTATTTTGCTTTATTTATATTTATATATAAACTGCTCAAAAAAATTAAAGGAACACATTGAAAACACATCAGATCTCAATGGGAAAAAATCCTGCTGGATAGCTATACTGATATGGACAGGATAATGTGTTAGGAATGAAAGGATGCCACATCGTTTGATGCAAATGAAAATTATCAACCTACAGAGGGCTGAATTCAAACACACCCCGAAAATCAAAGTGAAAAAGTGATGCGTCAGGCCAGTCTATTTTGCCAAAATTTCATTGCAGCAACTCAAAATTATACTCAGTAGTCTGTATGGCCCCATGTACTTGTATGCATGCCTGACAACGTCGGGGCATGGTCCTAAAGAGACAAGGGTGGTGTCCTGGGGGATCTCCTCCCAGATATGGACCAGGGCATCACTGAGCTCCTGGACAGTCTGAGGTGCTACCTGGTGACGTCGGATGGACCGAAACATAATGTCCCAGAGGTGATCTATTGCATTTAGGATCAGGCGAGCATGGAAGCCAGTCAATGGTATCAATTCCTTCATCCTCCAGGAACTGCTAGCATATTCTCGCCACATGAGGCCGGGCATTGTCATGCACCAGGAGGAACCCAGGACTCACTGAACCAGCATAGGATTTGACAATGGGTCCATGGATTTCATCCCAATACCTAATGGCAGTCAAGGTGCCGTTTTCTAGCCTGTAAAGGTCTGTGCGTCCCTTCATGGATATGCCTCCCTAGACTATCATTGACCCACTACCAAACCGGTCATGCTGAACGATGTTACAGGCAGCATAACATTCTCCATGGCTTCTCCAGACCTTTTCATGTCTGTCACATGTGCTCAGGGTGAACCCGCTCTCATCTGTGAAAAGCACAGGGCGGTAGTGGTGCACCTGTCAATTCTGGTATTCTATGGCAAATGCCAATCGAGCTCCATGGTGCCATGTGGGCAGTGAGCACAGTCCCCAGTAGAGGACGTCGGGCCCTCAGGCCACCCTCACGAAGTCTGTTTCTGATTGTTTGGTCAGAGACAGTCACACCAGTGGCCTGCTGGAGGTCATTTTGTAGGGCTCTGCTAGTGCTTATCTTGTTCCTCCTTGCCCATGGGTGGGAGTCGATTTGTTTCAAACCAGTTTTGTAAACTTGACTTGCATGTATGGAATGTTTTTCGATTTTAATAAAATAAAATTAAAAAAAAATGATTAACAACCCCCCCTGCTACTTAACTGACCAGATAAATATCCCTGAAGTTTCAATGACTTGATGCTATACTCTGATTAAAAGGTGTTCCTTTAATTTTTTTGAGCAGTATATATATATATATATATATATATATATATATGTGTGTGTGTGTGTGTGTGTGTGTGTGTGTGTGTATATATATGTGAAGAAAGTAGGAGTTAATTGGTGGAAGCACTGCATTCATTTGGCTAAAGCCGAACTTTTTTTTGCAGATTTTCGGAATTGTAAAAATGCAGTAATATGTATTTATATCCTTGCCTCTTCATATCTAATTCTACTCTTTTATTTTCTCAAAGTACCACTAATGACTCAGTACTTCTTTGAGATTTCAAAGCACTGTTTAAAGTAATAATTAAATAGAATGAACGCAACACTGTTATCATCGTGTAAGTGGACACAGGACTTTTGCACACTTATCACCATCCTCACTTTTCACCTGGGATAAACCTTCACTGTGTGAATACTGTTGATCCTTTAGATGGCTGGGTTTTCATGTTATATGTAGTAACACAAGTAGTAGTTATAGTATTGTTTCATTTACAGAGTACTGTAAACTCCAACTTTCACGTCCAGCCAACATGTGGCATGTTGCCACTCACAGTTGTCATTATGTATATACATTAATCTCAGTAAATGGGACGGTTACCCTGGGAAGTTCTGTGACAGACTGGATTTCCAAGTTTAAAGTCTGTAGTTGCATATATGGTCATGTAGTATCTTGTTTCTTTATGTACCAAGAAGGTTTTCATTTTAATAGAGCTTTGTGATAGTACAGGTTTTCTTAGACGAGGCTAAGAAGAACTAATTAGGATTTCAATCCATTCCCTGGTTGCTATACAATTCCTGCCTTTAACTAAATTAGGCGCTTGCTTCTGCTCTAAGTTAGTGGTGTCAGAAGTGGAAAACTGCGTGTTCCTCACAGTTATAAGAAATGTGACAGATACTGTATGTCTGTGATTTACATAAACTGGTTGATTAGTGTTCTTGAACTTTTCTGTTGTGTATCATATACAGAATAGGCTGCTCTGCAGAAAGCTTTATCATTTAAACCAGCATCTGTCTGTAGCTGACTGTGACAGTTTAAAAATAAAACTCTAAATAGCTATAGAAATAATCTGAAACTACCAATATTTATTTACTTAACTTACATAAGTAAGTTGATGATTCATCAATACACAGATGGATTCATCATATGTCAAACAAGTGGATCGAACAATGGCCTGTTCTGTTGAGTGTGGGATTCTACTTTTAGCCTTGTCACTGTTTGTATGCACATTCTCCCTGAATTTCCAGAAGTTTCCTCTGCGGGTCCTGGTTTCTTTCCACACCTCAAAGACATGCATGTTATGTAAACTGGTAGCTCTTAGTCAGCATGGTGTATGTGTATTTTGTGATGTAACATTTACTGCCTTCGACCTAAATCTTCCAGGAGAAACCTTAATGGAAAAAAAGCATATTTACAAAAGAATTTAAAGGTGCTTTGTCCTGTAGTGTACTTATTGAGGAATATAGTCATTGATAAATCTCTAAGATAGCAACACTCAAATATGGGGACCTTTGGTTAATTCCTCCATTCCTTTCTTTTTCTGAATACACTTGTCCCACTACAGGCTGGAACCTATAAATGCTTCATAGTCATAAGCCATCCTGTGGTGGGACATCATTACATCACAGGTGTCAAGCTCCCCATCACAAAATGACAGAAGCATCATGTTAATAAATTGCTGTCTCACTGATGACATCACCTAGTTTAAGTATGAACGTCATTTATACTTTTCACATACAGTACAGGCCAAAAGTTTGGACACACCTCCTCATTCAATGTGTTTTCTTTATTTTCATGACTGAAGGCATCAAAACTATGAATGAACACATGTGGAGTTATGTACTTAACAAAAAAAGGTGAAATAACTGAAAACATGTTTTATATTCTAGTTTCTTCAAAATAGCCACCCTTTGCTCTGATTACTGCTTTTCACACTCTTGGCATTCTCTCGATGAGCTTCAACAGGTAGTCACCTGAAATGGTTTTCACTTCACAGGTGTGTCTTATCAGGGTTATTTAGTGGAATTTCTTGCTTTATCAATGGGGTTGGGACCAGCAGTTGTGTTGTGCAGAAGTCAGGTTAGTTGGACGATCATTTATTTTGCAACAGGACAATGACCCCAAACACACCTCCAGGCTGTGTAAGGGCTATTTGACCAAGAAGGACTGCTGTAAATGGTCATGAAAATAAAGAAAACACATTGAATGAGGAGGTGTGTCCAAACCTTTGGCCTGTACTGTAGATGTGCAACTTTTCAACAGAAATGTCTTTAAAATGATGGATTTCATTTTTAATCATAAAGTATAGGTAACAACTGAACTCTTTTCTCATGGATTTGGACAGAGAATGCATATTGGGGAAAAAATTCCATTTATACTTAAAAAAAGAAAAAAATTCCCCTTCTTATTACCTAAAATGAAAAATCTGTATGTATGGCCAGAATCCAGCTGCCTTTACAATTTTTAAAAAATTTCTCTACAGTCCGCACAAAGAGCTTTCCAATGGAGCTGCTGCTATTAACTATTCAATCACATTAAAAAGGGGTGAAGACATGAAAGGCCCCGGACCAGGCACTTCTGCTACACTGCATTAAGAGCTGACTCTATTACTCTGCTGCTGTGTGAAAAATAAATAGATTGCCTCCTAGGAAGATGTCTGCAGAAGGTTTTTTTGGGTTTGTTTTTTATATATATAATAACAGCAATCTGCTGTGAAAATCTAATCCCAAGTACCATTTACGCTGCATCTTGATAACTTCTGCTCGGAAAAGCGTACAATATGAATATTTCATTCCCTGATTCCCAAATAAACAACACAAGGCTTCTATCAATCAAGGGACCTCCAGCTGGAAGTCAACTGGAAAAAATCTGAAAAACGTCTTTTTGGTGTATCACTGGTACTCATTAGCAGACTTGGCTTTGGGTTATTATGCTTGTTTTTCTAATTGTCTCAGTGTCAGAGTAATATTGCCTCATTTGCAAAATCAGCTTTTACTTGCTAATTTGCTGATGTTCTAGCAAACACCATTTATGGTAATTTTAAACTTGTACTAATGTCTGATATGTTGTCAATTATTTTCCTAAAATACATTACTTTTGTTGAAAATACACATTTGCCTTTTTTACACTTCAGTTACTTATTTATTAGCTTTTAACTAATGCTATCAAACTCACATGCAAGACTATAGGGAGAGCAGAATACAGACAACTGAAGTGTCCTGGATTCCAGGCTTAAAAAAAAGAAGTCTCTAAAGGCTTGGTAGCTGAAATCCATGGTTCTCCCCTAAAAGCCAAGTAATGACAGTTAATAAAAGCAAATGAATGATGCAGAAGCACAAGATAGCAGCAAACTCCATCATCACATCCTTGCCAGATAAACAAGAGTGCCCCATCACTTCTTTAAATGCAATTCATTTACTTGTTTATTTATTTATTTTTAGAAGTACATTTGTGTGCACTCATTCTAGAAGCTTTTAGGATGTCCCAGCAGATAAACTGCAAATTATTTGAACACCAGTCAGTTAAACATTGACATGATGATTTTTTTTTGAATTACAGAAGGTAAAAAAAAAAACAGCTACTTTACTCTATATGGGTTTGCATTGGAAATATTTGGAAGGGAAATGTTTTTTTGCTGTATGATGGCTACTCATTACTAAATATAGATAAACTGGCATCAAGGCCAGCCTGCCCACTTGGCCAAAAATAAATAAATAAAAATTACAATATTTAAATAAATAAAAGCTTCAGAAATTGTGGTGTAAGAATTCTGTTACTGATACACAGTCCAACCTCAGCATCATCTAAACACTGCAACTGTTTGGTGGGATATCGCTAAGGTATTTACAGTAAATAAAATGTGAACTGATAAACATAATCTGAATATAAAGTTAACACAGTTGTGTACAAAATGACAAAAGTGTGTGAGCACCATGGTTTATTTAGCCATAATTGATTAGCATTGCTTGTGAAGTGACGACATAGCCTGCAGTCTTTTTAGAGGACATCTTGATTCTAGGGACCTGAAGCTATTAGACACTGCTGCCAAGTCACAATCTGGAGCCTAGGATAGACTAAAGAAGACATCCTTTCTGCTCAGACTGACAATATTGCTCATTTGAAATCTAAACGACCTGGGTCTGAGACATGATCAAACATCAGAACTCAGGAGAGCAACCAGAGACCAACACAAATTGCTATCATGTAGGGCTTCAGAATAAAAAGATTAACACTTTCTGTCTACTTTCAGCTTTAGCAAACCAGATGGGTGAAAGTGTTTCATTTTTCCAAAATGCGTCAAACTCTGAAAATGAAACCTCTGTTGTTCAGTTATGATGATAGTGTAAAAGTCGATGTAATGTTGGAAAAATTGGTAGCTATGTTTGTGAAGATACAAATTGAAAAAATATGCATTCAAAGTAAGTGATGTGTCGCACATTTTTAAAAGGATGTGAAAAAGACTGTCGTTAAGAGAGCTGACAATGCAGAGCAACAGGAGATGCAGATTTCAGTAGTCAAAACACCCGAATCATTAAATATGCCTAACAACACCAGTAGGAGCATGGACGAGGCTGTGCAACATCTACCTTATGACTGCACATTTAAACAAATAACAAAAGGATGTTAACATTACTATGGACATGAAAACATGTCATGCTAGAATATAATCACAGCTTTTTAACACATAATATATCCATAGACCACAATGCTTATCTAAACTCTATATGAAAATATTCTAAAGTTTGAGATACTTCTGGTCTCTGAAATTTTGGATTAGGGATACTCAACCTTTATTATTAAAAAGATATCAGTATATGTTAAAAATGTAGCAACATTGTCAGGTGTAGTTTGTTGAAAGATGTTTCATGATTGTAGACATAAGGCATGATTTCTTATATGTGATGTAAATACCACTGTATTAAAGTAGAAGGTTGTTGTAAAGTACAGGGTGGGCCATTTATATGGATACACCTTAATAAAATGGGAATGGTTGGTGATATTAACTTCCTGTTTGTGGCACATTAGTATATGTGAGGGGGGAAACTTTTCAAGATGGGTGGTGACCATGGTGGCGATTTTGAAGTCGGCCATTTTGGATCCAACTTTTGTTTTTTCAATAGGAAGAGGGTCATGTGACACATCAAACCTATTGGGAATTTCACAAGAAAAACAATGGTGTGCTTGGTTTTAACGTAACTTTATTCTTTCATGAGTTATTTACAAGTTTCTGACCACTTATAAAATGTGTTTAATGTGCTGCCCATTGTGTTGGATTGTCAATGCAACCCTCTTCTCCCACTCTTCACACACTGATAGCAACACCGCAGGAGAAATGCAAGCACAGGCTTCCAGTATCCGTAGTTTCAGGTGCTGCACATCTTCACAGCATAGACAATTGCCTTCAGATGACCCCAAAGATAAAAGTCTAAGGGGGTCAGATCGGGAGACCTTGGGGGCCATTCAACTGGCCCACGACGACCAATCCACTTTCCAGGAAACTGTTCATCTAGGAATGCTCGGACCTGACACCCATAATGTGGTGGTGCACCATCTTGCTGGAAAAACTCAGGGAACGTGCCAGCTTCAGTGCATAAAGAGGGAAACACATCATCATGTAGCAATTTCGCATATCCAGTGGCCTTGAGGTTTCCATTGAAGAATGGTCCCACTATCTTTGTACCCCATATACCACACCATACCATCAATTTTTTTGTTCCAACAGTCTTGAAGGGATCTATCCAATGTGGGTTAGTGTCAGACCAATAGCGGTGGTTTTGTTTGTTAACACAAACACAATGGGCAGCACATTGAACACATTTTATAAGTGGTCAGAAACTTGTAAATAACTCATGAAAGAATAAAGTTACGTTAAAACCAAGCACACCATTGTTTTTCTTGTGAAATTCCCAATAAGTTTGATGTGTCACATGACCCTCTTCCTATTGAAAAAACAAAAGTTGGATCCAAAATGGCCGACTTCAAAATGGCCACCATGGTCACCACCTCACATATACTAATGTGCCACAAACAGGAAGTTAATATCACCAACCATTCCCATTTTATTAAGGTGTATCCATATAAATGGCCCACCCTGTACATTTAATGCTTGTATCCTGAGAGGTTTTTATATATTTTACACTTTTTTTACACTGTTTTCTATTTTTTTTGTACATTTTTTTCTTGGCCATCAACCACTTGTTTTATTCTTGTTTTATGAACCCACTTTTGTCACTTCATAGCCAGAGGGAGCAAACATATTGCAACACCTATGGACACATTACAGAAACCAATTTTTCTAAATATATTTAAAGCTCTGATGTCATCAATAAGCAATTAGCTATAAAAATGAACAAATGAAAATATAAAGGATGAATGGATGGGCCACAAAAGTCGTTTAATGATTTGGTACCCATTGTGCTAATCACAGGATTTTTTCATCTTTACATTTAAAGGTACTGTCTATAGTAAAGAGTGCCCCCTAGGAGCCACTGCCTTCAAGAAATCTGATTGAAAGATGGCACTAAAAGCACATGTGAGAGGTAGAATACCAATACAGAAAACAATGCCCATCTGACCACCCTGACAGAAAGCGAAGGGTGGCCCATCTACAAAGCACCATCTTATATTCTACTTCTCACTTCCCATTCTCTCTGGTTTCCAATTACACTTTGCCTCACCTCACATTCCAACTTGAGACTCAATCAGAGGACTACTCCACTCAAAAATTATATATTTTCTTAAAATGTTACTTATGTAGTTTGTAGTGATGGCCGGAAAAAAAAAGTAATCTCTTGTTTTCATGCAAAATGAAGAGAAAAAAAATTGTGATAAAATATAAACCAATTTTAAGAAATGTTGTACAACAAATGATATGAAAAAAGCAAAAAAAATCTCATGGTACTTCTGTTGTATTATCTGCACGTGATTTATCCAGTCATATGCTGAAAATGTGTAAAATGCATGTTGTATTGTTAAAATATTGTTAAATATTTACTTTTGGAATAATCAGCATTGGGCATAAACAGACAAAATTGGGGACTTCATTCTCTTTCTGATATTGAATTGGTTGTCCCACTTTTCTCTTTAAAAAAAATTAAAACTTGTTTATAAAAATCATAGATTGACTTGACCAAAGATAGGGGGGAGAGGCAGGTTTTCAATTAAAAAAGTATTTCCTATGAGCCTTTAGAGGTTTCTGTTTATGCCTGGTACTGATTATTCCAAAAGTAACTAATAATGTTTTAGCACATTGTTTACTGTTGTACAGCTCTGGTCACTATTGGCTTCTATTATACAGAATGTTTTTCACTCTATTCTCTATGAAAAAAAACAGATTCAATTTTATTTTCCTCAGCAATTACTCATGGGGTAAGTAACATATAAACAAAATTGCATTTTTAGGTAATTAGGAGTATTCCTTTAAGCTTTAATAGGAAATGAGCTTAACACCTCACCTTATTTTTTCCCCATGGTGCTTCTATAAAAAGCTTGGACTTTCATGCCACCATACTTTGACTCCTAGAAGGACTAGATAAATGTACCCATTGCATACAAAAGTCAAAGTGGCATTTGCACTATTTGTGAATTTTGTGCTGTCACTGGCTTCCCTGGAAGACCTCAGCTAGATATAATGTAGTCACCCATGACCTTTCTGTGTCTGATGAATTAGTCCTCCTGGACTGGTAGTCCATCATTTAATCACACTGCCATGCAGAAGTGTTTTTGAACTCAAGGCGTAGACAACACCCTCAGTTGGACTCCCATCCTAATCCTATGCAAAGCTAATGCTGTTTTGTTTTTAGAGAAACAAATTACACTTCCTTTACAGTATCTCCAAAATTTGGGAATGGAAGTTTAGAAATAAATTATTATATTGACAGCCTAAGTTCATATTAGTAAAGTTATTTCTTACAAAGTAACATTTCAAAAGGAGCAGGCATTGGTCATACCCTGCAGTTGCACTTGTGATTTAAGGGCTTAATACTGCTCAGCTACAATTTGCTCCTGACTGCGCTCTTCTATAAGGACCAGAATACCAGGAAAAAAGTTGTCATGATATTTTACATAAACATATAAAAGAATTAAGTGGGGCTGGAATTTAACATGCCTGGACAGCCTCATGCATTCAATAGCTTATTAAATAGCGACAGTGATTCACTAGACCATTTGTTTGCCTACAATGCTCTCTTGCCATAAAACTGCCTTTCAAGGGCTGAAACATTACTAAGTATAACTAAGCAGATTACAGGAGATTTCCTATTGCATGGTTCTTCTGATTTCATAGTATTAATTTATCACGCTCTTAGCTTCAGTAGTTAACTGTTCCCGTTAGTATGCACCACACATCAAGCAGATTAGACCATTGCTGTGCCCTCTTCATGCAAATTTCACTTTGGAGACACTGAATTTTATTCATTTTTACATATGTTAAAGAAGACCTAAGCATTTCATTTTTTGATGTTTTCTTAGCTTCAGGGACAATGCTTTTTGAAAATGGGGAAACTTTATGATGGGGGTAATTGAAAAGTTATCTAAAGGAGTTGCATGTGCACTAAAAAAACTTTCTGCTTCACTGGTTAAAATACAGCAGCTTCCTGTAATAAGCTGAATCTGTTGTAGGTGTCTGGGACAGCTGGGGTCCTTTTCTGTCTGGGACAGCTCTACACTGGAAGGAGCAGGGGAGGAGATGTGGCCGGAACATTAGCTCCCCCTAGAGGACAGACACCAGTCCCCCTGGGTTGCAGAAGTGCCTCGGACTCCTGCAGGGCTTCATGGGAGTTGGAGTTTGGTGTACCTCGTTGGGATCCATGGGTGCCACCAGGGGGCGCTACAACTGCTGCTAAGCCCTTGAGAGCAGCTCTTCCAACACACCTAGAATTACTGCCGGAATTACGTCACCCGACACCTGGAGCACTTCTGGGTGCCTTATATAAGGGGTCAGCAGACACCACTTGGGGAGCCACAGTTGGGAGGAGGACAACGAAGCTTGCCGAGGAGGAGTGGAGGAGAAAGAGAGAAAACAGTGAGAGACAAAGAAGAAGAAAAGTAAATTGTGTGTTTGGGCTGTTGGGGACACTAAATAAATACGTACATCATGTGTGCTTTTTGTACTTGTGCCTCTAGCGTCCGTCTGTGTCGGGTTAGCGCGTTATAGCACCATCTAACAGCCACACAAGGTAAGCCATTCCAGAACATACACACAGTCTCAGTTGTTGTGAATGTTGTGAATAACTTTAACAAATTATCTAATAATTAATACTGCGTTTCCATAGCAACAAAAATAATTCATCTGCAGTTGATCATTAATTGAGTGTTGAAGTTGTCATATTTTTCCAAAGCCAGTTTCACAGTTAACAACTTTTACCTTTATCTAAGTAATGTTGGCAAGGGGTAGAGAGTCAAGGCATGTGCCCATGACCACCAATTGTGTAGTGTGAGATCCCCAGCTACTCAGTGACTTACCACAGGTTTGTTTATGTCTTAAGTCGCTGGGGTGGTCTCCTGTGTGTACCAAAGTTGACAACCAATCATCATTTAGCTGAAAGTACAATTCAAACAATCTGTCTGCTAGAAAAAAAGGAAAATGGGTGTTTTGGACAATGTAAACAAAACGGGCTTATCTGTCCAATTTCCAATGTCTGTTATACTATGAAAGAACAGAAAAAGGAAAATGATGGACCGAGCTGAAGTCACCATGACTGGAAAACATTCATACAGCCACAGGTGCTCTCAAGCAGCAGCATGTTACAGTTTTTCTTGATCACTTACATACTGTTAACAAACTTATTAACTAAAAATCATAAACCATATTGCCATCTAGCAAAATACAGACTAATTTTCCAAATATATAAACACCATTCAGATTTGTTTCACTTTTTGTGCAAAACTCTACACACAGATCCCTTCATGTATTCACTGTGTGCTCATTTAGTAAACACTGGCATCAACAGCATTAAGTCAGCACAGCTGGAACACATTTAGCACACAATTTTGCAGATACAAACACTACGAGTCAAAATTGTTCACATGCTAGTCATAGCCTTAGGACAGATAGATAAAAGGGCCATGGGGCAGTTTAATTGTTTGGGGACAATGGGTCAACCACCACAGGAAGGAAGAGAGGTGGAAGAGGGTGAGGAAGAATAAGAGTAAGAGCAAGGAGACAAATGGTTTTAAATGAGATATGAAAACACTTGTTGACCATGTCCTTGTGCATGTGATGTCGATGGTAGAAGCTGGTCAAAAAGTGCAATCAAACCTGAGCTGCTTCACAGTAGCTTCTATAATACGAACCTTCAGAGAGGAAAATAAGTAGATAATTTACATACTGCTCTCTACTGTATCTTTGGAGTTATGTACAATGTTACAACACGTTGGTCTGTTGGACTGTATGCTGTCTGAAATACACTGAATTAATGCACTGTTTCTCTGAGTTACTGTATGTTCCAAATGTATGGTTTTACAGTTTGTACTTGTAATATTTTGTTTTCTAGAACTGAGAGACAACCACCTGGTGGAGGCAGAAGAACCATGTTTTCTGAAGAGCAAGAGAGGGTGATGTTCAATATGGGTATAGCCAACAATACAATTCACTTGCAGGAGATACCACAGAGGGTTACTAAAGACCAAGAAATCTTCAAGGGATTGATGCAGTCAGCATTTCCACAATTGACCGCATTCTTCAAAAATAATAATGAAACAGGCTTATCGTGTTAATTTTGAAAGGAACTCCGATGGAGTTTAAAACCAATGCCTGAAATATGTACAGGCATGATTTTTTCATACCGTGTTATGTATCTGAGCATAGTTAAAGTATGTATTAAAGTACTGTACAGCCCTGTATAGTATAGAACAAGCTGTACTTATGACCTCCCCTTTTGTGTACTCTAGCAATGTGTTTCAGAGTAGTCATTTACTGTAGTGTGTGCCATATTTTCACAGAGAATCTTTGAAATAGAAGCAAAACACACTTCTCATGAGCTGATCGTTGTTGATGACATAGGCTTGAAGCTCATTAAAAGGAAGAGGAAAGGGAGGAAAATAATTGGCCAATGGGCCATTGTGAATGTCCCTGGTCAATGAGGGAATGTGACAATGTGTGCCGCTATCAGCCACTGAGGGGTCCTCTACCAACATGCCATCCTTGGTTCATACAACACCATGCTTCTACTGGCTTTCCTCAAAGTGTCTCAGAAATCATGTATACAAGCTTCACCAGAGGAAGCCAGCATAACCAGAACAACGATGCTATGTTTTGGGACACTGTCAATTTCCAGGTTCGTGACTGGTTCACCAATAATCCCAGATTCAGAAACATATTTCTGCCTGCATATTCTCTTTTCCTAAACCCTATAGAGGAGTTTTTTTTTTTTAGCATGGCAGCATAAGGTGTACAATGGAGAATCCCACATTTGTGTTAACCTCCTCCAGGCTTCTAGGGATAGAAAAGACATGCAAGAGACCCCCCCCACACACACCACCTGGCCAGGGCTCCTATTGCATGTAATGTTGATGAGATTCTCCAGCCTGACACTGACCAGAGAAGGGATGCTGCAGCTGAATAGAATTTTCTTTCCAGTTCTTTATGTATGGTGTTGTACAGTACTTTAAAGGATAACATTTTTTGGAAAATTTCAACATTTGTTGTTTTTATAGTGTTTTTATATATATATATATATATATATATATATATATATATATATATATTTCTTTACATTTATATAGCGCTTTTCTCAGTACTCAAAGCGCTATCCACACAGGGAGGAACCAGGAAGTGAACCCACAATCTTCCACAGTCTCCTTACTGCAAAGCAGCAGCACCACCACTGCGCCACCTGTAAGGACAGATATATATATATATATATATATATATATATATATATATATATATATA
>JANRMT010062806.1:48296419-48333065 GCA_026402145.1 Polypterus bichir lapradei
TATATATATATATATATATATATATATATATATATATATATATATATTACTCATTACAGTAACAGGTTTTTAAATTAGTTTTTAAATCAATCTCAGCATGTTGTTAGGCTATGTTGTTGTGTGTTTTTGAGGCCTTTTGTGTGATGTTTAGTTTTGATATAAAATTAAATGGTATTGAGTAGAGAGTTTTGTTTTGAGAAATGGAGTTTATTTTCAAGAAATGTGTGTAAGCAATCGAGAAAAACTGTAATCAGCTATCAAAATCTGTTATGGGAGATGGATGTCTAAAGCGGAACTCCGTTAGCAGGGGTGTTATTTTTTCTCTTATTTTTTCATCTCGAGGTATCCTGTATTTACTCAACCTGAGGGGGTTCAATTACAGTGTATGCAAGCCTATATAAACATGAGCTGCAGGAAAAGGGCTCAGAAAGAAACGAAAAAGAAAGCTAAAGCTTCATCCATTCCTAGACAGACATCAAGTCCAAGCTCAAGGTAAGGCCTTTCAGAGACTGAGCTGGAACAGACAGGCAAAAGCACAGATTTCCTGGGACCTGGCGCTACTGCATCGTCTCCAGCCAAGAGTGAAAGTGTGAACGACTGTACAAGTGAATCAGGTCACTATAGCATGGTGATTCCAGAAGATTCATTGAAACTTAAAATGGCCTTGCCTTGCATGTTGTCATCTAGTCCTTGCAAGCTGGGAACATCGACTTTAACTGAAATTTCCACTTCACCCATGGAGCACACAGAATACCAAAATGATCTGTCCGAACTGCAGGTGATGATCACCGCAATGGCCACCGCTCAAGACATAAAGGAGCTCAAAAATTATTTAAAGAAAGATAGAAAGAAAGAAATAATGGACATACACAAGACAAATGAGAACCTGCTTCAAGATATTAAAGACCAGGAAAAACATTTAAATAATCTCTATGAGGCAACATTTAAAAGTATGCTAGAAAAAATTGAGGAACAAATACAGGAAAATGTGTTTGAGAATAAACTGAGAGCACTTATCGCTCAGTTGGAAGAAGTTAAACAAACATTCACGACTCAAATTTAAATAGCTGAACAACTGGCATCTACCGCTGATGGAAAAGCAATGGCTGCAAATTCTGAATGCAAAGTACTATGAGACAGACTTGCTGCACTGGAAGGTGGATGCAAAAAGAATAATATTAGAAGCGAAGGTCTCCTTGAGAATTGTGAAAAGTCCAAACCCAGTGAAGTATTCTCTAAAATAACTGGAGAGGACTTCAGATCAGACACCGAGATAGCAGCAGCTTACCACATACGCGGATCAAAAAACTCTAAACTTGGGCTATTATCATGCGTTTCAAAAAATTACAATCTAAATTACATATAATGTTACTTCTCAGACAGAAACAAGAGATCATATTTGAAAATAACCACATTCATGTTTTCCCTGATTTCTCACCCTCAACAGCTGCTAAACATGCTGCTTTTTACAACATTAAACAGCGCTTATGGAAAGTCAAGATCAGATACAGCCTCTTGTATCCTGCCAAACTGAAAGTGGACATTCAAGGCAAGCTCTACATTTTTACTTCTACGAAGGAAGCAGAAGAAGAATTAAGAAAACTGATCCAACACTTTTTTGAAATACGATTGTGAGTCGCATCCTGTCATAGCATAGCAAAGAAGATCTCACAAGCTGTTTGATCCGCTTGCAACAATATTGGTACTGTAATTATACATCCTTTTCCCTTCTCTGCCACCTTTTGTTTATGCCTTAATTACAATTATATGCATATATGTATGTATGTATGTGTAATTTTTTTTTTTC
Source organism: Polypterus bichir lapradei (assembly GCA_026402145.1). Lineage (NCBI taxonomy): Eukaryota > Metazoa > Chordata > Cladistia > Polypteriformes > Polypteridae > Polypterus > Polypterus bichir. The sequence continues at coordinate 48,298,227 of JANRMT010062806.1, forward strand.
CTTTAAGGAAACCGTTTTACATCATACCCTTGGTTTATTGAATTAGGGCTTACCATGCTTATCCAGGGCTACTGTTTAACATCATTCCCTAGGTTAACTCTGTCAAGACGGTTTAAGATTATATTTTATGCTTATAGTATTTGGATGTTACTGTCAATAGATATCTCTATTTTAATCCTTATACGCCGCTCCTGGGGGGCTTTTTTTGTTTTGGACATACTCTGTCTCTAGGTGTGTCAGAAGACTGGCACTTTGTGAAGTGTGGTCCAGCCTCACATAGGGATGCAAAGGGGGGGGGGGGACAGAAAGAGAACAAGCTATTTCTAATCTATCCTTTTAATCCTTATAATTAAAAGTGCCAACGTAACAATGGGCTTCATGGCAATAACTCCTGGGAAAATTGGAAATTAAAGTCAAATCTGTCTTATCTTAAGTTAAGACCACAAAATGACAGCAAAAGTTCAGAAGCAATATATCCATGACCAAACAGTTAACTTTGTGAGCTGGAATGTTAAAGGTCTGAATCATGAATTAAAGAGAAAGAAAATATTCTCTCACTTAACAGGTCCAAAAGTTAAACTAGTATATTTACAGGAGACCCACTTATTAAGCAAGGATCAGTCTTGGCTGCATAGAGACTGGACTGGCCAAATATTCCATTCCTGCTTCACAAAGAAAACTAAGTGTGTGGGAATTCTTATACATATAACAGTCTCACTTGCAGGATCAGATGTAGCATCTGATCCTGAAGGGACATATGTGATTTATTTAACTGTAAAGTGATTTTGATAAATATCTATGTACCCAATGTGGATGATAGGGACTTCATCCAAAATGTATTTGCAACCAATCCCAATGTGAACATTCATAAAATTATCATGGCCAGGGACTTTAATTGTGTTTTAAATCCACTCTTAGATAGGTCTCCTGTCACAGGGGTGATGCCATCTAACACTCCAAAGACAATTACACAGTTTGTAACTGATCACAACCTATCAGACCCCTGGAGATTTCTAAACCCAAACTCCAGTGAATATTCTTTCTACTCACCAGTGCATCACTGCTACTCAAGAACTGATTATTTCTTTGTGGTTAACAATTTCTTGCCTATGATTAAATCTTGTATGTAGGACGCTATTGTTATCTCCGACCACGCCCCATATACTCATCTCGCAGTTGACGTCTTAACCCACTTTTATTAGCAGATGAGAACTGTGCAGAATTTATATCCAAGTAAATCGATTTTTTTAGAGACGATGTTTTATATTATTTGAATTGAAATTAGAAAAAATCAAATTCTCACTGAGAGGATCTGTACAAAACTTTTTCAAACCCTAGCAGGATCTAATCAATAACATTTTAGAATAATCATTTAAATTGAGGAAGCAGATTCTCTCCCCTTTTTTTGGTCAATTCATTTTTATTCAGTTATTAATTTATCTATTTATTTATTTTTACTAGTTTAAAGTTTTACTCTGCTGGCCTAGCTCTCTTTCTTATGGGTGGGGGTTGATTTGTTTCAAACCTAGTTTTGTTAAACTTGACTTGCTTGTATGGAATGTTATTCGATTTTAATAAAATCAATAAAATGCAAAAAAAAAAAAGAAGTCTTGAGGTAGTCCCAGTGATTTCAACTCACTGGGATTCAGCAACTACATCCATTATATTTGATGTGTCCTCTAACTTGAAGTCTTGTAATATATGCCACCAGCCGACTTTGAGCAAAATCAACTTCAAAAAATAATCATTTACAATTGAAATGTGCTTCTGAAACAAGCTAGGAAAAAAATACATAGCATATAGATTAAATCTGTATATTGTGCACTCAAAAATGATTACAACTGGTAATGCATAGGCTTTTCTTGTAAGAGGGCAAAGTATTTTCTACCTGACAGTTATATAATGAGCAGAATTTGTGTAATCTGAACAAGCTTATTTACATTACTGTACTTTCATGTTTATAGAATTCAGATCTAATATGTACTGTATTTCCATTGTCCTCCTGTTTGGAAAGAACAATCTAAAATAAAAATGTACTTCCGTTAGTCTTAAAAGGTTGGAAGCAACATAAATAAATACAAATCAACACAGCTGTTGCTGCAAAATATGTACTTGGTGCTAGCAATTAACACATTTTTTCAAATTTTACAAAAACGGGTTATTATATTAATACATGAGTTTTAATGGCCACCATGTTGTTGAATAGAAAAACAAGTTGTAATACATCTCTCTAAGTTTACAGTACTCTCAGTATGGGTTTCCATGGGCACATTACCTTTTAATTTGTTTCATTTTTAATATTTGAAAATATATACAGCATAAAGAAGCAGCCAAAGCAGAGAAAGCATCTATTTTGACAGATGGTAGGACCATGCATTTACAAAGCACAGCAACCTTACACAAATGCTCACTGCATCATGAGGAATAATATTATGAAATGTAAATCTAATGATAAGTTATTTACTCACTCTTGGTCATTCATTTGGCTACGCAAGCGGTTCAAGGCAGAATATTGATTTGACTGGCTTGCCTGCAGTGCCTGGGAGAGCAAACACAGAAAATAACTGAGTTAATACAACATAAAGAAATATCAGGCCTGCTGCAGCACACTGGGCATGCTGCTATTTAGAGTCAAGCAAAAGCATTTTAAATAGTAATGCAAAAAATGATTGCTCATCATGTTGATTTTTCTAAATTGCATATGAAATTTTACCTACCATTTTGCTTACGTATACAAAGAAATCCATAGACAAGTCAATTAACAACTGAAGGCTTTCCATATATCTTTGCGTTTTTGAGCAAGGGTCAATATTAATGAGAAGCGCACAAATAAAACAGGCTTAATAAAAAATATTTATTATGTATTATACTTACCCTGAGTCTCTCTGTTTCTATCCTCCGCTCATCAACTTCTGTCTTGAGTTTTTTGTTTTCATGCTGTACACTATTTATCATTTCTACAAAGTGCCTACAAAAAGTACAAATGTGATCAAACTGCCATGTGACTGGCCACCATTCTGAATATGAAATATTCAAGCAGATACTTTACAGTATATGTCTGCATTAATGGGTAATTTATTGAGTTGTTATCATTTGAAAGTTTATTTACTTCACAATATTATGCAATATTTAAAGGACAGAGTTGTATGTATTTGGGCTGATGATATGACTGTGTTTACAAAGCAGAGCAGCCTTAAACCAATACCACCAATAGGCACAATGTCTTTCTTATTTGCAGATATTTACATTTTTCTCATTAAAATTTAATAAATATGGATACACATGATAAAGTGGGAAGACAGCAGACTGACAAAAATTGATTTTATAAAACTTACTCTTTTTCAGTTGTGAGATGAATTATTTGCTTGCTTTGTTCTTTGATTTTGTTTCCCAGTTTTTCATTAGATTCTCTAAAAAAAAGAAGAAAATTTCAAAATCAAAAGTGTAGTTCACATATATTTTGCTGTTTTATTAAAGCACTTATTCCAATATAAAGTCACATGCATTGAATCCTATTAGGGTAGCTCTGGATAAAAGGCAATCTGACCAAAGGCCACTACAGGCAGCACACACACTCATTCCTGCTGTGCCAGTTTAGAGATACAACCTCTGAAAGTGGGATGAAAACTGGAGCATTTGAGGCCAGCTATGTTAATATGGGTTGGAGATGGTGGCACTGGTCAGAAAACAGGAGACAGAGCTGGAGGTAGCAGAGTTAAAGATGCTAAGATTTGCATTGGGTGTGACGAGGATGGACATTATTATAAATGAGTACATTAGAGGGTTGGCTCAGGTTGGAAGGTTGGGAGACAAAGTCAGAGAGGAGAGATTGCATTGGTTTGGACAAGTGAACAGGAGAGATGCTGGGTATATTGGGGAAAGGATGCTAAGGATAGTGCTGCCACAGAGGAGGAAAAGCTGAAGGCCTAAGCGGAGGTTTGATGATGTGGTGAGAGAGGGCTTGCAGGTGGTGGGTGTAACAGAGACAGATGCAGAAGACAGGACGATATAGAAAAAGAAGATCTGCTGTGGCAACCCCTAACAGGAGCAGTCGAAAGAAGAAGAAGTAGTAGTTCTGCACTTGCTGACTCCAGAAAGGAGCAGTCATTACTATCACTTTAACATTTGGTCTGACCACTTACTTTTGTTCTTTTACCCACTGGTTAACGTTGGCAACCACCAGATCACTTTCTCGATAGAGGCGGGAATTATCTGAACGGGCCTCACTGAGCGACTGACGCAGTGTCTGTACCTGGAAAAGGAGAAAATACTTAAGAAACTGCATATTAGCAGCCATGAAGATCAGATAGATTTGCGTTTTCTAAATATCAAATAGCATGTAAAGCATTCTGTATAATGTCTCTTGAATAGTAGATGATAAATCAGAGAAAGAATAGAAAAATGTGTAAGAACAATCACCTCTAAAAAATAATGAATGATTTCAAATGCTTGTGGACATGTAGCCTAGGATGCTCATTTAGATATCATACACTGAATCTGAAGAAGAATAAGGAGCAACAAATCTTTTGAAATGAAAACTACATACTATATGATAAACAAGAATCAAACAAACAGCTGCTGTCGGAGAGGTACAAAGACACAAAAGCTTCTGACTTTTCAGTGAAATAAGACACTGATGTAAAGTTCCACTGAGAGGTAAATTAGATCCAAAATACAGAAGTTGAATTTGGTGCTGCACAAGGATGTCAAGGTCAACAAGCATATTTACAACTACAATTGATATCATCATACAACATCAATATACGTAATCCATACAAATTACATTAAAAAGACAGTAAAAGTGAATAGAGTCAATGAATAACACAAAAAATCATGATAAACTACATCACCATTTTTGTTGAGACAAGATCAGTTGACAACAGAGGACAGAAAAACAAAATTTCCAGAGGAATTACCCATACATTCATATATTTTCTAAGCCTTCTTTGTCTATTCCTGGGTTTTAACATATCGCAGCCTATTCCAGTAATCTCAGTGTGAGGCAGGGACCATTCCTGGATAAGATGTTAGTCCACCACACAAAAACCGCACTTTGACATACCAGCTGGACTTAAGAAAAATTAACCCATCCATCCACTTTTATATCCTGCTCCACTACACGATTCCAGCATAAGTATACTGTATATCTTTCTCTGCTATTCATTTGTGTGTGTTTAATATTGATAATGCTTTTCATAACCCCACTCCTTCAGCTTCAGCCTATATGAATTGTGCGCTACATCGTAATGGCAAACTAACTTAAAACAAACTGTAAAGAGAAAATGAAAGCTTACTGAATGAGCAGATACCCCTAGGAAACTAAGTACACAACAACAGATTGATGTAAAGTCAAAAAAAATATGTACACAACTAGTTTCATTATTAACAATGCAACATTAAGCTGAGCGTTGTTAGTTTTGCTAAATTACCAATGACCTTGTGTTGGAAGCCTCCTGATTCTCTCGCTCTCTCACTCATTTTAAATTTCTAGGAAGCCTCTTCTTTAATCTGTATGACTGGTTGGGAATGGGATGACCAGTGGTCTCCATTGGGATCACAGTCTTATTGGTTAAATTATCATTTTTATAGCTGCTTTTTCCTTCCACATTTGTCATACCTGTCTCATGTATCTACACACACACTGAGTGCTCTTTTCTTCTTCAAGGGCTAAGGTAAGGTGAGGTGACTAGGGTGCTGATATTGTTACCTATTATTACTTTGTGGCAAAATCTGATTATTGTTGATCTAGCTAATGTTTTCTTGTTTGAATTTCAGTACTGATTCATACTGATCGTTAATGTTAATATTTATCTAAATGACTGAGGGATCCTGGCACACTGGCCTAACCTCTCAGGAATCACACAAAGGTATTATTCATTTTGACCCAAGATGCCAAGCTTTTAAAAACCTTAATGTTGGTTCAGATTCAAATAATGGATTAAGGCATAATGGGGAGTGTTATGCTTACTGTAGTCTTTATTTTTTTGATGTTACATTTATATGAGGTATACTACCGTATAAACTCGCGGATAAGTTCTCCCACAGATAAGTCGGCTTGATTTTACCATGTAATTTCTGGTATTTTATAATTTCAGTCATATAAGTTGTATGCGGAAAACTCCCGCTATTGGTCCAAGAGATTAAGATATGCTAACACCCACCTCAGAGAGTAACCACGGAGCACACTGCCTTTTTTTTCTATGTATTGTGCCTACGTGACCACACGGTAATACCCAAACTATTCCGAAGCAACATTTGCACTGATTTGTGTTTTTTGTATCTCTCACCCTCATATACCATTATCGTAAGAGCATTCCTTATCTACAATGGAGCATTCGATCAGAAGAAAATATGAAGCTGGTTTTAAATTAAAAGTTGTTGCAGTGGCGAAAGAAATTGGTAACTGCGCTGCTGCAACAAAATTCGATGTGTCTGAGAAACTGTTGTGAGATTAGAGGAGGCAAGAAGTTTTAAAAAAAAAAATAATAATGAAGTGTCGCATTTGTGAACAGGCATACAAGTTGGGGTCTAATTTTATGATCGATTTTTTGGGTTTTCCATAAAAAAAGTGTGCTAATTTCTGAAGTTAGGTTAAGTGGGTGGGTAAGTCACTGTCCCTTCTTTTCTAATCTGTGGGAGGACTGTGCAAAACCTAAATGACTAAAATCACTCAAAGTGTTCAAATAGCATCTAGACTGGCAGCACTCATTAAAACATAAAGAGAACAAAATTCTAAAAATACAATCCCGTCGTTGTAAAAGAACAATTGTGAAATAAGACAGACTGTGATGCCCAGTCGAGAACACTTTGACCACCTGTCATTAGAAATTGACAAGGCTTCAATCTATTTTCTGCTTTCTCACAACCCATCACTCTTCAGCATTTCTCCATCTGTCCATGTCATTACCTGTTGGTCCTTTACAAAGCAAAACCCTATCCTGATAGTACTGAATGTAAGGTTAGAACCAATGCTAGACAAGATGGGAGTCCACCGCAGGGCACACACATACACGTTTAATTTACTCTCCAAATTTAGAAAAATAAATAATGATGAAAGGCTGTCTCAATCAAAAACACACTTTTACTGATGAAGACACACAGCATCAGAGCAAACAATCAAACAGTGCAATCTACCTCATCAGTCGCTGAGATGTACTTCTGCTTCATTTCATGCAGCTCTGTCTGGAAGGCTTCACCCTGCAAGAAAAGCACAGAATGCCGGTCGATAAGTCTTGAACTGATGACTTCTTCAGGCACCATACAGATGTGATTAAAATGACAAATAACAATAGTGCATTTATAATTTGGTGTGTGGAGTGGACGTCCAGAGAAGTTAAATATTTAACCTGTATGACAGTCTTGTTAGACCACATACTGTGCCCAGCTTTGGTCACTGGTGGCTAAGGAGTTAAACTGTAAATGACACGATTGCTGATCGAATTTTTACAACTGAGTGATCCTGAAAAAGTCACTAAGCCTGTCTGCACACACATTTTGAATGAAAAACAAGAGAACAAGTGAAATATGTAAGTGGAATTTGTATGTCACTTTGCAAACCATGTGCAAAATCACATTAAACAAAAAGGCTAGGCTGTTTCCACATATAAAATCATACAGAACAACTGAAACAGTTCAGCAAAAGTAAATACAGCGTAAAAGAACACCTGATGATCGTACTTCATATTATGAAAGGAGTTGATGTCAAGTGCGACTATAATACAAATTGATGAGTAAAGACAGAGGACCACATTTTAAAGGAAACACATCCTCACATCATAGAACTGCAATCTGTTACCTAGCAATGCCACTGTAATTAGCACCTTGGGGACCTTCACACAGCAAGTCAAATATTTTGAAAATATCAAGTAAACAGGAATCACCCAGCTGCACTGGCCTTTTCATCGAATTCTCTCTATATTTTAATGCTAATATGATGGCCTTCTTGAGCTTTACTTTGTCAAGAGTGTCTGACACAAGACGGCATGCGAGTCTAAATTGCAATACTTCACAATTAAAAAAAAAAAAATCTGGACAAGCATAATGGAGTGTGATCCTGTTCAAAGGGCAAAAACGCCCCTCTACCTTGTCACTTTAAATTACAGACACACACACATAAATGAAAGCAAGCCATTTTCTCCATATTACACATCTTTGCCCCCAAATGGTTGCCTGGAGTTCCTCTCTTGTTAACATAGTGTAGCAAGCTCTCTCACACCCGCAGTGCAGAATCATGTTTCTTTAATCTCTTTCCATTTATTATCTCCTTGCAATAAAGCTTTATTTTTCAGTAATTTTTACGATGTCCTATCTTATTTGGTCTGCAGGGCCGCCGAGTCTCTGAAGCACATCAAACAGTCAATTCTCCATTTTGTATCAGCAGAGGCTCATATTTGTATGAGCACTGTCACACAGGGTTGTTATATCTCACAAATTCTGACAACATCATTCATCATTGCAGTATTGTGCAAATTATTTCCTGTAACATTTGCCATTTTTTGTACCTCCTTAATACAGGCCTGGTATTTCTCCTTTAGAGATGCCAACTCCAATTTCAGATGAACTGTTTCACTTTCTCTCTTTTGCAGGGCTTCAAGCTGCTCCTGACCCCATTGCTGGGAGAGTGCAAGCTGGGAACTGAGCTCAGACAACCTGCTTTCGTACATTCGGACCTGAAGAAGACAGCACACAACAACTTAGGTAGGATGACAACACAAAATAAGTATAAACCTGAAATGAGATGTATGTACCTTAAAAACTTCAAAAATCCATCAAAATGAGATCAGAGACATCTTTCATAATAATATACAGGGCCAAAGAGTTAGTAGCAGATACAGAGACAAATCGTGACACAATATGATGCAAAATAAACAATTGGATAAATAAAATTAATTACTTAAGACAGTGGTTAGGTTACTTAAAAAACAAACTTCATGTTTTTAGCCCAATATAGACCACAGATATTGATTTAAAGAATGAAGGGTCATACTATACAAAAGGATCTAGAACAAAACTCCATGATACCTCAAAGGCATGCTTGTTGGCGGCCAAAATGTTTGATCCATGTGTAAATTCACTGCTCGGCTATTTTTATTTATGAGACCTTGTTGTGGAGGAACATAGATTTGTATCTAAGGGCAGTGCACATGGATTTTGCTTAAAAAATATTATCAATATGCAGTTCCCCTTCACTTTCTGCACACTTTATTGTGTTGTAGATTTCATTTTAAATGGATACATTTAACCTGACTGACTACATTTAACATTTTTGCAATTTAATAAACAGTCAATAACCCATAATGGCAAAATGAAAAACTGAAATGCCTCATTCATGTACATACTCAGTTCCTTAATTCAGTACTTTGTAGAAGCCCCTTAGGCAGCAATTACAGCTTTGAGCAATTATCATGTTTCACCGTAGGTATTAAGTAGGAGATAAGCCCAGAGTTCAATTTTTGTCTTATAAGACCAGAGGATCTTTTTCCTCAAGTGCTCAGAGTAATTTAAATGGCATTGTATTCCTTTTACTTAAGAGTGGCTTCTGTCTAGCCACTCTACCGTAAATGTCCGATTGATAGTGAGTTGCTGAGATGGTCGTCCTTTCATCTCAGCAGAAGACTTCCAAAGCTCTGTTAGAGTGATCTCAGTCACGTTTCCCTGACTATGGCCCTTTTGCCTGGTTGCTTAGTTTGGCTGAACACTCACAGTTTTGGAAAGAGTTTTATACCCTTGCCCTGATTTACTGTATGTCTTAACCGCAAAGTTATCACAGTGGTCTACAGAGACTTCCTTAAACTTCATGGCTTGGTCTTTGTCCTGACATGCAGTGTAAAATGTGTCATCTTCTATGTGCATGTGTGTGCCTTTGTAAACGATGTCCAATCAATTCAGTTTTCCACTGGTGGACTCCAATCAAGTTCTAAACACATCTCAAGGAGAATTCAAGCAAACTGGACACACCTGAGCAAAATTTGGAGTGCCACAACAAAGGGGTCTGAATACTTATATAAATGAAAAATTTCAGATTCTGATTTTCTAATAAATTTACAAACCTTTCTGAAGATGTTTGCACATTCTCATTATGGGTTATTGAGTGCAGCATGACGGGCAAAAATGGCAAATTATTCATTTAAAGTTAAATCCACAGTACAATAAAGTGTACATAAAGTGAAGGGGTCTGAATACCTTCTGAATTCATTGTATTTGTATAATAAAATGATTGCAACCAACTACTCATCTTATTAATATCAGTTGATATAGATTACAGTTGATAAGAACTATTATCATAAGGTAATTTTAATAGCTAAAGTCTGATCGTGACATCTGACATTTTTAGCTCAAATTCTATTAAATGTGGAACAAAATGAGAATGATTAAGCTGCTGATGAAAATTATGCTCTGTTACTGTTACTGAGAGTGCGTTTGTGGTTCCTCTGACGACAGAGAATTTTCCTGCCTTATACCCAGTGCTGCCAAGATGGGCTTAATCCATGAATCACATGAAGATAATCTGAGAACGTTATAAAATACTAGAATGATATAATATACATGAAAGAGATGAAAAAAATAAAAAAAGAGCTCTAATACAGCAACAGCTTATGAAATGTATGTTTTATATCAATTAGGTTTGACTTGTTGCAATTCTTGTCTCATATGATGTCTTATGGTACAGCAGAGGACTTTACACCACAAGACTGGTGGCTCATTCTGCATCACTTCGGCATATTGTTTATGTAGTATAAGGATGACTTGTTAATTTCCAGGCTGAATAGTGTTGACACTTGAAAATCACAGGCTGAGTAAGGGGTGTTGGAAGAGTCAAGAGGTCCGAAACTTCTGATATGTGAAGAACAGTGTGTAGTTTATTTACAATAAAATCCCTGTATCCCATTATACTATAATCTCTCAGGACTTTGGTAATTTGGTTTTATATTACAGCATCTTTTAGTGTTGCTGAATGTTGAATACAAAATTGCATCTCAACCCTAATAAAGAAAATAAATTTTTTCATCAGTTTTTTCCTTCAGTATTCCTTATTTCAAAGAGTACAGCAATATGTAATTTTAGCCATTTGCTTTGAACCAAAAGCATAGTCAGTGAAACGCAGGCAGACTTTACTGAAGGGTGTCCAACCCATGGAAACTGCATGACTCTGAGCACACAGATTATGAAAGGCTTTATCTGTTTATTTAGCTCTATTTTGGACACAGGAAAGCCAGATGGAATTGGCTGCAATTCAGATGTCTTTTTAATAAAATAAAAACCTGCATTGGATATTGTGCTTCTAATTAAAACAATGTAGTAACACCCCCCATTAGAACTGTGGCCTTAATTCTTAATATTTACAGATATTTTAATTTATCATTTTTTATTTCAGCATTCATTCTTGTTTATTATTATTTGACATAAATTAAAATGCAGTTGACACTTTCAAATGATTATTAAAAAAATGATTTGCAGATTTATGTGAAAGTAAACTTTACCTCATCATTTGAATGCTGATTCTTGCTGTGAGCTCTCTTAATCTCCTCTTTAAGAAGGAAAATATGCTCCCCATATCCTGTGTTTTCCTTCAGGAGTTGTGAATGGCGTTGTTGAAAATGCCCAAGCTCATTCTGAAGATTAGCCACCTCATGATTCCTCTCGTTTAACTAAAGGTTCAAATAGACATTTCAGTAAATGAAAACAATGCAACAGATACCAACAGTTCATCCGTTTATTTCCTGAACCAGCGTTTTATTATTGGTCACTAGAAACCAAAGTCTATGTTTGCAGGCTCAGGGGTCAGGCAGAAACCAAACTAGGATGGGACAGTTATCCAGTGCAGAGTACACTCACACTCAAACGTAGTAACTTGTACCAGGCCAACTAAGATTTGCCAGTTAATGTAAAATGAAGTATTTTAGCTTGTGGGAGGAAAAAGGGCTGCCTGCCTAAAACCAAGTAAAATAATCACTCTCATGTTTCAGAGGCAGTAGTGCAAATGTTACGCCACTCAGTATCTCTTAATGAAAAACTAGATAAAAAAATAATACTAGTCAGCTACATTTACCCAGACTATTATGTGCCCGCTGAGTAGAATAGGCATCTGGCAGCGGCACAAATGTAACTGTATCTGGCATGTACTGCTATGAGTCAGTTGGCATATCAAACATTGCAGAACATATTTCTGACTAAGAAGTGCAAAAGGCTGCAAACTTCTCGTGTCATATTTCAAAATAAGAATAATCCTTTTTCAGAATTCATGTGTATAGCTCCAGGGGGTAATATCTGGAAATCAACATGACCAATTTTTACTCTTCAGCTTGCAGAAATGCTAGTATTGTTTTGAAAATGAAAAAAAAAAAAAAAGAACCTCAAGCCATTGCCAGAACCTGCCTAATTTGTCATTGGTTATACACACATTTGTATATAAATAAATGACCAGCTTCTATTGTTTCATTAATTTCCATAATAAGACAGGTTTATGGCATCACTTTATTCTGCTGACTTTAGAAGCTTTATAGAAGACAGGTAAATCCTTGGTGTATAGCTCAGATGAGATGGTGGTGGAGTGTGTTGCACATCATTACATGCATGAAAGTTCTCTGCTCATCAGAAATGAACACTAGATGGCGTACATGTCCTTTAATTTTATTAGCGGAGGCTCCCCTGGGAGTTTTTAAAATGTTGAATGTATTTATATTGACTTTTCTATTTGAAATAGTATATAGTTTACTATTACTGTTCGCAGATAAAGTTAGTAAAATTATAATTCATTATTTCATGGATTTTACATTTTTAGTGTCGATAGTTTCTAATTTGCTGTAAAGTAGTCAGAGCATGATTTAGAAATAGGCATTGCAGCAAATGGTCAAACTATATTTTGTATAAGTAGAAAATGATGTAAGTACCTTCACAAAAGAAGAGAAACAGATGTTCCTATAGCTAGTACAGCAGCTAGACTTTCTTGGTACTACACTACATCATAAAAAAGTTGCCAGTGTACTTGCTGGCACTCACCCTCTTCAGGTATCCACATGACCAAAGTTCAAATTCTAAGTTTCTTATTATGTAAAATATTGAACCAAATATTTTAAGGTTCTCAAAATATATTTAATTATATAATATAATCTGAGTCTTGTCATTTTGGCAGTAACACTCTACTGTGCATATTCACTGTTACGTTTTGCGATGCACCATGTTTTAGAATGTATTTTATAATGCATGTAGTAATAAAATGCATCATTTTTTCATTTCAGCAGATGGTACATCACCAACATTAGCAATGCTGATTAAATAATAACTTAATGAAGAAAATTTTAAAAAGAAAAAAAAAAAATGCAGGAAATTAAGTGATAAAGAGAGTGTTTATCTCATGCAAGTGCATTAACCATTTTAGTGATCTGATCAATGAGAGAATGGGAACAGGAATTTATCTGTAAATAAATAATAAATTCCACTAAAGAGGGCATGCTGGTCTCTGAGGAAGCCCCGGGCCAAGCCATCAACTACTTCTCTATGTGAGACAATGAATGGGTGCCAATCTGACTAGTACTTTCTCTGTCAGCCTTGTTTTATTTCCTATGTATTTTTTATACTTAAAATTTCCTTTATTAGGTTATAGTGTTTGTTGTATACACCATCTGTTGGAATGAAAAGTGCAATGCATTTTATTAGGACATGTCACAAACGCTTTGGAACGGATGTGTTGAGAATAACCTGCTGGAGTGAACATGTCATGAGTGACATCATAGTATTAGCATAGGCATTTTTAGCAGATAAAACTTTTATGGTGGTGATTTTCCAGTGGGAGCTCCTACTAAATTATTCTCACTTCAATGAAATTATACTCAACCATCTTCTCTTAATGTATTTCAAGCAGCTTCAAGAAACCTTCCACTTACACAGCCATAGGAGATGAAGGGTAAAGCACTACTTTGTGTTTTTTGCAAAGATTGGCAGTCATTTTGAACAAGTCAGATGAACAATCTAATAGTGTCACAGAGGGGCAGGTTTTTTGCTTCCCTATCAGAGTTAACTCACTTTGAGGAGTCATTCTGTCCTGTGCACAATGCTGCCCTCTTAGTTTCTTTTAGGTGTGGTGCACTGCTAGTTTTTTCTTTTTATCTTTTCACTATAAATATAATGTTAAAATACCAACAGAAAAACATATATAAATATATGCCACATCATCATCAGTCAGTAACAATTTTCTGGGTTTACCCAGCTTAGCCGGTTATATACCTGGACCATTTTCATTTGTTGTCCACAGCAGAAACATTAATCTTTTTGACATTCCACACTTCCATCTGACCATTTTTGTCTTTGTCCATTCCACCTTTTCTTCATGTTTCTCTTTTATCAGACATGTCTCACTCCTACATTTTTCTAATATATACTTTATATATGTTAATATTTGTAAATAATAGCAAAACTTTCAAACAGTCAAAAGGCATTTTCTTTTATTAGTCCCAGATTCCACTGTCTTAGGTGACCTGTGCTTTTCAGTAGGTCCTGGCACAGGCATCAGTGAAAACTACTGTAGAATAACATGCTTTATATTGGGCCTTTAGAAGTACAGAGCTATGATGCATTGGTGTCTCCATTGTTTTACATTTATTTTGGCCTTTGCATAGTGAACAGCATCAAACAATATTTTACGCAGCCCAGTTATCAACTCACTGTTTTCACTGTTTCAGTGCAGGAAGGTTAAATGATCTGCTTAGGGTCAGCCAGTGGTGCCTTCATTACTAGAACACACTGCATCACTGTCAGTTTCTAAATTTGGTGATATAATGAACTGTAGCTTGATACTGATATAATACATAGACAAAGCTGACAAAATAATTTACAAATGTGTTTTCTTCATGGGTAAGTAATTTTCTTTTTCTTCTGCCAGACTTTATTATTAAATTGATACATACTGTAATCTACAGTAGTACGCTCCTTTGTTACTTACGGGAAACAATCTAGTTGATTTTCTCCTTTAACAAAATGACATTATGGAGTCATAGCGTTTGTTTCATACTGTAATCAAAGAGAGCTGTGCACAGTAATTTGATTCACTTTAAGCAGTCATTTGGATTAAGTGACATGCAGATCACTGGCGGTGTTCTCTATAAATATCATTTGTTATGTCATACTGATAACTGGAGTCCAAGCAAGGCCCAAAGCCTAGTCTTGAGATTATTTTATTGGTAATTTTACATAAATACAAATGACCTTGAAAATTCATTCTGTGAGGATGTCAGAAATATTTAAAAGGAAAAAAGCCATTTGCCCATGGAGGCTGATATGCTGAGCAGTTATTATCTTGTGGCGCTTGACAAATTTCCTAAATCTGATTTAATAAGAAAATTATACTTTGGAGTATATTTCTTATTACTGTAAGCACCTCTCTTGCCTTGTGCAAATAAAGGGCGCTTGCATCAACACATTCTTAAACTGTTCTGCAGGTTATCCATTTTCTCTTTCTTGCTCCTCAGTATTACCTATACGTAAACAATTTTGAAATGGATTTTACAGCTGTCAAATTGATTTGGACATTATATGGGTAACTGTCTTGTAGCCTGTGCTAAGATGCTCTTATAGCCAGCACTCTGAGTTTTGTTTTCAGATTTACAGAAAAGGTATTTCAAACTACTGTATTACTACTCTCTAAAATAATCCTCACAATTGAAGTCTTAGTCTTAGATAGTTTCATACTGGCAGAAGAGTATCTTTAAGTGTCAAAACATAGGACACTGTTTTCTTTTTTAAAAAAATACACATCACACATGTAATGCATTTAAATCACAAACGGTTCTTTTAAACTAGCACTCTGACCTGGTTTGTGTAGAAAGCCTTTTATTATCAACAATGTAATTCTGCATCATCTCAAAGCATCAGACTAGCCTGGAGTGAGCCAATCTAGCAACACAAGCCATCTCAGGTTAGTAAAGGCAAAGGGCAGTTTGAGGAGAAGAATACAATAAACACTGAGCTGCACAGTGCATATGGGAAAATTTTGCCTTCAACAAGATTTTCTTTACTATGTGTCTTGTAGTTTTCTTTGAAAATAATTAAATATCTATTAATGGCAATGCAAAATATTACTTATAAAATATGCTCAAAGGAATGGGTGAATGTACACTCCAAAGTCCATTTATATATAAAATGTGTCATCCATACAGTCTCTAAACATGTGCAGAAAGGTCATAAAGTTTTAGTAAAAAGTCAAAAAGATGTATTTAAAATGTTTTGTAAAATGATAAACCAGAATGGGACTGTAATATAATGACTTTCAACCAAAGCTGGGCTAGTGTGAGTGCTAGCTGGTAATGAAACAATTATGTAAACCGATGAATTAAATACATTTTAATAAAACTGGAAATTGAGCTACAGCAGGATGCTTTTCTGAAAAGTTATTATACCTATATGGTCTACTTTCACAGACCTTTCGTGCTTCTGCCTACAATGTGAAGAAATGCTGTTAGGATGGTGAATCTAAACTGTACCAGTGACTATGAAACTTGATGTACTGATGTGCTGTTTTGCAAAAGTCACTGAAGACTTGTACTGGATTCTGCACTGCTTGTAGCGAAGTAACTGACTATTACTAAACACTAGCAGATTACCCAGTGGCTTCCCTCACTGAGTGGAAGGGAAAAATTTGTGGCTCTCATGAAGCAACGGCATTAATGACCCAATTCTATGACAGATTTGCCCCCGCATTTTAAATGTCGGCATAAATTTAGACTCCTTGGTAGCAGCTGTGGTGCCAAACAATGTCATCTGAAAACACGAATTGTATTTCCTAATGTTCTGTAGAAAATGAGTTGAATGTGGATTTGCGCCAGAAATAAGAGAAAACAATGGTTCAGTTGGATGGCTTAAAGGTGTTAATTTCACCTTGCCGTCTGAACAACACATCCCACGTGATTCAAATGTAACCCTTTGTGCTTGGCAGTACTTACACATGATGTCCATTTCTCCTACTGTAACTTTTGGATGTAGGCAATAATCTTTTTTAATGTTATAATTGAATCCCTCCATATACAGACCCTGATGCCTGTGTGACGTGGTAGCCTGTGAATACTGCATCCGTCAAATTCGATTCTGTTCAGCACGTTGTTCAGGTGTTTGTGAGGCTGTCAATTGTGATTGTCATATACATTGATCAGCGAGCCTTCTCTCTCGATCTGCTTCTGTCTCACTTTCTCTTTGTAACCTGACTGTTGTGGTTATACGTAATTTCTGTTTCAAACGTGAGTACGCAAGTGCATTATAATATGTTCTGTGGTCATATGTAATTTCCGTTTCAAACGCGAAAAGAATTTTATACATAGAGATTTTGTGCTTTTTGTTAGCTCAAAGTATATTGTAGAAAATAAATTCTTTTCAAAGCACTAATGCATTCTTTTGCCAGGTAAAAAAAAAAAATAAATTCACCCAGTGTCTTGAATCCCCCACTTCATTTCATGTCCTCACATGGAGACTGGCCGGAAAACCAGTGCCTCCCAAATCAGAACATGGAGCTTATTTACTTAAATTAGCAGTTAAGATTTATTATTGGAAACATTTCTATATATATATTTATATATATACATACATACACTGATACAGCACAATGCCACACCCACCACAGTACAAATTAACTCAACGCAGATTAGGACCCAAGTGCAGCCATGTTACATATAACATTTTATATATTATATATATATATACTGTATAGTTATACTTTAAGAGGTAATTTTAATGCTATACATCTACAGTATCCATTTTCCTAACCCATTTATCCAGGGCAGGGATGTGGGAAAGCTGGAGCCTATCACAGCAATTGTTGGGTGCAAGGCAAGAACAACACCTGGACAAGATACTAGTCCATCACAGGGAAATCACTCAGACACTGGCCTGTTTAGCATTGCCAATACGCCTAACCTGCACGTCATTGAAATGTGTGAGGAAACCAAAGCTCCCAGAGGAAACTCACATGAACACGGAAACAATGTGCAAACTACATCCAGGGAAAACCCAGGATGTGTGCCAACGTGTCACTTACTTTGATATTATTAGAGTTAATGTAACATTGGCGATTTTGTTGCCACCATGGGAGGGGTTGGATGTTGAGAGAGGAAGAGGTGAGTAAAACAGGAGGGAGGCTGAGAGAGAACTTGCCATTACATAAGAGAAGCTTTGCAGTTAGAAAAATAAAATCTGGCTGTAGGGCCAACAGAGCTCTCAACCGGATAAAATCCCACTTCTGAGCAGGAGTCCCTGGGTTTAGGGCCAACCTCTGTACACAAGGGTGTGAAATAGACAAGGGCAAGACCATCATCTATTCCTTGCTAGTGGCACATACTTTTATCTATTTTCTACAATATATATACTATTCTTCTTACAGTGGCAAAAACATATACTGTATGTCATAATTTAAATCAAGTTGCACATTTTCAAAAACATAAAATCTACCATATGTTTTCAACTTTTCACCATGGGCAAGTGTGTGTGTTTGTCAGTGTACCCTCTGATGGACTGGCATTTCATTCAGGTTTGGCCCTTAACTCCTTCTGCTAAAATAGCCCCCCAGTGTACTAGATAAAGCAGGTCCAGAAAATCAGATCAATGCATGGTTTAATATAGATTTCTTCTCCATTTTGTTTATAGGTGCATAATGCTTAGTCATTTCATTCATGGGAGAACATGTGGGTGCCTACTTACTTTGTCCATGCTCTCCTTATGTGCCTCCCTTAATGTTGTCAGCTCATACTTAAGCTCTCTGAGTGCCTGTTCAGTATAGACCAGTTCCTCATTTCCCTGTCTCAATTTTTCCTGAGAAAGCTCTAATTCTCGTTGCAGCTTCTTCACAGTATCCTCCAGCTCAGTGACCTACAGACATAGACAACTTCAGTTAGTCGTTATTCTCTGTGTTACTATAAATGCCTTTGTTTGAGGTTTAATTTATAAAAGAATTTTCTAAAATGCTTCACCTCTGCACTGTATTTTTTGCTGTAGGTTTTTGTGGCTTCTAAGTCCCTTTTGCAAGTTTTCAGTTGTGACTGGGAGTTTTTGAATTCTTGTTGAAGCTGCTGAGAGGCACTGTTGAGCTCAGAAAAATTAAGCTTGAGAATTGCCATCTTCTTTTCCCTCTCTTTTAGCTAAGGTAACAAACACAAATGACCAACAACACACAGACATTTACAAAGGGCAAAACATTTATTTAATATGTACTCGTACAATAAAGTATTAACATATTTTGCAGTTAATGAGCATGCTTGTAGCCTTATGGGCATCATTAAGATCCAATTTTACTGCTTCAAAGATCATTAGGAGAGCTAAGTAGGGGCTTCTTGCCCAGCTCTACCACTGATGACAATCATCCATATCATGGTAAAACTATTTTAAATTAAAATCTTGCCTTTGTATAAAGATTCTTAATACATCTTTAAATCTACTTCACTACAGCAAATTTTACTTTTCATCCTTACAAACTCCTAAAAACAAAAATTGCTTTTCTTATATATACTGACATCTCAGTAGCCCCAAGCAGTAGGAGCTGCTTATGCTTTGAGGCATTCAGCATATTTCTTGTAACAGGGCACTCTCCTGGTGTCTCTTCACATCTGCAATAATGTTAAGGGATAAAAGATGTGTTGTTTTTGCTACAAATAACACCACACACAGAGGGGAAAACCTTGAGCTCACAAATCATTCTACTTACATAAGACACAAAGACCTTGTTGGTCCTTTGAACCTGTAGCCACAGGTATTTAACAATGGGGGTCTTGCTCAGCTGTCAATTTTATAAACAACAAATTGAACTATTCCTCAACACCCCAACTCCCACTTTCATTTCTTCCTCCTGTGAATAAGCCTCTGTCCCAGGTCACCTTTCAGCAATAACCTCAACTGATTATGTGGACCAATATGGCTTTCATTCCCATCCTGGGGGCATTTCCAGGGTTGTTTTTTTCTTTTCTTCAGGAATACTGGAATACTAGGACAGAACTGCACCTACTGGTACATGATGTCCTTGAACCACTAAGTAGCCTTTAAAAGACTCTATTCTGCAGTACCTCCCAATTTCCATAGTAGGACAACACTGTCCCACTTCTCTTAGTCAGGGACAACATGCTGTCCCCAAGTGGGTTGGTCAGTACTGATCTATTGCTACTCACCTTTGATCATGCTCATGTAATATGGAAACAAGTCTAAGTAGTATATCAGGTAAGCTGATTTATGTTTTTTAATACAGTCTTATTTATCATGCTGCTGGAGAATGATGACATGTTGCATGTTGGTTAGACTTGCAAGTAAATAGTTCATAGTAGTCAGTATACATGACAATGCTGCTACTGCTGCTACTACTGCCACATCCCTAAAGATTTCACAGCTACAATCTCTGTGCAGCTACATGTTGAAAAGGAAGTCTTGTAACTTCTTGCTGACCCTTCATGGCCATTATCTTTATGTGTAGCACCTTCTAATATCCTGGGGAAAAACTGACTTTTTCCTCCTAAGTTGCCACTCATTCTTTCCCTCTTCCTTCCTCTGATGTACCTAGAACAGCACATTCTGTTTTAGTGCACCACACATGTCAGTATCTGTCAACCAACTAGTGGTCTCTGTCTTTCAACAGAGACATGCACAGGTGTTCTCTCATTGCTGGTTTTGTACTCTCCTTTGGAGGTATCATAAGCGATTTCTCAGTGACATTCTGGTTGTCCTTACCTTCATGAATGTCTTGCTAGCCAGAATCCCAACAGAGTATACACTACAAATACAGTAATTACTCTTAAGTAAGGTGAGCTATGTGTGGTATAGAATATTAGTCTGACAGAGATTAGACAAATATATTTAAAAATGAAATAAATAATAGACTTGCATATAAGATGTACAGAACATCATCAAATCCCAGCTCTGCCAGCCTTACCAGGTGCTCTGTGGAAGATAGTTTAGCTTTCAACTCCTCATTTTCCTTCTCCAGGCTGCTCACTTGCTCTTTTGTGTTTTGGATGTGCTTTACATACTCTTTATGCTGAGTCTGCTCCCGGTCCAGCTCATCTCGTAGGTGGCAGACCATCTCTTCCTGATCTTGTATCTAAAAAGGTATGAAAAAGATCTAAACAACTGTGTTCAAGCCTCATCTGTGCTGTCTACAGCAACTATATGTGCAACAAGTTAAGTGTTCATTGATAATGTATGTTGTTAATTTCAGTGGGATATGTAGAATTTATCTCAATTTTATTAAAAATTTCCTTCTTTCACAACTAAGGTGTGTCTTTTTTTACTGTTTTTAATACAGGAATATCCATCCATTATCCAACCTGCTATATCCTAACTACAGGGTCACAGGGGTCTGCTGGAGCTAATCCCAGCCAACACAGGGCGCAAGGCAAGAAACAAACCCCGGGCAGGGTGCCAGCCCACCGCAGTACAGGATGTTCTCCTTCCATGCTGAACGTTATTCCAAAATGCGGCAGCAGTAAGTATAACTAGAAGTAATAAAATACTATAAGGTCATTCCATTTCTTATATCTCATGTTCTCCCCTTATTAGTTCCTACACCTCAACTTGCAGTTACCTGGTGATGGTAGTTGCTCAGTCATGACCATGTATGACGGTAAATTGCTTAACATTTTAACCAGGTTTCTGGTACTTAATTTTCCCTAGCTTTTCTGAGTTTTTTTTTTCTCTGCTTTATGCTATTGTTCTTTTCCTTTCATTTGTACTATTATATAATTTGTATTTTTGACCGTTTTCTTTTAATCTTTTTTGTGTCTGCTCTCTGGTTCTCATTTGAGCCCAATCAATTGTGAAGGTTTTTCAATTATTATTCTCTTTCCCGTAGCAGTCTGTTCCATATTTTTATGCATACTTTTATAAAATTACACTAGTGGCACTCCTCTATCCATGCTGCCACTGCTCCTTTTTGGTCACATTACTAGAAACCCAACTGAAGAGAACTACTGGGTACACACAAAGAGGAGAGGACCCAGATTAAGGCATTGATGTCTGTTTGCTGTTGCATAGAACAAGACTCTAAGGTACTGGAAATAATTTTAGTTTAATCAATTCCTGTTCATTTTCATTCTAATTTTCCTTATTTCTTAATTAATTATTACTTTAAATAAGTATTTTGAATTTATCATTACACCATTTTGACATTTAATTGACGTGGCCATTCAGTTGTTCTTCTGCTGGGAAATGTCACATTGTTTACAGCTGCCACAGTAGTTGATAGTCAAATGACTTACGTCATGCAACGTCTAATGTTGTGATACTGCTAGTATAAAACATGGTGGTGCTTTAAGTCACTGTCCAAGTGTTTAGATTTAAAAAAAAACAAATCTATGGCTACTCATGATTCTTTTGTCTTTTTTCTTCTTGGTGTTTAGTTTAATCCTTAGCAATGACACAACTTTTGTTTTTCCTTTAGACCCTGTTACTAGTGTTAGGGTAATGTTAAAAGTTGAAAATTAAAAGTAATTTGCATTATGCAGTCAGATTACTTTTTAAAGTAACGACTGACCTGTCACAATACTTAAGTAAAAATACCCACATTACTTTAAAAAAAATGCATTTCTACGAAAAGCTTATTCCTGACACTCAATAAAATGAGTTACTGCCTTTTTTAATAAAGATGTTGCTTGCTACTGTAGGTGTAAAATTGTACATGTGTGCACTCCAGTCATATGGTGACAGCTGAGAAATTAGCGTGCAATGAACTGAAAGGAACTGGACAAAAGTTATAAGTATATATTGAATCCTGCACATGCTGTAGGGTAGATTTAATTGGTCCAGTTTATGGTTACAGGGATTCTCATGATTATTGCTGCACCACTTAGGTGTAAGACAAGAGTGCCTTCAGTGTGGGAAAGGTGCTATATAAATAAAATGTATTATTATTACGAAGCAAATGATATGCCAATCCTTGTCAGAGCTCAGCCAATCAGAAAAGAATGTGCTGCGTGTAATTCAGTAACGGAAACCTATAAATAAAATGTCAGTTTAGTTTTAATCCAACTATTACCTAGAGTTATTCTGAAACAGTGTGACTGGGTGACACAATGGCCACTGTTCATACTGTGAATCTTTGGGGGTTCAGGGTAGAGTTGGAAAAAGGTGAAGAATATTATTTATTTCATAGCACGTGAACAAAAAAATGTATTTATGAAACACAAAAAAAGATCATCAAATTTAGCTGTGTTACTGGTCAGTTTCGTTAAGGTTCAAATATGGGTTTGAATTTAATAACAAATGCTGACTATTAAAATGTGCAGTTTTCCATACAACTAACAAAAAGGAGCACAAAAGTAATGCACTGTTTGAATCACATCACATTTTATAATAAGCAGCTATATAACATGTTTAGTTACTTTTTTGCCAGTAATGAGTAATGAAACTAAGTTACTTTTAAAAGTAACATTCCCCAGCACTGTTTGATACACATAGTTAATGACCTCTAGTCTACAGTTGGATTACTATTTTGCCAAGTTCGACACTTGATCCACTGAACTGACCAAACCTAGCTAAAACTTACACCAAGTAACAGAAATGGCAGTATGATCAAGAGTACCAGCTGGCAACACTTTAAGCAACACCACTGAAATTTATACATTGAGTATTGCCAATGGAAGGTTTAGCAGTCAGCTGGCATTAATTTTAAAACTTCTGCGTTATTCTTCTATATTACACATCATACTGGGCCAATTACTTTATTCTCCATTTCCTCACTTGGTTTTGGGAATATTGAGAATATAAAAAATAACATTCTAAATGAGTGTTTTGCTTCATCATTTCTATATAATTTTATTATTGACATGTGACTTTACCTTAACACATTAGTGTACTATTCTTAAGCAACCTACTGCGAAAAGTGCTATATAAACATAATCTGTTTTAAAATAGAATTTATTCTCAATAATAGCTGAAAATAAGAGCATAAAGCTGAAAATTTGTTAGTTAATAACACAAAGAATGTAAAGGCGTGTGTATAATTTGCAGCTATAAGACATTAAAACATTTGGGATAAATACAGAGCTTTTTTCCATTTTCTTTAAGAAGTAAGTTAAATTTCAATTCAAGGCTTTTGTTCAAGCTGCTGGATTACATCATAACCTGGGCAGAGGACATTTCTTTACAAAAGCACTGCTGATCTTGACATTAGTCTGCAATTCTATTACTGCAAATCATTACTGGTTTATATTTAATCTATTACAAAATGTAGCTGTGCAATGCAAAGTTCAATTATTCAGCTCTGCAGGAAGCAAGAGGAAAATCTACAGCTGGTAGCTAAGTATTGTAACTTCAAGTCTCGACTGTTGAATTTTAGGCAGTGAATTTCAGCTATTGAGCTAAGTTTTAAAAGAAGAAGAAAAAAAAAAAAACGCTGGCAAATATGTTTTGTGCTAAGTTGTAAAACACAGCTCTTATATGGCACTGAAAGAATGAAAACCTGTGCTCCGTGTTGGTTTATCTTCTTTCTTCTTACTCACCTGCAGTTGCAGATTTCTGACCTGGTCCTTGCTCCCAACCAGCTCCAGCTCTAATCTCTGAGCTTCTTGCTGGTGCCTCAGCATATCTTGGGAAGCATTCTGGTAATTTTGCTTAGTCTGCATGACCTCGTTTTTCAGCTTTTCAATAAGCCCTCTGTAGAGGTAACATATTTTTTGAAAGTGTTGTAAGATAATATTGTTATACATTAGTATTATATTGCATGACTTCTCTTATATAGTGCTATAAAACTAAGACAATAGTAATCTGGACTAATCAAGTGCACAAGTTCATTTTTGTCAAGCATGTATCACAATAAAACAATGTCTAAACGAAAATAAAACAGTTACAATGCTGTCTGTATCATTCTATATACTTCATTCATTCAGCCATGAAACTTAACAGCCCTCAGATCCCTTCACCCTGTCAAGCCAACCACAGTAACAGCTAATCAATAGCCTGCAAATTCCCTCAACAGCCCCCCTTCTACAACACCAACCTAATCAATATCCCAGGCAATTAGAATCCCCTATCTGCATGGCTGCTGGGACCTTGGGCTGGTTTCACAGCCCACAAACACCCAATTTAATCCTCAGCCTATCACTTAATTACCAAATCCTTCTTAATGCATATTGGCAGACTGCTACTGTATTTAATGTTCAGAGCTGACTGCCTAAACAAGGGACCTTTGGCAAGCCACTGGTTAAGATGTTCAAATGCCTTTTTGCTATGTCATTTAAACAAGTGATTTCACATTAGGTCTTGACCTTAAATGATCCGAAAGTGAATGTTTGTGCTGGAATGCAAGAGAAAGGAGACAAAATGCCATTGAACAGAAAAACTCTTTGATTTGGTACAACTTAATAACATAAATAGTGTAGTTTGAGGCAGGCTACACATGCTTAATTGTTTAGCCTACAAATAAACAATATGGGGAGCAAAGGAAATCCATTCTTTTAGGCCTTTTTTTAAGAAGATTTAAGGAGAACAATTGGATTCAGAAAATTAAAACAAGGTTTAATATTTAATGTCTTAGTTATAGGTGTACTGTATTGTGTTACTATTAAGTTCAATATATTAAAGACAAGCTCATTTAAACATTTGTTAATTCATCTTAAAAATCTGAGCATTTCAGTATACAGAGATGTGTTTTGTTCATAAATATTCATGGGAAATTCAGCAAACTGGACCGAATGACATCAGATGGGGTCCAGTATCCTAGATTCAAACCCCACAACTGATTGTTTTTTCTGTGAAATCTGCATGGTCTCCCTGTATCTCCTTCTGGGAAGTTAAAGATAGGCAGGTTACATTAAATGGGGCTCTACATTTGCCCTGTGCGACTGAATGTGCACTTCTATGAGTCCTGTGTTGTCATAGGCAACCCCACATAACCATGAACTGAAAAAAGCAGGTTTGCTTTTGTATCCATGTATATATAACTCAGTTAATTTGGAAGCAGCTTAACATTTTCTTATGTGTGCATTTTCTATCGATAGCCAAAAAATAAGATCCAGGTGGCATTTTAAGATGGAAAGAAGAGTAAGTAATCAGATAATTTTTTTCCCTTAAATTTTTAAACACAAAAACATGACTTCTCAGGTTGTCTTCATAAAAAATAGAACAGGTAAAAACAGTTTTTGGAAAACACTAAGAACTATGTATGTTTCAAGTCCAATCCTCACAAATTAATGGCTCTTTGATATCTGCTTGCCCAAGGTTTAAAGGGCTTGATTAAATCTGTGGATCAAGCTCTATTACCAACAAAGCCATCAGTGAAAATTCCTTAAGACAATTTATTAGGGAGAAAAGGAATTACTGGAGGGGTCTTTAAGCAACTGACTTCTCAGATCTGTAGAAGTTAAATGCTGCTGTAACAGGACACCAACAAATGAGACTGTTCCATAAGTGTACAAACGTATGATTCATTGAACTACCAAGTAGGGTCTATGAAGATTTGATATTCATCAACAAACAAGGAAGGCACAGGAGTTTGCATAAATGCTACAGAAATGTACTAGTTGTAGTGAAGTGCCAGCTCTGTCAGAGTCTGTCACATGGCATGCAATTAATGGCATTAATGGTATTTAGTTTCCTGGTGCCGTCTTTCAGTTTTGCGATAACTCTACAGTGGGATTAAGCAGGTTCAGCAATTAAATTAACCTAACAGCTGAACCACAGATCCTATAGAATCAATGGAGGTTCTGCCTTCGCCACTGAACATTGAACCAACTCTTTAGCTTTGCACAGCTCTTTGAGGGGTCATGGGAATTTACCAATCCTGTCTTCATGTTCTTTGTGGATTTGGAAAAAGCTTAAGATGAGTTTCAAGAGTACGGGCATACAGGGATGCTTCTGCATACTGTTCTGTCAGTGTATTTGCAGAAAATAAGTTGTATTTGTATACCTGGTCGAGTCTGCTCAATGAGAGCATTGGACTGCACCAAAGATTTATCTTCTCCCCTCTGGTGCTTATGATTTTCATAAACGGGGTTAAAGGTTACTGAGGACTGGCAGATATCCATGTTGGTGAGCGAAGGATTGCATCTTTTCAGTTTGCAGATGTTCCCCCTTGGTTTATCAGAATGTGAGCTCCGTTGTGCACTGCAATGTTTCATAACTGAGTGTGATGTAGCTAGGATGAGAATGGGCACCTCCAAATCTGAGGTAATGGTCCCCCACTAGAACAGAGTGGCTTGTTCACTTCAGGTAAAGAGTTAGTAGCTACTTTAAGTGAATGATATCAAGTACCTTGAGGTCATGTTCACAAGCAAAGGGACTAGTGATAATGTGTTTGACCAATGAATCAGTGCAGCAGCAAAGGTTTTGCAGACCAAACCATGATAGTAAAGTGGAAGTCAAGTCCTTGGGTGAAGGTTTTGATTTACCAGTCAGCGTACATTTCCCTCATCTGGGTAGAGGCTGAAAGAATGAGGTTGCAGGTACAGGTAGTCAAAATAAGATTCTTACACAAGGTTGCTGGGCTAACTCACCATGATAGGGTAAGGAGCTAGGCAATAGGGGAGAACCTAGGAGAAGGACTACTGTTTCTCAGGACAGAGAGGAGCCATTTCAAATTATTTATACAAGTGGTTAGAATGACTCCTTGGCGCTTTCCATTAGACATATATAGGGAACAGCCTTATGGTGGAAAACCCACAGGAACAAGCAAGAAGAGATATGGATTAGAACTGTTAGATGGCCAGGAAGCATCTGGCAGTTTTCCAGGATGTATGAAAAATTTGTAGTAAAATTATTTGCTATGTGAGGCTTGTTTAATTGATTACCTGTGTCCCTCTGTCTCTTGCTCTGCAGTGTTGACTTGGTCTCTGAGCATTCGAAGTTCACACTGTAGTCTCCTCTCCACTTGCTCAAGCCGTACAACCTCAGCTATTCGGTCACCAAGCTGCTCCTGAGCTCTCTGTTGCCCTCCTTCTGTCAGAACTAATTTCTCCTCCTGCCGAGCAAGTTCTTGTGCTGGGGAGAAAACCAAGAAACTAAATGTGATAAATATGGGGATCTCTGCCACATTAAGGCTTGCAATAATCCAACCTTTTCTAAATATGTTTAAAAAAACTAAATAAATATAGTGACCCTGTGTGCAACAGAGTGAAATGTTGTCTGATCCTGAGCCATCCTCGTCATTTCTTCCACGTTTGAAACTATTGTTCCAGCCACTGTGTCAGTCCACTTTGTGCAGGGCCTTCCTCTCTTCTGGTATAACACACCTTTATCACGCTTTTTTCATGCATGGTTAAATGAAGCTCTAAGGAGTTGTTCTTACCCAAACCCATTGCACACCGTAACAAAGTAATTTTGTCCCTGCAATACCAAATGTCACGCAACTGAGATTATTTCCACAGGACTCATAACATTCTGCTAATGCCATATTCTACATCGCAGTACCAGTAAGTATTTGGCCTTGTTGGAGATCGTTTTTTGTTTTTTTTTTATTTTCATGCAGTACTCCTGTTTTTACTCTGACATTGTTTATGCCAAATGGCTTCCAAAAGGACCCTAACCTTACACTATACAAAAAGTTGCAATACATTACTTTGAAACAGTAATAAAAATTTACAAATAATCTTGTGAATGACAAATGATAAGATTTAAGCACCCACAATCCTTAAATGTGACATTCCTTATATCCAAAACTCATTGTGATTTTTTTTTTTTGAGACATAAGTCTGACAGTTCCAAAGCAATATTATAACCCCCCTTGCTCCCAAAGCAAATGCATTCCCATAACTCTCACCCCCTTTCAATAATTTAACTTATAATTCAAAGTAAGTGTTCAGACCTCCTAATTATTACAACAAGCTAAAAAATGGGATTTTGATTAAAAATCAGAATGCCTTTTTAGTGGGAATGACTTTTTTGAATGTGAATTTAAAATTTGTATGTATGCCTTTTTTGTGAGTATGCTTTAATTGTGTTTGAATTACAAACTGGTGTGTATTCCAATTTTTGTTGTAAAATTACTTTAAATTATATATTGTATATCATAAAATACTATTTTATATTGTTTAATTATTTATTGATCCTACCCCACTATGAGGGGTCCCCCCATCGGAAACCAATGCATTCTACTAATAAAAATTTTCTAAGGGAAACATTGCTATTGATATGACACAATCTTCCCCAAGCTTTCCTAGCCTAAAATTGATTAAAAAGGATTTTTGCGTGAGTAAGACCATGTGTAAGGAAAGCAAACTTGCATATTTTGAAATGCTAGTTTGACCTCTTCTAGTGTATACTGTACACTGACACATACTGTGCTAATTCATAATGTGATGAACCATTTGGACTTATTATTTAACAAGTAAAGAAGTAGAGTGGAATTTTTCACCCCATCCTTATTCGATCCAAATGGTTATTCTTATTCACTTGCTACTAATTCTTGATAATCTCAAACCTTTGCTATCTGCACATGTTTTTTCAGTCTTATAGGCAACGTTATACCTACTCAGACTTTAGAAGTCAAAGCGTTTTGCTTGTAATAAGTGCTAGGTAGCATTTAATCAATCTCCCTCTCATGCTTTCCTAGGGCACGAAGTGGAAGTGGAAGTAGAAGCAGACAATGGCCGACAGTGAGATGAATCGCGTTGCCGTCGTCGTAGAAGAACTCCAGGCACTCGACAAACAGATTCAGAAACTCCTGTCCAGACAAAGGTACCTTAGGGATTTGAAGGCTCGGCTTCTGGATAAACCATCCTCGACATCTGAAGTCGACGTAACATTGACCCCGCGTCGTGCCACTCACTTTCAAGAACAAATAAGCTTCATCCCCGCGCATCGTAGGAGCGACTACGACGCCGATGAAGACCTCGGCGTGTTTCAGCTATGCAGGCGGGGGTTCAAGGCTAGAACACCTCCATCGGCACAGGCGAGCATCTCGACCCAGAACCGGCTCGATCCTCTCTGCATCCCCAGTTTGCCTTCAATCCCGGGTGATGTAATCGTAGTAGGTGATTTGATTGTACGAAACCTCAATAACACATGCCCTAATCGAAAATCTTTTGTTTCTTGTTTTCCCGGTGCTGGAGTCCGAGATGTGATGAGACGTGCACCAACCGTCTACGAGAAGCACAAGAGGGAAGTTGGATCCATTGTATTACACGCCGGCGTAAACGACATAAGGCACCGACAGTCGGAGATTCTCAAGGCTGACTTCGCAGCACTAATTAAAGACACGAAGGAGAGAACCTCATCGGCAAAGATCTTCATTTCGGGTCCACTACCTCTCGTCAGACGATCAAATGAATACTACAGTTGTCTGCTGGGATTAAACAACTGGCTGAAAGGCTTCTGCGAGAATCAAGACATCGGGTTCATTGACAACTGGGACCTCTTTCGGGACTTTAACTTTCATATCGATAATCAGTGTGACCTAAAAGTAAAGGAATTCATGAACCTCCTGGACTCTTTTGAATTGAGACAGCCCATTAGTCAGCCTACACATAAAGCAGGTCATACGTTAGACTTAGTAATTACCAAAGGACTAAAAGTTGATGTAAACCAGATCATTGATATTGGTCTATCAGACCATTTTCTTCTAGTATTTAATATAGAAATAATGATAGAAAACATTCATGAGAAGCATATTGTTAAAAAACGCTTCTTTGACTCATCAGCAGCTTTAAAACTTACAAACATTCTAAGCAATCAGTCCGTTTATAGTGCCAACTATAATAGCGAGGATAATGTAAATAGTAAGGTGGAAAAATGTAATTCTAAAGTGAGAGCTGCTGTTGACAGAGTTGCACCTGAAAAGACAGTTAAAAAATCTTCTACCATTGTTATTCCATGGAAGACCCAAAGAGTGTCTGATTTAAAAAGAACATGTCGTAGAGCTGAGTGTAAATGGAGGAAAACTAAACTAACTATCCACTGTGAGATATTGAACGTTAAAATAACAGAATACAATAACACAGTCCGTCTTGAGAGGCGCTGCTATTTCTCTAAGATTATAAATAACAATGCTAGTAATCCCAGAGTCTTATTTTCTACGATTGATCGTCTGCTAAACCCAGGTAACACAAAGGAATGCCTCCAAAATACTTCCAGTGAAACCTATGAGGCTATTGCTGTATTTTTCAATCAAAAAATTAATGATATTAGAAATAACATAGTACATCTCCCCAACACTTCAGATCCTCCTAAGCCCCAGTACTCCATATTAAACAAATTAAATTCTTTCACCAGGATAGATTTACCTGATTTACATAGAATAATCTCTCAACTGAAACCCTCCACCTGAGTCCTTGACCCAATACCAACAAGTTTTTTCAAAGAAGTATCAGGCGTGCTAATTGATACTATTCTAGACATAGTAAATTTGTCATTAAATACAGGGGTCTTCCCAGACTGTCTTAAGACTGCTGTAGTTAAACCCCTACTCAAGAAAAATAATCTTGACCCCTCTGCTTTTGAAAATTTTAGACCTATCTCTAACCTGCCTTTCTTAAGTAAAATTCTAGAGAAGGCAGTCATTATGCAGCTAAATGACCACCTAACTAAACATGCTATTTTTGATAAATTTCAGTAGGGTTTTAGAACAAATCACAGCACAGAAACTGCACTCGTTAAAGTAGTAAATGACTTGCGGGTAAATGCATACAGAGGCCATTTATCTGTTCTCATCCTCCTCGATCTGAGTGCCGGATTTGACACCATTGATCACAATATTCTTAGAAATCACCTTAGTCAATGGGTGGGCCTCTCTGGCAGTGTCTTAAATTGGTCTGAATCCTAGCTGGCAGGGAGAAAATTCTTTGTTAGTTGTGGTAATCGCAACTCAAAGACACATGATATTCTGTATGGTGTTCCACAAGGCTCTATCCTGGGTCCGCTGCTCTTCTCAATCTATATGCTTCCGTTAGGTCAGATTATCTCAGGTTACAACGTAAGCTATCACAGCTATGCTGATGACACACAGCTGTACTTATCAATAGCACCTGATGACACCGACTCTCTAGATTCACTTACACAATGTCTTACTTGTATTTCTGAATGGATGAATAGTAATTTTCTCAAGCTAAATAAAGAGAAAACTGAAATTTTAGTGATTGGCAATAATGGATTCAATGAGGTTATCAGAAATAAACTTCATGCATTAGGATTAAAAGTCAAGACGGAAGTAAAAAACTTAGGGGTAACTGTCGACTGTAACCTGAATTTCAAATCGCATATTCATCAGACCACTAGGACAGCATTTTTTCACTTAAGAAACATAGCAAAAGTTAGACCTCTTATATCATTGAAAGATGCTGAGAAATTAGTTCACGCGTTTGTTTTCAGTTGACTAGATTACTGTAACACACTCCTCTCAGGACTACCCAAAAAAGACATAAATCGTCTGCAACAAGTGCAGAATGCAGCTGCTAGTATCCTAACTAGGAAAAGAAAATCCGAACACATTTCTCCAGTCTTGATGTCACTACACTGGTTACCTGTGTCTTTCAGAATTGACTTTAAAATTCTGCTTATGGTTTATAAAGCCTTAAATAATCTCGCTCCATCTTATATATATTGTAATTTTTGACACCCTATATTCCAAATCGTAACCTTAGATCCTCAAATTAGTGTCTCCTTAGAATTCCAAAAGCAAAACTTAAAAGAAGCGTTGAGGCGGCCTTCTGCTGCTATGCACCTAAAATCTGGAATAGCCTGCCAATAGGAATTCGCCAGGCTAATACAGTGGAGCACTTTAAAACACTGCTGAAAACACATTACTTTAACATGGCCTTCTCATAACTTCACTTTAATCCTGAAACTGTTTGTTCAATTCATTATAATAACCATTCATGGTGGCTCTAAAATCCGTACTAACCTCTACTCTCTCTTCTGTTTCTTTTTCTGGTTTCTTTGTGGTGGCGGCCTGCGCCACCACCACCTACTCAAAGCATCATGATGCTCCAACATTGATGGACTAAAAGCCAGAAGTCTACATGACCATCATCATCAAGTCCTTCCGTGAGAACCCTAAATACAAAGAGGACTGTTTCATTTATGTGAGGTAGAATGCCCAGAGGGGACTGGGCGGTCTCATGGTCTGGAATCCCTGCAGATTTTATTTTTTTCTCCAGCCTTCTGGAGTTTTTTTTTTTTGTTTGTTTTTTGTGTCCTCCCTGGCCATCGGACCTTACTCTTATTCTAGGTTAATTAATGTTGACTTATTTTTCTTACTGTGTCTTTTATTTTTCTATTCTTCATTATGTAAATCACTTTGAGCTACATTTTTTGTATGAAAATGTGTGCTATATAAATAAATGTTGTTGTTGTTAAAATTGCTATGTAGGAAGGTACTTGCAAAATTGACATTTTAGTGAGAAACAGAAAATAATATTCTGTATAACAGTGACCAACTGTGTGTACACTGGGACTGGTGCCCTGCACTGCATTGATTCTTGCCTTGTAGTGAATGCTGACAGATCCTACATGCCTATACTAGAATAAGCAGGTTCAGAAAATTAATGATTGACTTGTCACTGTCTGTGTCTTTACACCAGGGATTTTTAGAAGTCTTTATATCTAAATAAAACTTTAAATTACAAACAAAACACATTAATAATTAGAATATTTAGAAAAGAAATATGTAAGTGATTTTGAATGAACTGTACACAGCTTAAAAAAAAACCAAAAAAATAAAAAACACACACACACACACAAACCAACAGTACAGATACTTCAAGACTGGACATTTCAGAGGTCAAGATAGCTTTAGAGACCTAAGATGAAATCCCATGAGTCTCTGAGTCTGCCCTTGTGTCTGTGACTGTTTTTTTTTTTTTTCTTTTTTCAACACACACGTGTGTTAAACTGGGAGGCAGATTAAAATTATGAGTATGCCCATTTACAGACTGCTATCACAACCTGGGTCAGCTCCTGCCTTGCATTGGCAGCTGCTGAAATAGCCAATGGCCCCACACAACCCTTTAATTCTTAAGGTGGATCAAATAATGGATGGTTGAATGGATGGATTGAATAAAAGCATTATAAAAAAATGAAAAATGTTAAAGAGGTTATGACACATTTTTATTTTTCTCTTTAAAGAACAGGAATAATGGTAATAGTGCTTGCTGTTAAAATGAGCCTAGGTATGGAGCACAACACTTCTCTCTGACTTCCTAAAGGCCATTTCCAAAAGACTGAGCTTGTATCCACAATGAGTTGTTTGCTTTTTTTAATGCAGGTATGCCCTTTTACTTCAAAGACTGTCCAATTTTTAAACGGCAGAAAAAAAAAAGAACGAAAGAAAGAAAGAGAAAAAAACATGCGCTTTAAAATTCCCCCGTCAAGCCTTGTGTCTGTTGTGATCCTACCAGTGGGTGACACGGCCTTGGGCTGTGAATTGATGAGAGGTTTCATTTCAGACTAGCATTCAAACAGGTGCCTGGATTGCCAGCTTATTAAAGAGTTCTCATGAGGCCCAGAGGAGTGCACTTCTTTGGTGTTACGTATAGTACTAACAATAAAAACAAAAAAAATTACATATAACAACAGAAAAGCAACAAATATATACCTTGATGGCAGGTACAGAAATATCAGATGATCTTTATTGTTCCAGTTTTTCACCTCTGGAAATAATGCCAATTTTGTCTTTTATGCTCATCTACAGCACAGGACAAAAGCTCTCGTTATAGGCTGTCTAATTTTGACAGCAGTGAAATAGCA
Organism: Polypterus bichir lapradei; assembly: GCA_026402145.1. Taxonomy (NCBI): domain Eukaryota; kingdom Metazoa; phylum Chordata; class Cladistia; order Polypteriformes; family Polypteridae; genus Polypterus; species Polypterus bichir. Next base: position 48,332,856 of record JANRMT010062806.1, read on the forward strand.
GGCTTCCCCGTGGATCGTTTCAAAGCCTTCTACTAACCCTAGTGTTAGCAGGCATAGTAGAAAGAAGCTATGTAATCATATGCAGCTGAATGTTTTTCCTTTGGAAGCAAAATCTTTCTGTGCTGGATCTGCGCTCTGACCTCTTCAGAACAAAGAGTTGGCAGATCCTCTGCTAGCCCCTGATTCTATGAAAAGGAAGCTTATACGAGA
>JANRMT010062806.1:48338065-48366515 GCA_026402145.1 Polypterus bichir lapradei
CATTTTTTTACAGCACAGGAAGGGTAATAAAATATTCTGCACTAATATGAGGAGTATATAAACATATATTGTATATATGTTTATATACTCCTCATATTAGTGCAGAATATTTTATTACCCTTCCTGTGCTGTAAAAAAATGCAACATAAATGTTTTATTATTTTTCTTTTTTTGTAAGAAACTTTGCTATTAGGCAAGATGATTTTTTACTCTTTGATTTTTTTTAGCACAGCTAGTGTTAGAAAACAGAGCTTGGAGCTACAATGTGTGCGGATTCTGCAACTTTATAAAACAAGCAGTGTGGGGCTTTTCCAACACAGTGAATCTCATTTGTGCATTGTGGTTAAGCTGCTTCTTGTTCTGCTCAAAGGTAAAGGGCTCTGTAATGTGCTTGAAAACAGTGAAAACTGCAAATTCCACCAACCAAAAAGATTAAAAATATTTTCAAAATGAGTCAGTCTAGGTAAGGATCCTCCTTCCTTGCACTCGATGCTTTCAAAACAGGCTTCAGCTCTCAGACTGGGGTCAACTAACTAAGTTACATGTCTTTGGGACAACTGAAATTCCAAGCATTTTCTGCATAAACCAAATAACCAGAAAGAGAATTAAAAGGCAGATTTTGCGTGAGGGTGCCACAATAAAAATACCTGCTTCTCTGTATTGTGTGTGTGCTGTTGTTAGTTCCTGCTTCAGTTGCTGTATCTCATTTACTAAAGATGCATTTTGTCTTTCTTTCTGTTTGATGTCACGCTGCAATCTCTGTACATCTGACTGGAGGCTCTTTGATATAATGGCTTGCCTCTCAGCCTCTGCAGCCTTCTCTCGAATTTTGTCCCGAGCTTCCATCAAGTGAGATTCTGATTTTCTCAGGAGGTCATCTCTTTTTTGGATAGCCTGGTAAAATGAATAGTAGCCCTCATTACATTCTATATAAATCAATGCAAGGCCTTTACCATAAAAGCAAAGTATGAACATGTGCACAGTCATGATTATCTAATATGAATAACATTCATGGTGCATTTGAAACAAGCTAAAGTTTAACTTCCACCTAGTATAAATGAGAGGAATGTACTATGACTACCTTTGGCAGAGAATGGATAATACTGAATGAAAATGATAATCTGAACTTTAGAGCTTTATTATATATTCAAATAAAAATAAGTAAGGAATAAATATCTAAGGTGTAAGATTTTGTGTTGCTTCAGCAGATAAATAAAAACATTGTGAGGAATGTCAAAACAAAAATCCTGCCCAGGCAATATCACTCCAAAGCAAACACATTATTTATAAATATATATAAAGAGGTTATTTCATTCATTATTTTTCCTTCTTTTGTACATTATTAAAGCAGCTGATCTCAGTAACTGAAAAACAGAACAAATGTCACTGCCAAGGAAGTGCCAGCCCATTACTGAACAGACACAGAGATCTCAGCACTATCAGTTTCTATTTATTTGTGCAGCATCTTCTAATTTTTTTCTTTGTAATTCATCATGTACTTAAATGATGTATTTCATCTTGCTGCACTGAATTGCTCCCTTGTTTGCTTTATAAAGCATCTTGCAAAAGTGTGCTCAGTGCAGGGTGTCATCATAAAATTAAGACTGAGTGAATGAATTATTGATGAGTTATCTATTCAGTAAAGTATACTTAACTAGATTGAACGTTTTATTTTGCAGTGTATGTATAAAGATAAAAATACATATTAAGGGAACCTAGACCTACAGTTCTGAGCCACACAAAGTAATCAAACACAAAAAAATCATAAATTTAAATTAAGTGTAAGAGGAACCATACCCAACCAATACAGCATTTAATAACATTCACTTTTTAAAAATAATTTTCAGGTCCTTTTAATTGCATTGTTTGAAGATAAATAATCAACAAATAACATAAAATAACAGCCTATTGTACAGCATACACCTACACTCATTCACAGAGTACCTGCAATAATACTAACTTGGTACAGACAGTAGTTGACTATATATAAACACAAAATCAATAGCAGGGCAAAGTTAAAGTTTACTGCACTGCAAATCTTAGTGTGATGCAAAAAGCAAACCTGAAATAATGTAAAATAGTGTCCTGGAGCACAACTATGGCTGCAGATTTTAATTGTCTACTTAATTCGCTAACTAACTCTTTTGCCTTCAAAACTGTGTTTTTATCTAATTTATGGCCTACATGAATGACAGGACATTGAAGTAGCTACAATAATTTTGTCATTTAATGCATTTCCCCAGAACTTGAATAAGAACACTTTAAAATGAAACTTCAGCAACCTCTGTTGCAAACCTGATATTTTTAATCTGAATTGCACTGCTAAAGTTGCCAAGTAAAATTTATTTAGTATACAGTAACATGAGAATATTGATAATGAGGTAGAATGTTAATCTCGGGTATTCTCACTGAAATAGGATTTTTCTGAGTTGTATTATTTTCTTTTTTTGTAATCAGGAACAAGTGTGAGTGTGTTCTTTCATGGTAACTGTACAGGAATGTGCAAGTTAGGTAAAATGTTTCCATTCCGAGGCCATTGCTTTTGTTGTAGTGATGGAGGTGGTGACCAAAGAAGCAGGATTGTAGGATTGCAATGAGGGCTGTTGCATGCCAATGATCAAAATGAGAAGTGATAGAGAGGATATTGAATTGGAAATCTAGTTTTAAAGCAAAAGACCTCAAGGTAAATGTAAAAAAGGACAAGGTGACAATTGGATGTGTAGGGGCAGGAGACATAAAAGAGGTGGGTAGGTTGTTGAAAGTAGGAACATAGAACATGTGGTGATATGAAGTTTAGTATGCAGTATTTGTAAAGTGTATGTGAGAGGGGAGTACAATGCTTATGTGGTAAGGTTAAATTTAGATGTCATCAATGGAGTTGTTTTGAAGGAAGTAGAGAAGTTCAACTGCTTAGGTGAGGTTGTGAGCCAGGGTGACAGGAACATGGAGGAAATTCCTGGAGCTGTCCCCTATACTGACTTTTAAAGGAGCATCTATGACATTAAAAGTAAATGTTTATAATACCCCGTGACCCTGTCGTTAGGATATAGTGGGTTGGATAATGGATGGATGTTTATAATAAGACATGCCTAATGAGTTTGATCGTGAAGCAAGGCTGTGAAAAAAACAAAGATAAGCATGATCAGATGGATGTGTGGAATGTCAGAGTTAAAGGAAGATGAATGTTGAGATAAGAGAAAGAAATGGGGAGAATAGGTGTTATGCTAAGGAAAAACTGACTAAAGTGGCATGTACAGAAAAAAGCAAGAAGATCACCTCACATCTTTTATAAAATCCATACTTCCTATTGTACTTCCAGTTCATAAAAGTTACTTTGTGGATATTTGTGTAATGTAATTCATGCTCACAGCTCTTTTAAAGTGGTTCCATTATTTTTTAACCTGAAGCATCTCACATTTGCTCTTTTTTATACTTCTCCATTTAAGTCTGGTGCTAAGCATTTGGCACATGTTCTTTTAAGTTATGCTATTATGGCAATTTGCACCACTAGTCTAGTATTTCTGGTTCATAGACTCATAGACATAGTGCAGTAGTTAGTGCTGCAGTCTCAAAGTTATGAATTCCAACTCGGTCAGTGTCCGTGTGTAGTTTGCACATTCTAGATTTTCCTATAGTAGGTTTTTCTCTGAGTACTTTAGTGTTCCTCCCACATCCTAAACATATTTCTTGTTAAGTTAACTGGTGTCATATAATTGTCCCAGGGTGGGAGTGTGCCCTGAATTTGAGTAACACAACATTAAGGGTTGGTTACTGCCTTTGGATAACCTGCAACTCCTGTTCCCTTCAAATGGATTTGGCAAGTTTGAAAATGTATGAATGTACTGTATGCAGCATTTTGCACATGTTATTTTTTCTACTTGACTCATTCTCTTCAGAGATTTGTAAGTTTTCCCAAGCCTTTTATGTAATGTATATACTTATTAATAGAAGAATTGAATTATTTTGTTATTATTTTGCTGGGTGTATAGAGGTACTGCCAATAAAACACTACAGTATAGTTATTATAACCAAATATATTTTTCTAAACACTTTTCGATAATATGACAAACTGTAGATAACAAATTATGAACTGCAAAATTTAACAGTATACCTGTTGTCGCTGTGTGCACTGTTTGTGTGCCTCTGCCACTTCAGCATCCAGTTGTGAGACACAACGCTGCAGGTCCACCACTTCAGCTTGTCTTTGCTGATTGTCTGTAAGGACCTCCACTTGCAGTTGTTTTATCATCTCCTTCAGCCTTGTTGTTTCTGAAATAGTGAAAAAGTAGTGAGACAGATGCAGAATGTTATCATAAAGTTTCCACACTGCTCCAGAATTTTAGAAAATATTAAATGTGAATTACATGGCGAGTCAAAATTATGTTAACAGTACAGGTATTGCTATGTATATACTTATATACAATTTTTGTGGACAATTTATGTGCCACATATGGTACATGTGTTGAACATGATGGCAAACAGGTTGAGACATTCCTGTAAATCATCTTGCACATAGAAAGTATATTTTGTGAATAACTTGCTTCCACCATTCAAATGTTAACATATTTTTGACTCACCATGTATTTTTAATATTTATTTTAATATAGTACACTTTACATTTAAAATCACAGACAATGTATTTACAAATATAATTACAAATAAAACATTTACAGAAAGAATGTAATAATATAGTTTTAGTAAACTAAACCTAAGGGAATGGCCAACAATAGAAAAACATAGTGATAAAGAGAAACAGAATACAAACAATACTGTGATGCCACACTGGTCCAAATTGACAGTTTGCTATCTGAGGAACAGAAAATAATCTATATATGTCAAGACTATATATAGTTGTGTGTAGAGGTGTGTATATATACATATGAAGTGAATTTTTTGAAAAACTGAAAATAAAAACCCTCTTCACAATATTTTACACATGGAGGACCCAGGATGCGAACTCACAATCTCCTTACTGTGAGACAGCCACGCTGCTATTGCGCCACATGCTTGGTTTATTGAGTCCTAACACACAACTTAACTACTATTGTTCTTAGCGGAGCAGAAGTATATAATGTATTTTTTTTTGTACTCACGTTAAATTGGTTGTATTGACGTGAGAGCATCATTGGTGTATTTTCCTAATGAAGACAACAAAATTGATATATAGAAGTATACTATGATGTACAGTTTTGAAGCAAAATGAGCATTGCATGAAAACGTTGCACGATTTAGCTAATCTTTTTATATTTACAGAGTAGATGCTGAGTAGATGTAGCTATGGAATTCATTTAGTTGGCTGCTTTTTAATATGATGAATGTAATGGCAACACAGTGCATCCAAAGTTTAGGTCTGAACTGAGTTAGGGCCACGCTTTCAAATTGCTGCATAACCAGTTCGGCTAAGAGTCCTAACAACGGAGATTTCATTGGCATGCCTTCTTTCTGTCTGTAATATTTCCCATTAAAATGGAAGTGAGTTTTTTTGGCAAAGTGATAATATTAAAAGCATTACGTCCTTCTTGGTCAGCTTCGTTCATGCCGTTATGGCAGGGTCATTATTCAGTTTTGAGAGTAAAGTCTCTGTGGCCAATTGAATTGGAATCATGGTGTACAGGGACATAACATCAAATGAGACCAGGATTTCATCATTATCGATGGATATATTCTTCAAATGCTGCAATGCCATCTTGGCACTATTAACTGAATGATCCAAATCATATGTTAATGTTTGAAAGTATTTTGGATAAGTTATATGTTACCCACCTGTTATGCGAACCAACGGTCTTAATTTCAAAGGGGTTTTATAAATTTTTGGAAGGCCGTAGAATTCTGGGAAATTTACATATTGCTCTTTGTCCACTATGACTATCACGACTCCTTTTTCAGCTGTTGTAATAACAATACTTTAATAATTTTGTAGCGACCTTAAAGCCTTCTGTTCTTTTTTCTGCATCCACTAGCAGGCGACAAATGCATTACATGAGAAGCGTGCAAACTTGTAGTTGCACCAACAGCAGACAACCAGTCTCTGTCTGCATTAACCGAGTGTTGGTGCACAGAGCAGCTGGGGGGTTGTTGGGGTCTCAAAAATCTCACATTATATTTATATATATGAGATTCCTTCCACGCAATTTCACATAGACACACTATTGACCTGTTGCTGCCATCTAGTGGATATGTAGTGCTATTAATTTAGTATTATTTCAGCTGATAATGGCAATATTTATTAAGGCAGTCTTAGTTTTCATTTTTTTTCTAGAAATGTATACACAGAAAGATAAAATTTTATTTTAAGTTAGATATTCTGGAAATAGTAGCAAAGTTTTGTAAAAGGGAGTTCGGTAGTTTTCACATGATGCTCTATCAGACAGAAATTTGTTTTAATGAAAGAAAATACAGAAGAAAAGCAAGGTATAAGCTATGAAAAACTCAGGATAAAAATGAACAAACAGATAAGAATAATTCCCTGGGGTAGTTTCAGCTATTTCCACCTAATACCAGAATACGAACTCTCTGTCACCACCTCTCTCTTTCTTTATCTTTCTGCCTTTGTATAAGCCTTCATCCAACTCATTTTCCAATTCCAGATTTAATTAATCTGTGGACAGGAGACTCTTTTAAACCATGTGTTACTGGTTACTCTCAGGGTCAGAAGCGTTTGATACAGTACAACTTCAAGAGTGCTAGTTTGAAATGGTGTTTAGTGCTCTGGAACATGCATGTCCTGGGCAATCTTTTCCTGAACGCGATGCCCAAATTAATATCCAAGCTAACATCTGTATCTAATTGTGGAAGAAATAATACTTCTGTATTTAGTTGCCAGGATGCATCAGTTGTTTTGGTCTCATGTCATTTCTTCAGGATCTTACTGTTTCTGTCAGAATTTCATATTCTCTCACCTGAACAGATATATTCAAGTTTTTCAAGATTACATATGGTGAAAAATAAATGAGGACAGCTGTAAACAAAAGATGGAAAATAAAACTGCAGCGTGCATGGTAGAGGGCACAAACCAAACATGCTCTGACACATGGTCTATCAACAGAGATACCAATAGCTGAAATGAATCTGAAGTTATGTTAAAAAATGTTACATTTTTATGCTCCTACCTTCAATGCTGCTATTCCTCTGCTCTGTTAGCCTATGTACTTCTTCTTTCATCTCACGGATGAGTGCCTGGTGCTCTCCAACTTGTTGAACATGCTTACTACACTGCTCCAGGGCAGCAGCCAGCTCCTGCGAACACAGCAGTTTTTAGTATTAGTACAGTGTACAGGTGCAGTAAAACTGTGTTTAACTCAAATGACAAGACACACTGATCAGTAGAACCCAGCGTTACAGATCAACAGCGTGCAATGCTGCATTTTAAAGCAGATACATGTTGATGAGGTAAAGCCATTTGATAAATGTGGGTAGAATAAAATAGGGCACAAGTTCTTTTAATACCTTCCATGTGAATAATGTCTGAACTTATATTCTAATGTTATACTATTAAGGGATTCTTTATGTACAGCATTTTTAACAGACTTTTATTTTACATGAAAAAATGTCGCCAAGATGACTCTACACAAGCAGGTCATTCAGTACATAATACTTCCATAATTAAGCATTAACATATGTTTATGTATTTATAAAAGAAAGTTCCCCTATAAACACATTCTTTTTCTTAGATGTTCTTAGTAATCTCATTAAATTCTTCTATCCATAATCCTGTTTTCTGTGCCCAATTATTTTATTACTCAGATTAAGGGGAAATTGCAGATCACACTCACACACACAGCTATAGTACATCCACTCCATCCAATCTATTTAAGTGTCATTAGTGATCTATCTAAAAATCTTTCAACTGTAGGCAAATACTTTGGTTCCTGGAGAAACCCCAAATGTACACTAGGGATACACAAAAGCTACATACAGAATATGCCATAGCTTGGAGTTTAAGTGGGGCCCAGAAAATGCTGAGCTGTAAAATCTATCCACTATAGCACTGTGAGGCTGTAACAGACTAAAGCTGATAAAAATTAGAGGTTTTCACTAATACTATTCTAACATCTTCTTAATAAATGAGTAAGTATGTGGCATGCTGGCCCATACACTGACATGACAAGGTATCATTAATTATATACTATAACAGGAAATATTTAGTATACTCCAGTTAGTCCAATCAGTTATACCTAGGACTGCCAACATATAAAGGGTTTGTGCTTGTCTGGAGCCAGATGATTCTCAGACAGGTTGTCGCTCAAACCTCATCTTCCCACAAGTCACATTGACTGTATTGAAATAATCAGGTTTAGAAAATGAACAAATTAATAAACTAATGCATCTTCTGAGGTGTGCATTACAACTGAAAAGTTTGGATAGTTTCTCCTTGAAGTATGGATCTTGCCTACTACTCTATTTTCTAAGAACTGGAATAGTATTGACTTTCAGATTTTAGCAGTAGTAATAACATTTTTCTGTCATGTATTACACACAGGGGTGCACATAACTGGTACGCTGGTATGCATGCGCAACAAAAATTGTAAATACGTAACGTTATCTGTGTCCCTATGGCGCCGGTGCGTACCTGACAGTCAGAGAGGGCATCGACACCTCATGTTGCTAATATACGTTGTTTTCTTTTTGGTTTTGATTATCTTGTGTTGCCAATATGTCTAAAAAACAACAGACATTAAGCAGCTATTTTGGCATTTCACCACCTGCAAGGAAACAACAAGCTGAGCCAGAGAAGGAAAAAAAGATTTTTTTTTTCTGAAAAGTGGCTCCAAGATGTGCCGTGGCTTGAAGCTAATGATGAGCGCGCTGAAACGTAGTGTAAGTTGTGCCGCTCGCATCCACATATCACAGACAAAACAAGTGCTTTCTACACAAGCTCTAAGAATTTTAGTCATCCGTTATTTGACAAACATGAAAAGAGCAAGGAGCACATGGAGAATAGTACAAGCTATTTCTAATAAACAAGCTAGTCAGGAAGAAATTTCCACTCGCCCTCTAGCTAGATGGCGAACAAAGGTAAACGAAGAACAACGGGCAAGCTCTGTGTAATATTTTTCTCCTTGCCTTTCATAAAGCTAAACACGCTCGTCCCCTATCTTCCTATGCTCCGTTAGTGGAGCGGCTAGGAGTAAATGTCGGAACTGCGTATCATTCACGGCCACACGGATAATGCAGACCATCGTGCGCACTATCAGCGCGGAGTTGAAAGCAAACTTGGTCTACTGAATTTTGGGGACTGATTTTTGATGGATCGGAAGACATCATTAAAACCGAGCAGGAGATCGTTTTCATTGTGTCTGTGTCCAACATCGGGCAGTTTACCACGGAGTTCCTTGGCCTAATCGAACTGGGTGCTGACCGATCTGTGCTGGCTGTAACAGACAGACTCGTTAAACTTTTCCAGGAAGCAGGCTTGGACAACTGGATGACAAAGCTGGTCGCCATGTGCACAGACGGGCTGCTGTTAACGTCAGTACATACAACGGCATTGTTCCGAAACTACGGCAACTGGCTGCAGTAGAAGACTCCCTCGTGCACATTCTGTGCACCATACACATACTAGAAAACTGCAGAAAATCATCTGATCGCAACTGTTTCTAATGCTGATATGGACAAGATAAACTTACTCAGAAAGTTAATTGAGTTTGGAATCAGATATGACTCACTGAAGTCATGTGATCATTTCTTAGTATTTGATCCTTCAACCTGGCCTCAACGATTTACATCGTTTTGGCAGCACAACAGTTTGTACCATTCTTCAGAGTTGTGAAGCCACACTGAATCTTGACAAAGACACAACTGTCATAGAATGGATGCGCTTAAAGCAAACATGGAAACGCTTGGCAGCATCCTCTGTGTATGACTTATAAGATAATAAATACAAGCAATCCAGATCTTTACTCCAACATTGTCAAACTGGTTAAACAGTCTCTTACACTGCCTTTGAGCAGTGCAGCCTGTGAGAGGGGATTCTCAAATCTTAACATAATAAAAAACAAGCACAGATCTTGTCTGTCACATGCACTCCTCATGGCCCTAATGCACACCCACCAGTCAAAGAAGACCACAGAGATGCTCTGCTCCCCATAGTGGTAAGATGGATGAGGGTGCGGGAGGGAATGGCAACATGGAGGAGGTCAGACAGATATGGAGGGGCAAGGTTGTGGATAGCCTTAAAAGTTAGTAGGAGAATTTTGAATTGAATTCAGAATTGAACTGGAAGCCAATGAAGCTGCTGCAAAACGGGAGTGATATGGTAAATAGAGAGGGTTCTAGTAATGATGCAGGCAGCTGGATTCTTGACCAGTTGAAGCTTATAAAGAGATTTGCAAGAAAGACCAAAGAAAAGGGAGTTGCAATAATCCAGACGAGAAGTGACAAGGCTATGAATGAGGATAGCAGTGGTGTGGGGAGTGTGGGAGGGGCAAATACCATTAATGTTACAAAAGTGGAAATATGCAGACCGGGAGATGTTATTGATGTGGGACTGAAAGGATAAAGTACTGTCAAGGATGACACCCAGACTCTTAACCTGTGGGGAAGGGGAGACAGAAGAATTATCAATAACGAATGAAAAATGATCAGTTTTGGATAATGTTGATTTTGTACCAATGAGGAGAACCTCAGTTTTTTCACTATTTAATTTAAGAAAATTTGAAGAAAACCTGGATTTGATTTCTTTTGATTTCTGCTATGCAATCAATAAGTGAGGAGGGTGGAAAGGAAGCAGTAGGTTTGCTAGTGAGATAGAGCTGAGTGTCATCAGTATAACAGTGGAAGCTAATGTTATATTTACGAAAGATATTGCCAAGGGGAAGAAGGTAAATAATGAAAAGGAGGGTCCCCAGGACAGAGCCCTGGGGCACACCTGAAGTAACAGTGGTGGTTTGGGATGTGAAATTTTTAAGCTGAACAAACTGAGTGCGGCCTGAGAGGTAGGATCTGAACCAGTCTAGTGGTGTGTGGGTAGTGCCAATCGAAGATAATCTATTGAGAAGAGTAGTGTGACAAATAGTGTCAAAGGCTGCACTCAGATCAAGGAGGATGAGAATAGTAATTAAACCAGAATCAGCTGCAATAAAGAGGTCATTAGTAATTTTTAAAAAGTGCCGTTTCTGTACTGTGGAGGGGACAAAAACCAGACTGGAACTGTTCATACAGATTATTTTGAGATAAATGAGAATGAAGTTGAATAGCCACTATTTCTTCAAGCATTTTAGAAATGTAGGGTAGGCTAGAAATAGGACGAAAATTACTGAAATTAGTCAGATCGGCACCAGGTTTTTTCAGAATTGGGGTTATTGCAGCAGCTTTAAAAGATGAAGGAACAGTACCAGCAGTGAGAGAAGAGTAGATTACAGCAGAGATAAGGGGGACCAGAGAGGGGAGGCAGACTTTGACCAGAACTGTAGGGAGGGGGTCCAGTTGACAAGTGGATTGCTTAGACTTACAGACAAGATCTGAGATTTCTGAGAAAGTAGGAAGCTGAAAAGAGGAAAATGAGTGAGTTGGTGGGTGAAATTCAAATGAAGTACTGGAGGAATCCGTACAGAGAGACTTCATTAAAAAAGGACGTAATGGAATTGCAAAATTCAGTTGAGTAATGGTTAGAAGGTAAAGAATTCGGGGGTTGTGTGATATTGTTAAGTAGTGAAAACAATGACTTGGTGTTTCCTTCATTGGAAGGAATAATGTGAGTATAATAGTTAGATTTAGTTTGGGTTATACAGTCCTTGTAATAAAGTATATGGTTTTTGTACATCTCTTTGTGAACAAAGAGTCCAGTTTTTTTATATAACCGTTCAAGTTGTCGGCCTTTGGCTTTCAAAAGTCGAAGTTCAGGCGTGAACCAGGGAGCAGAAAAGGAGAAAGAAACAGATCTAGTTTTTAATGGAGTGACAGAGTTAAGAATACCATTAAGTCCAGTGTTATAGTGTGAGACCAGTTCTTCAGGAGTGGATAAATTATCAATGTCCATAAGGGAATCAGTACTAGAGGAAAGTCTAAGTTAATATCGTTAATATTACAGAAAGACATGAGACGGGAAAGCTTAGTGCTTGAGTATCATCATTATTATTATTGTCTATTTCCCAGACATCTTTATAAAATTGCAAGGTGACTTACAAGGTCAGGATACAAAAGACTATTTGCATAAATTATTTATATATTTACTTATACATTTAGATAAATTATTTATAATTAAACCAAAGGCAGATTAAATAACTTGTTTAGGGTTATGCAATAATTCAGAATGAAAACAGAACAAGTATTCTTGGGGTTTACTGTCTAGTTTGTTAGCTACTATGCTAATTGCCTGTGAAAATAACTTATAATATTATATTAAATTATATTATTATAATACATTTTCATTGTTTTCCCACAAAAGACAAAAGCTACTGAGATATACCAGCAAGTCCAAGTGTTGTGTGTGTGAAGAATGTAATTTCATTATTGTAGTAGCATTATTAAGAATTTATTTGAATTATCTTTCTTTGCAGTTTTAAATTGTTAAAGGTATTAAAGCAGGGGTGTCTAACCCTGGTCCTGGTGAGCTGCAGTGGCTGCAGGTTTTCATTCTAACCCTTTTTCTAATCAGCAAGCAGTTTTAACTGTTAACTCCTTTTCCCTTCATTTTAATAGCCCAGTTTTTAAGGATTCAGTCCTCTGAATTGATTTGTTTCTTCATTAAATGGCAGCCAAACAGAAATGAGGTGTGAAACGAGCTGAGAGATGACCAGTTAAATGGGAATGTCAAACTCCAGGCAATTTCACTCCAACAATCTTCTTAATAAGAAGCCAATTCCTGCTGTTAATTAAAGTTGTTATTAAATATCATGACTTGTTGCTGCTCTCATTCTACCACAGCAGACTGTTGGTTTTCTGCTTTTTCCAAGACCACCGTCAAGATGTTTTGGTGACCTGAGCAGACCAACATGACTGAGACATTCACATTTAATTATTTTAAGGTTAGCTGGTCATGTGGCAGCTTGTTTTGTGTCTCATTATTGTTCGGTTGCTCATTAAGGAAAAAGAAACAACTAAGGGGTCTGAATCACGTCAATTAAAACTAAGGCAAGACAAGTTAATTAGCAGCAAAAACGGCTCACTAATTAAGAAGATGGTCAGAATGAAAACCTGCAGCCACTGTGGCCCACCAGGACTGGAGTTGGACACCCCTGTATTAAAGACAATCAGTCAGTATCAAGTAGGTCATACATATTAAACTTGCTCTGCTAACCTATTTTTAGGCTTTTTAAGACAGACAAGTACTTTGATTTGTTGTATCAAAAGTTAAGGGTTGGTTTTAAATTGGCTTACCTAGTTGCAAATACCTCAATGAAATGATGACAACTGCTGAATTTAAATATCAGAAGCAAGGTTTGGCCCCAAACAGCTCAAAGTAGACACTTTCCTACCGCAGGTACTTTGTCTTCAAAAATCAATGAATTCCTGTATGTTGTTGACCCTGGGCACTTGTGGTCCCTGGCCTCTTTTGTGTGTTGTGTTCCCACCATACAACAGGAACTATAGCCTTTATGTAGAATATGTCACATGCAAAAAAGAGGGATATGGTGCAAATTGAGGTATGTTTGGGAGTTCAGAGAACCCCCACCCGCCCACCACTGCTTCGAAGCACTCTGAACTTCACATAGGTAAGTTATTGCTTTGATACTGTGTATGGCCCTGTGCACCATGGTCACTGATAACTCTCCAAAGTCCAAAATACTAACAGAGCAGTAAGATGGCACCAGTGCTTCTGGTTAACCAGTCAGCACCCTTCATCTCCAAAGCCCCTGTCCCAACAATACTTCTTGGTTTAATGAAAAGTATATACTCTAATAAAAAAGTGCCAGGAACTACAAATGGTCAGAGTTCCTACAGTGGAAATGCTACAAATGTTCTTAAATTCCTAAAAAGTCCCTGCCATGGGAAAGCCTCTAATTATTACATAAAAGGAGATGAGTGCACCATTTCAGAAACTGAAACACTTTAGACCAGCTTTATAAGGTAGGAAAATAAACTGATTACCAGCTGCAGGAAGAACAGTTACCAAGAGACCTACATGCTGTTAGACACCTACGCTACAGCAACATAACCCCAAGAGCAGAGAACCACCTGTACCTTTGCACACTGGATGCTTCAGATGGCACTGTCTGTGACAGCTGCTAAACATCCAATTCTTATAGTGTGATTGTCTTGTTTGCTTTTCTTTTACTTTTGGGATAATAAGCAATGTTAAAGATTACCATGAATGAATAAAGTATCTAAACCTGCTTCTTTCCTTGTCTTGTTGCTCTATTCTGCAAATTCAGGAATAGATAAAAATGGGGATGTCTAGTAGAAAGAAAGGTCATAGCAATAGTTAATCCTGGGTGAAGCTGAACTATAGCCCTAGATACAAGTGCATTGTGGCAGTGGGCTGTGTCTCCTTTGAAATGGATGCAGGAATTGACTGTAATAGGTGAGAAGATGACATATAACTGTGGGTATTAAGAATTATGTTTCTGGAGAGGTCACCCAAAAACCCTTCCAAGATAAAACAGACAGCTTCAAAATAATGTACTTAATATCCTAAAACAGGCCACCTTAGGATGTCTGTCTTCGATGCTGATGTTTTAACTTTTTAAATTGTATGATAGCTAAGATTCCCTGTGATTGGTCACTTCACTTTTTCAAAGTCTCACATTCATTACCGCAAGTCAGCACGGATTTGGCATGGCCCTGTATTTTCACTGCAAAACACTACTTTTGTAATTTCTATTAGGTTCCTTCTTTCTTTACACTGAAATCTTGGCTTTAGATTTTCTTCTCCATTAAAATATTTTTACTTTATGTTGTGCTTTTGTCTGTTGTCAATGAACTATCTGATGAAGTGCATCTTTCAGTGATTCTATCTGCATTGTAGTGTGGTATATAAAACACAGATTGGCATATTTTCTGCAACCCTAAACCATTAGGTGTCTGTGTTTGAGCTTTACTCCAGACATTCTGGGTTCTCTTCCCAATCATGAGAACTAGTCTCACAGATTAGTCTAAATTGTCTCAGTGTGAGTATGTGGGAGGTTGTGTAAGAGTGTTCACTCATTCGTACTGATTCTCCACCTACGCAGGTTTCTTCGTTGTGCCAAAGATAATACTAGGATAATCTCTTACCCCCACAAATCTAAATTTGATTAAGAAGATTTGAAAATGGTTGTCTTATATTGCCCATGAATAGTAAGCACCATATCAAAACAGGTTGTAAAGGAAATAACATACAGTAACATTACATTTTTAAATATGCTTAATCCAGTTTAGGGTTTTGGAGACTGGAGTCCATTCCTGAAACACTGGGCACAAGGCAAGGCCCAGGACAGGGCACCTCCTTATCACAGCAAACACCTCATTCACAACTCTCAATTGGTGCAAGTCGTGAACTGCCAATTAACTCACCCTTCATGTCTTTGGACATGTAGGTGGAAAAACCCCACATAAAAAAATGAGTAATGTGATATTGCAAAGTTAAAGACATAAGCCAGTATGTGAATGTCCTAAGAGATGCACCTATATGCAGTACAGTAAAGTTAACAGAATATGTACTGGAACATGCAAAAGAGTTACTAGTAAGGAAAATATAGAAGTAGAAAATGGCAGTGTTAATATATTAAATTGGGGTAAATAAAAGAAAGACATGCATCACAGATAATTTTCAGTTTCTATCTTAATAAAGTGACTAAAGGAGCCATACAACCACATGCAGCTCCAGAGAAAAGCTAAACAGGCTACATACATAAAACAGTCAGTTTTATGCAATATATCTCAGTAGTGAAAAATCAAAAATGCTTCTCAAAATACAAAGAAACAAAGCCCATATAAAATAAGTCTCCTTTGAGTGAAATGGCTGACAGATCTTGCCAAGTGACTGAGATAAAACCGTCATCTCTGGCCAAATGCCTATTAAAAAGGTACCTAACCAGGCAGTACGTTTCACAGCTATCACGTTGACAAACCATCACGATGAATCTATATTTCATGACTACTTATAAATGAATAAATATCACAATGAGCTGCTCTAACCACCTATAAAACAGTGTTAAAAGGTTGCAACAACATGGCGGGCCATAGTGGCAATGGCTGCAGGTAATCAATCTCATTGTTTTACCGATCTGCGGTTTACAGGGCAGCAGGCACTGTGCAGAGTATGGCTGTAAATCACCAAAGCAGAGCCGGGCGTCCGCTGTGAAGCCAGCACTTCAATGAGCACTTTCACATGTCAGCACACTAACAGATTGGCCATCTACAGTCTATTAAAAATGCACACGAGCACACACACTGACAGACAGCTGGTCCGGAAAGGAGGCTGGCAGTTTAACATGCTGCAGTTTTATGGAGTAGAAACAAAAGCAAACATGGATTTATTTGACTGACCTGAACTTGTAGAGCTGCTGGTTAAAAAGGCTTGTTGTGAAAACTCACATAGTGAAAGTTTGTCAGTGTGCAGCAGCAAAACTACAAGCTAAAAACAGGCAGTGTTATGAAATCAGGAGTCCAGTCGGAAAGACAAGGCCTGGAAAGTAGCAAGTTTGGTGTATTTTTTTTGTTTGACATAAATAGTGCAATTATATACTCAAGGCAAGAAAAAGACAGCAATTGAGTTTGTAGGTGTATGGAGTGAATGCAGTTTTGAGATAAAGGGAGAGAGGAATTCAAATACCTAGACTGTGAATCTTCAGTTTTTGGGTGGGAGATTGAAAAGCTTTGAGAAAAGTGGCAATATGCAATGTGAAATGTGGTATTTGTTATATAGTGGCTTCCACTTTGAATTTCTAAATTGTAATATATACATTAATGTACTGTTTAATTCAGTAAGTCCAGCAAATGTAGGCAATAAATAAGAGATCTTCTTTATTACCTGCTTGAGCTGCTCAATGAGCAAAAGCTGGGAGTCAAATTCTGAGTCTGAATGTGAATGAGTTGCACGGTAAGATGAGAAGTCCGTCTGTATTTTGACCATCATCTCTTCTTGCTCCTTTGCCTGCAATAAACAAGATGTGTAAGCATTATTCATGTAAAAAAGAAAAAAATATTAAGTAACACATTTGTACATTGAACGTGTATCAAAATAATTTTTAATATATTTTTACCATAACAAAATATAAATCTACAATGGTACTTACAACATTTAGGTATCATTAGTGTACAGTTATACAAAACATGAATTTAACTGGTCATGCAGTTACTTGTGATGTTACATGTTTCTGCTATCATTAGGGGCCGTACTTTGGAGGTCTTGAACTCTGTTGCTGCTTTAACTCTCAGCTAACCATTTCTCTATTTTTGTGAAATCTGTAAATAAAAATTCCATTAACCTTGAAGGATGATATGGCCAAAATTCATAAAGTAAAATGTGTTAAGTTCATTGTATTCAAATTCTGTTCTGTATGTTGCTATATATTTTTTTCCAATCACTTTTCTTTGTAGTCATGCCAAAGCTTTATTTATGAAAAAAGCAGCCATGCAGTGTTACCTGGTATCTCAGCTGTACATCGACTAAGTGTATGCAGAAACAGTACTTAGTGAGTTGTTACTGCATGTGTTGTGTAAGCATATCAAACCCACTCATCTCTTTTAGAATAGTTAATTTTGCATCAACTGCTGTTCTTTCCTACAATGAACTAGTTCAAAGCTCATCACTTACCTATTTTGTTTGTTTTTTGTTATTTCTCTTTACTACAAAGGTCAAGGGATGCAATGAGCTAAAAGCAAACAAAACATTAGGGCCGAAGGCTGTCACTCCATAATGGTGGGATGAGGAAATGAGAGAGAGACAGCACACTGTTTTTACAGTGTTTTAAATTAAAACACCCTCTTTTTTAATGTATGGTCTGTGTGTAGTTTGCATGTTCTGGTATCCTCATTTTTGTATAGGTTTTCTCTTAATACTATGAAAGATGTACATGTTAAATTAACTGGTGATTGTGATGGACTGGTGTCCCAGTCACGGCTTATGGCATCTTGTAAAGTGATACTGCCTGGCTTAGCTACAAGTGGCTGGAGAAAATGACATTTATAATGGGCTACCTTTTTATATTTTTACATGCTAGCTGGAAATTTGCAGAATGTTTATTTAACAATTTCAAAGATTTATAGGAACAATCCATGTGATTGCGTTGGGAATCCTTACTTTCAGGAACATTCAGAATTATAATTTAATTTCTGAAGTGAATTATATATAAATATATATAGATGGACCAGAGTGTTAAGATTACAAGCACTTACAGAGTAAATGAACCCTGTGAATCAACATGTGCTGGAAAATGGAGTTTGTTCATGTGTATTTTTTTTTTAAATGTAATAATCCTATAATCTACAAAAAAATATATAATGGCTCATTATGAAAATGTAACAAGGTCTGAAGTAAACAATAAAAAAGCACACATTGTGACCGACTTGCAATATAACTTTGTAACCAACTCACTCTCTTCAGACTAACTCTCATAGCCTTTGTAGCTGAAGATGAATGGTGGGTATCCTAACTTTCATCCTGCAAAACCAGGGTATTTAGTAAATGCAAAAGTTTTAGAATTCTTTGGTTATCTTGGATGTCCATCTTATCTTAGGTATTAGTTTTTTTTTTGCTCTGTGCATTGACTATTTTCATCAGTTTGAACCAAGATACTTTATGGCACTTTGTACAAAGCTCTAGTGGGGACTCGGGTTACACTTACTAAAAATTCTGCATGCACAACACTCATGTACGCACTCTTCCCCTACAAACAAGAGTTAACCAGAGTATATCTCAACTTTGCATTTGTACAAATGTACAGTACAAATGACTGTAGGATATATAATAGGTACAAGTAGAGATTTCCTAGGAATCAAGAGTTCACCTTCACAGCAACTACATTTCAAAGAGCCCAATATTATTTTTTCTCTATACATTAAATTACAAAGTGACTGCATTATGAAGCTTCAGTGATCTTAGTTAATTTAACAATCAAATCTAGGACACATTTTACAGCAAAACAAAACAGTGAGTGACCAAAATATTTGCAAGTCCATTCTTGCAGATAATTATCAATGGTCCAACAACTATTTAAATTCAAAGCATAAATTTCATGACAAATCACAATTTTAAAAATATGCACTGAAAGTGTTGAACAACATGTTAGACTTTTGCAGCTTCAAACACAACAATCAATTATTGTCCAGTGCTAATAAATATGATGAATGTTACTGTATTTTTATTTGATTTACCATCAAAAAATATAGATAACAATCACTGTTTACCCCTAGCAATAACATATCTGTAATTCTGTCACTGCCGGTAAGTGAAACTTATAAATTTTTGCCCCTGCTGTTTCACCAAATATTGTTTTCACTCACTCAGCATCACAGTGGGTTTTCTATTCTTCGTATACAGTTCTGCTACAGCAAACACAGATTGCTTACCGAGTTTTGTCATGTACAGTGATTTTTATTCTGCATCAAATATACTGTTTTTATAGTCCAGATTTTCCCTGGTAGTGTACTATCCATATACCTGTTTGTGAGTTCAATTCTAAAAGCTCAACACAAAAGCACTTGAACCATTGAGAGATTGCTGCTATTATATTTCAAATAAAATCTTGATGTAAGGCTTATGTGCAAGTATTTGGTGTTAGAGGTTTAATGTTAAGCGCTTTTATATTTGCCTGGTCTAGTCCAAACGTCTTAAGAATCCATATAGTTTTAATATAACTGAAGGAAAATATCAATATTGGCACAGACAAGACAGGCACAAAAAATCTAAATAACTGAACCTAAACAGTACAAAAAAATACATGCCACTAGTAAACAAACAAAAACTTTATATGTATGTGTGCTGCACTCACCAGCATGCCAATTGTTAGCTAGAGAATAAGGTACAGGAGGTCTAGTTTGACCTGTTGTAACACTAGTAGAGAGAAGAGGATGGAGAGACAGCAGCAAGTCCAACCTTTAAGAAAATGAGCTATTAAGATTAAATGAAGACTTTCGCAGCTGTGTTCTGCGATATGTGTTCTATAAAATAAAGGCTGACTCATTTAATACATATATTATATCTTCTGGACCTGTCTTGGAAGTGGGAAATCTGAACATAGCTCATTTCTCATGTTCTCAGGAGCAGTAACCACCCATTAAGCATAATGTGCCTGTCTGCAGTTGGCATCTTAAAGAAGAAAAGACTCAATTCCGCCCATCTGATTGTGAAACGGCTGTCCACCATTAACATGGTTGCGGGTGAGCTGGTCTCACATATGCATCTGAACTGTTTTATCCAGTTTTTTTTGACTAAACCATGCTAAACACGAAAACAGTGGAAAACATGCCCTAATACATTATGAGCTGTTAGCGTGAGTGACTGCCAGTATGCACTACAATAGACTGGCAGCCATAATGGCCAAAAACCCTGTCACTGAGGTAAATGAGCTTAGACAAAAGATGAGTCAATAGTTGAAAAACAACCGTCAAGCTAGTTGCCTAGTGACACAGACAGGAATACCCTAGAATTAAATTGGATTGATCATTTGGTTTATAAAAGGTTTCTTCAAGGGCTGTGTTTTTGAGCCCTCTGTGTAAATCTTTCCACATAGTCACTTTTATATAAAGCAAATGATTTGTTAGTGAATATGGGAATTAGTTATCCCCCTAAATGACTCTGTTCTGGTTAGCACACCATACATTTTTGGCTGTTTATTATAGAAATAGTACTGTCATCGCTGTTTGCCACAAAGGCCATACTCCTTCCATGACAGTCAACAGTTTTATTTAGGATAATCATACCTGTCATCTATTAAGGCTTCTATTAAGACATTCTAAGACCAATTCACCTGCAATTTATGAGCTGATATCCTCTCTCTTAGATTATTGATCACTGCCTCGCATTCTTCGCCATGTTTCTTGATGGCTTCAGACTCATTTTGTGTTTCTCTGAGTTGCTGGCTTAACGTTTCAATAACCTCATCGCTGCTCTCCAGCTGGGAGCTTTGTGCCTCTAAATCTTTTTTTAACACTAGGATCTCAGCACGTAGACGAAAAACCTCATCTTCATGCTGCAAACTCTGAAATCAAAAATTTTAGAGTATAGACTATTAGTGAAAAAAATCATTTATAAAATTGCTTAATTAAAATCTAGATGGAAAGCCAATTCATCATAGACTCCTTATGAAAATATCTAAAGCTAAAATAATACAAGAAAAAAAGACTGCCAAGGTGGAAAAATGAATAGACACCATGGTTTTGTTCCCAACCTGGGCCTTGGCCTCTTTTAAGTCCTCTTCTGTGCTCTTGATTTCAGTTTCCAGATCAGTCACCTTGGTTAGACATGCTTGATATTTCTGCCTATAAACATCAAGGGAGTCAGACAAGGACTGGCATCGTATTTCTGCAGCAGTACGTTGAGTTTCTGAGTCCTGCAGACTCTTACGAAGCCTCAAGTTCTCTGCATCTTGAGTGTGACAACGGGACTTCCACATTGATTCCTGAGTATGGAATAATAACAGGACAAAACAGCAGAGATGAGATACCAGTATAATACTGGAAACAAATTATGATTCAGGATTGTAAAGAAAGATACAATCAAAAAGTGTGATACACGTGTCTGGGGACTTCCTGCGTATCTTTAAATGTAGCATCGCTGTAGCCTACTGTAGATTGTTTTGTGGCTAGACACAATAACCCTTAAATCACTCATTAATCTGTAAGTAGTATTACTGCCATATGGAACAGAAAGTGTTTCAGGCATTTCCTCGAATAATTTTCTCAAAAATTTCAAGAAATTGGTGGTTGCATAATTATGTCACTTTTTCACACTTGGCAATTTAATTTCAAGAATATCTCAACAAACTAGTACTATAAATACATAAATAAATAATCACAAAATATTACATGTACCTAAACCCATATTTAGTGAGACCCCATGGACCCATGATGCAGTTTCATTGTAAGCTGTCGAATAACTGAAACACAGACATTATGCATTTTTAGTTATCAACAATTTACAAAACGTTCTTACAATTATCCATCTGCCTATTTTGATTAATTCCAGTGTGTTTTTTTATACCAATAATTCTGACTTAATCAGCAGTTTCTAAGAAATATTACCCTGGGATTTGTACTGTTTACTTCACATTACAACAGATGACTGGTTTTATCGAGCATACTGAAAGTTTGTGTGCTCAAATTTATTTTAGAAGCTCTGGACACAAGGATGGATTCAATGGTGAATAATACATCAGTCTAGTCACAAATGAAAGACAAAGTAAGGGGGCAAACATAGAAAAATAGTTCTTAGTTATAAAAAGATCAGATGACATACAGATCTTGAATGGTGTGGAAGAAAAGAAGGAAACCATTTATGAGCAAAAGCAGTTTGCTAATGAATTGAATTCACTCACTTCCTCCTCTCTTTCTGTAATAATTTGTTTGTACAATTCTGCATCTGATTTGTAGCGTTCCAGTGTAAGTTTAAGCTCTTGTTGGTTGCCAACAGTTTCTTTAAACTCCTGAGTGCGTATGTCAAGTTTAGCTTGTAGATCAGCAACTTTTGCCTCAAAATTCTGGACTTCATCTTGCCGCAGTGTTTCACAGTCCTGTATCTGTGTTTTCAGCTGAGACACAAGCTCTTCACTGTGATCCTTCTGCAAATTGAGTAAAAAATAGGAAAGTATACAGCAGATATATTTAAAAGTGATCAGAGCAATACCAATGTAATACCAATCTGCTGTCAATGCAGGACACTCTTCTTGAAGGTTAGGAATGCACAGTACTGCATGCTTACTAACTACATATAAAACTCCAAGGACTTTTAGGCTTAAGTTTGAATTCAAGGAAGATTTTATGGCTCATTTAAATCAGAGCATGCAAATTAATGCCAATTTTGTTAAGCTGTTGCCTATATATAATAATCCACAATTGGCTTGAGCATGTACAGTATTAGAATATATGTACTATGGTGGGTCTGGTATATGAATCACTTCTCAGAAAGGAACACAAGGAGACTGAATGAGTTTCTTTGTAATTGTTAACCTAAATACAGCAAATTCAAGAATTTCACCTGAATGATAATATAGCATTTCTATAATATGACTAATACAGTTTCTTCTTGCACTAAAGTCAGATTAAGGAATTTTGCTATATAATTTTTTTTCCAAAAACAATACAATAATAAGACTATAATGTTAAAAATATACTAATCAATTGCAAAATTGAGATAAGCAGGAAATTAAGATGTGAAATAGTATAAACTGCTAGGTGACATGAACAAAATGACAGTCTTTATTGGATATGGCACCTTTCACTGCAATCATCATCACAAGGAACTCTGCAAAGCAAATAAGAATACAATACAAGGTTGCTCAAGGTAAAAGTTTGATTGCATTTGAAAAGAAATGAAAGATAAATCATAGAGAATTCTCCTTAAGACTCTGCAAATCAACTACAAAACCTACTCACCTCTCTATGCTGTGCATTCTTTGGAAACGTAAAAGATATGTAGGATAATCTGACACTCATTTTCTTGCTATCCCAAAGTTATCCATCCATTTTCTGAAGCTGATTTTTTCCATTATAAGGAAACAAGGAGCCATACTCTACTGAGACAGCACTAAGTACAATGCAGTGACAATCCCTGTGCGAGATACACTTAAACAACCAGACCATTTTAAAATCACTAGTTTATCTTTTTGTGCTTGATTGACTAGTAAACTTTTATGGAAACAAATTATGCTCCAGTAGAACTGTCATTTTTCACCCATGGCTTGTATTGAAAAGATGCTGTTTGTGTTGGGAGTAGTTGCTGTTAAAATGATCTTAACTTTCTGATAGAAGATTTCCTTTATGGTCTGGAAAACAAAATTGATCAATTTTCTTCATTTACAGCAGTGGTTCTTAAACTTTCTTTTTCTTAAGACCTAATTTTGCCTTTTGAGTGTCTTTACGACCTGCAATCGGCATGAAGAGTCACACAGAGGATCCATACCCCTTGGAGAATCCCCGCTGAGTGTTGTCGTTTTGTGGATGTCCCCCTTGGACAATCGATGCTGACCGTGGTCCATGGAGGGAGTTTAAGGTTTACCCTTGCCATCTTGAGGCATTCCCCAAACCACTTGCAAGCCTTCATCACTCAGTCCTATTATAATTCACAACTCAGTGTGACCTAAGTTCAGACATCATAAAACCCATAGTTTTACAAACAATGCTCTACAGTTTTCAGCTGTTCCCCCTTATATTTTCAAATGGAAAATTTTTATACAGATTGCCAAGTCCCATCTAAACAAAGAACTCTGTCTGATTTTCCACTTGGATGGCTGCTCCCTTTTATTAGGGATACATAATCCTGTATCCTAAATGTGAATTTCCCCTTGGGATTAATAAAGTATCTATCTATCTATCTATCTATTGTGGTCTATGGCCGGCCAGTCATCCCGGCCAATACCCCCAGGCCGCCAGGTGGAGTTCTCCCTGCAGCATGGAGGTGCCCCGAATACCAGCAGGGAATCATGGACAATGGAGTTTTCCTTTACAGCCCTGCTGGATACCTTGGGGTCCAACAGAGGACGCTGCAGGGAGGCCCAGAAACTCGTACGTGCCCTATAACCCAGAAGTACGTCTTAGTCACAGCGACAGGAGGAATGACGTACTTCTGGGATGAAGAAGAGGACTTTTTGCTCTAACCCGGAAGTGTTAGGAAGTCACATGGGCTGAAGGTACGGAAACACTTCCGGGTCAGGAAATATAAAAGATTGTGGGAGATTCCAGACGAGTGAGCTGAGCTGGGTGGCAGGGCGTCTGGGAGTGGAGGATTGATTATTGATTAGTGATTGTTTATTTATGAGTATTGTGGAGAGGAGGGTGCTTTTTGCACGTATTTGTCCTAATAAAGAAAATTATTGGACTTTTATCTGGTGTCTGATCTGAGGGTTCAAGGGGACGACGGCGCCCCGTAACTGTCACACTATTTATTATTTACTCTCTTAGGACCGATCTACTGTACTTGTGTTTTCCTTTAGCCTTTCTGGTGGGGGCACCATGGACAATTCTAAATTGTTACTTGTTAGTTATCACATCTGTAGTGAAAGTTCCCTTTTGCACTATTTGCTTTCATTTGATTTTTTGAATGTATTATTTCTTCTTTTCTTTTTGAAAAATTAAACATTTTAACACCAAAAAGTACTTGTATCAAAATACAATAAACTAGACCATTGCAAAGCTCTTTGGGCTGAAGGAGGAAACTAAAGTAAACTGTAAAATTCATGGTGAACACAAGGGAACATGCAAACTTTAAACTAAAATCTTTGGATCTGTAAGTCAGCAGTGGAAACCAGGGTTCCATCATTTAGCTCATAATCCCAAAACCTTACTAGCTAAGTCATTCTCCATAACTATATTCTCATGTGTGTCACACCAAAACTCTAAAACCTACTTCAGTATATCTGTGATGTTTTATAGGTCATAATATTCATATTAATGCTTAATAGCCACCCTTCACTTGTTTTCAACCATTTGATAAACTAGTCAAGTAAAAGTCCAAAGAGAAAAATGTTTTTTGATAAAAAGAAATGAGCGTGGAAAGCAAAGACGAAGTAATGCAAGAATGTGATGAATAACTAAACGAAAATCGCTATATACTGTGTGTTATAACAGCATTGTTCTTGTGTAAAAGCATTGGGGAAGTACTTTTAAATGTGAGGAAGATGTATGACTTTGTCTGTGCCTGTAATTTGTATTCTTGTTTAACTTGTGTTCTGCTAGTAAAAGTTGAGGCACATATACCAAGGGAGGTAAATGCAATTTGGTTAAACAAAAACCCACCATGAGACAAACAGATGTCCTTATGCAATGTGTTTCACAGGAAGCATTTGTGAATGTGGCCATCAAGAGAGCCCAAGTCACACTGTGGAGGGTGTTGTCACTTTGTTTGAGGAAGAGACAATAAGGACTTTGTTAGAGTGTAGAAATGTCAGAATGACGTGAGCAACCAAGCGATAAAGTGGAACAGCTGGCCTTTATAACACAGGTCACCTGTTAGTGTGTTTTTCTTCCTGCCAGGTATGTAGTGAGAATGCAAGTCGGAGCAGGAAGTGCATACACCATTCAGCACTCCCGGTCACTCCAGGGAAATTATTGTAATGGTCTTGTGTTGCACTGTGATTGCATGCCTGTAGCTGATGGTTCAGCAATGTGGCAAATTGCAGGCCGATGGTCTTTTCTGTAAGTTATGTGCACAACTCTGTTCAATTCGTTCACACATCTCCATTCTGTTTGAAACGCGGCACAGTGTTTTTTGTCTGGGGATCAGCTCTAACAAATTTTCAGTGTGTGTGAGGAGGAATTGAAGACAAATTACATTGCGTGTGTCACAGCTATTATGGAAGGATGCTATCTTATTTACCTCCATGTACATTCATTCAAATGCAGTAATTCTTGGTAAGACATGCAGCTGCTTTTTATCTTTAGGTAACTTCATTTTCTTTTAAATGAAGGAAATAAAGGATAAGGATACTTATGACTGCTTATGGTATTACAATATAATGCATGTTCTGAAATGATTAGTTCACTGTCAAGTGTCTTAAAATCTCAAACACGGTATATATGCCCCACATTTTAAAGGGATGTCTGGTTTTAGTTTAATTTTTAAAAGTCTGACACATGTCTTTGGTATGTCACTCAGACACTGATACAGTGTTACTTAATAATCACCTACATTGTATTGATTTTAATGCTTAAATACTAAACATTTAAGAAACAACCGAAACATGAACTATACAAAAAAGCTGCAGTTTCATTGCAGGAGAGCCGAGTGATGCTAAAATAAAAATATAATCCGTATTAAAGTTGCCTGCTGCATGGCTGCATATATTACTGCAATCAATCAGCGATAAGCTCTTGTATAATTGTCTAACTCCCTATTTCCCTCACAACCTCATCACACAGAAACACCCCATGGCTATTTCTGATGAGATTCTGGAATGTAGAAAGCAACAGAGGGAGGGGGGAGAGAGAGAGAGAGAGAGAGAGAGAGAGAGAGGGAGAGGGGGAGATGTAGAGTTCACTGATCTCTCTCTCTGTCTCTCTCTGCCACTCTGATTAATTTCCAACTAGATCACTCGGCCAGCAATATTATTAGCATAAAATTTCCATGGATCAAACCCTGCAATGAAACCCTTTCATCAGTGTGCTTGTCAAACATGAAAATTCAAATCTCATTTTGTTTTAATATCATTTTCACAGAGGCATGGAGGATTTTGCGAGTTAGGCGGTTGTGGATGTTCTACTGAGCATTTGAGATGGAGTGATGGGAAGCATGCAATATTAGTTCAGCTATCATTTACAATTAAAATAATTATTGGCCATAATCAGCACATGAAGATTAATCAGCTGTTGCATTCCTGCATATCAAGGGTATATACAATTGTAATGTGCTAATGTGTCTATTTTCTCTAGGTAGACCGATATTTGTCACACATCTCACCAAGAATTGTACGTTAAATTAACTGCTGACCTCAAACTGACCTGGTATGACTGAATTTGAGGTTGTGCATATGTATAACCTGTGATGAACAATCTCACGTATAGTTGATACTTGCATTATAGTTGCTGCCAAAACAGGCTCCAGCAGTAGACTGTAACTGGACTGTGTGAGATTAAACATGGACAGATATATTTAATCATCACTGTCTGATTAGCTAGCATGCATAATAAACAATTCTGCTGTCAAAGGATGCTCTGAGTAAAGGCTAACAATCAAAACCATGCTATTGCTGACATGTGCTGACAGTTAAAAGTGAACACAAAAAATCAGGTACATTTAACTAGAATTAGATTATTATTATTATTTCTTTATTGTTGGCCCATGTAGGGGTGCTCAGTTATAAAAGGAGTTCACAAATTCCCACCTGCTGCATGAACTGCTCATTCTCCTGTTGCAGTTGTAATACTCTCTGCTTCTGCTGGCTTATTTCTGCCTCCCGTTCACTCAGGATGTTCTGTAAGCTTTGCATGTCACTTTGTAAATCTTTTCTCTTTACTGTTAGAGTTGTCACTTCATCCATTTTTACATTTAACTGAAAAACACATAAACAATGGAAGTAACCACAATTACAGCATTTGTGATGCCTATTGCCCCAGAAGCTTAGGTGGCTGACCCCATTACATTTAGCCAAAGGTACCGCAAGTGGCTATGCAGCAAAAATTAAACATTTTTATTATTTGTCTTTGAGAATGTGTAAAGAGGAACAGGAGTCAAACCTAGTTTTTGTTAAAATTGACTTGCATGTATAGAATTTTTTAAAAATTTTTATAAAATAAAATAAAAAAAGAAAAAAGAAATGAAGTCATCATAGCAAGTTAAAAGCATTCAAATAAATGTAAGCAAAACAGAAAATAACTAGAAGAAAAAATGCATTATATATATATATATATATATATATATATATATACATACATATTA
>JANRMT010062806.1:48366615-48397711 GCA_026402145.1 Polypterus bichir lapradei
TATATATATATATATATATATATAATGCAACACTCAATACATTAAAATAAAGCAAAACCAGGATTTTAGAACTTTTTGCAAATACAAAAAACTGAAATATGACATTGGCACAAGTATTCAGACACAGTGTTGAAGAACCTTTGGCAGAGATTACAGCCTGGAGTTAAGAGATTTTGTGCCATTCTTCTCTGTCGATATTCTCAAGCACAATCAGGTTGGATGGAGACCATCAATGGACAGCTAATTTGCAGGTCTATCCAGAGATATTCGATTGGTGTCAAATCTAGGCTTTGCTTGGGCCACTCCAGGACATTCACAGAGTTGTCCCTAACACACTCCTGTTTTGTCTTTATTTTGTGCTTAGGGTCATTGTCTTGTTGGAAGGTAAACCTTGGACCCAGCCTGTTAATGAGAAAAGGATTTCATTTGGCGACTCTGCAACACAGGTCAGATTGGTGGAGTTTTGCAGTGATGATTGTCCTTCTGGAAGTTTCTCTCATCTTCACACAGGTTCTCTGGAGCTCAGCCAGAGTCACCATCAGGTTCTTGGTCACATCTCTTACCATGACACTTCTCCACTAGCTATAGGAAGATTTATGGTTGTTCCCAACTTATTCCATTTAAGAATTATGAAGGCAACTGTGCTTGTGGGGACCTTTGGTGCCACAGAAAGCTTTTTGTAGCCTTCTCCAGATCTGTGCCTCAGTGCAATCCTTTGTCTAAGATCTACACGTAACTGCTTTGAATGCATGGCTTGGGTTTTGCTCTGATAGACATTGTCAAATGTGTGGCCTTGTACGGACATGCGTATGCCTTTTCTGAAGTGAAGATACATCTACTGAGGCTAAGCTAAGGCACATCCTCAATGATGTTACATGAGGTCATTGAGTGTTTTGGTTACTTCAAACATCAGGCACTCTGACCCAGGCAACCCAGGTGATGCTGATAAAGCCTCAGCTTCTGCCCCATCTGGTACTGTTCCTACCAATTCCCTATGTTGCATTTATTTACTGTGCCTGTACCACTGCTATCTCCACTGTTCACTTCCTGATGGTCTTAACTGCTACCCCCGCTCACAAAACTTTAGGGTCACTGGATTTTTGATACTGCAGCACTTTCCTCACTGAAATATAACAAAATGTGAAAAACTGCAGGGTCTGAATACTTTCTGAATGCACTGGATGACCCACATGTGTCTCCGGAACAGCCTGAAGACTTCAATTCAACGATTTAACACAGTGTTGGAAACATTCTTTAAGGGTTTTAGTCCAAAGTGATTAGAAAACATCACAAATGTCTTTTGTTTCACATATTCATGCTGAAAACCTCATCTTCCACCCTGAAGTGAAATAAAGTCAGAATCATGTTTTTGGAACCAGCTTGAAATGATGTATGTTTTGTTACATGGTACCTTATTTTGCTGAAAGTACCCTTTGGAAAAACAGTAGACTGTGACCATAAAGACTTGTACATGGTCAGAACCAATGCTTAATGAGACTGTGGCATTCAAATGACTAATATTAGGAGCATTTACCACACTATTAAACTGTCACTATCAGCTTGTGTCATTGACACAAGGCAGGATTAATCTCCATGTTTATGCCAAATTCTGGCAATATCATCTGCATATCATAAAAGATTTTCAAAAGCAGGTTAGGTTTTTCCTTTTTCCAGTTGTCGTGATCACACTCAGTGTAGCCTTATCTTTCTTTCATTAGCTGAAATAAGTGAAGCCTTGTGTGGTTTTCTGTTTTCAAGGTCCAATGTATTGTGCAATTGCAGTGATCCTTGCTAATAACTACGTTGTTCCAAAATTTTATCTAGATACTTTTTAAAATATCCTGGCCTTTCTAATGTTTCTACTGTCTTTTCATGCTTTATATTGAGAAAGAGAGTTGCAGATAGAGGACTGGCCATTTTGATAAGCAGGTTATTTGTGTTAATAAGCAGGTATAGTAATTAAAGTAAACAATAAGTTGATATACATGCTTATAGAACATTTAAACATAAAAACACATACATAGCCACATATATGTCAGCACATATACACAAATATTCTTAACAAAAAACAAAGAATCATTTAGTACTGGAATAATGCCCTATGAAGCTTTATAAGTGCATTCAGTTATTGAGAATTTAAAAGTACAAAGTATTGAATTCCTTTATGTCTCATCTGTTAAAGGAGACACAATTTGCAGTACTGATGTTAGCTACCTTGCCAGACTGTTCCCCAGCAATATTTTAACTGTGAAAGAGTCAGAAGGTCAATTTGGCTAGGAAATGCCTAAGGCAAAAGATATGAGGTTTAGCTTCTGCTTACTTCGGTGACCATAAAAACATCTCTTTTGTGGTTGCGAATGCATCCTGAAAGCACAGAGGCACTACCAGAAATAGCCATTTAGACATGCATAAGGAATGGACACTATTCATTAGTAAACGTCTGCCCCAGTTTTTAAAAGTACAGTAAGTGCACAAAAATGAAGGTTATGTGGGAGGAACATTCTGAGTGAAGGAACAAATAATGCAGCCAAAAGATCTGTGTCACTGCTCCTACCTTGCTGGAGTGAGGAGTGAGATTTGTTATTCTGTTCTGTGAATAAACAGCTGCTATACTGTATGTGTTATAAAGGCAAACATATAATTTCTACTGCTTATTATTGGTTATGTGACTATGAAAAGTCAAAGTTTAGCCATTTTTTTGCATTAAATGCCTGAGGTTAAATGAATATTTTTCAAAGAGTTAATTGGTTTATCAGAGTCATAAATCTAAGCACATACAAACACAGTCCTATTTAATAAAGATCAATTAGAAATAATTTTGCTTTTCACAACAACACGTTATCTTGTATCGTTTATAAAGTCTTCCAAGTTAATGGCCACTGTACATTTTAACAGCAAACAATAGGCAACTGAGAGGTTTTGTATTTAGGATGCTTATCTCTTTCTTTAAGCCTTAACTACTTTGCTATGACACAATCTACAGTTAAATACATTGGAAAATTAAAATGATGCAATCTGCACATTACAAAAAAACTTCACCTTTGACACAAATCTACCACTGATAAATATTAACTTAGTGGAATGCATCCTCTATTGCAAGTAAATTAGCAAAAAATATTTTTCATCTATATGAGGCATTGTGGCATAGAGGTTAGTACTCATACCTCACTGCTGTAGGACATTAGGTTCTCAGCCAGGCCCACTCACTGTCTGTGTTTGTTCATTATCTTCATGTCTGTGGTACACTAATTTTCCTCCCACATCCCGGGTTAATTTTATTAGGGCCCTGTTATGAGTAACTGTTGGTGTGTGCGTGAGTTTCTCCTGTGATGACCCTCTATCCCAAATAGGGGTAGTTCAACACTTATGGCTGATGCTCTTAAGACTCCAGTGCCTAAGACTCAGATTTAACTTTATGTACCCACTTGTTCCACCATAAGTCTGCACGAGTCTGGACACTGTCCTGGTAATATGGAGTACAATTCATAAATTAAACTTTTATGGGCCTGTAGTGCACAGAAGGACACTCTCCCTACAAACCTGATTAAATCTGCCAACAAACGATATTGTTATACAAGTGTCTGATATTGATACTGAGTCAAACAAGTAAATGTTCTTATAATACATTTTTTATATTAGGATTTTTTTTTTCACTTTTGTTTTCACATAATTTTGTGTTTAATTCAGGTTCTATTTGGTTTTTATTGCTTAGTGCTTGTTCTTGTGGCACTATTTTGTCATTGCCATTCAGTGCTGCTGTTGCCATGATGTAATGGTGGGCTGCTAGGAGGCAGAAGTCACTCCAAGTTATGTCATCCAGACAGTGAATTTAAACTGGGGTCACACTGACTGTAAGGATCCAAGATTGTGGATATGAAAAAAATACTTTTGCAGTGGTTAGGAGCTAATTGAAAATATTTTCAAGATGAAAGACATGTGTTTTGGCATTTTTGTTTTGGTTATTTGTGAATATTCTGTCTTCTGGTTTTGACCTTAGAGGTCCATTTTGACTTTGATTTAGTTTCACTCATCTCCTGGTTCATTAACTTTTACTTTGATCTGCCAAGTTCCATCCATGCAGAACCTATATGCCTTAGGCTTGTGGAAAGAAGTAGGAGCACCTAAGAGAACTCCATAAAGACTGCTTGCAGTTTGGCCACCTGATAAAAGCGCATGGGACAGAAACGCATCAACAAATGTGCAGAAGAAAAATACGTGTAATAACAATGTACATGGCTAGCAGGTTGCTCTTTCCATCTTTGAGAACTGCTGTGGAGAAAATTACAGGAATTTAATTTAGTGAACACTTAACAGAAAAGATGAAACGGTTCTGATGCGTGTTAAAATGTTAATTGCCTTAAGCTTTGTGCCATGATATGAAATGCTCACTACTTTGAAGAACTTGTAAATACTTACCCTTACAATCCAAATAAATACATGTTTAGTTTAAAATGCTGCCTGTAACAGTTAATACATACATTTGGATGAGTGCCCCTTTTACACTTGATGTAAGGGTAATGTGGTGCAACAAAAAAGCATAGCACAGTAAAACCCATTTATTTACATGGTTTTACGGTTTCAGTTTGCATATGGTGTTTGTCCTTGTGTTATGCACATTTACATTTCATCTCTTCTCTTGTTATGAAGAGTATTTTTCAAGTAAATACCACTAACCAATTTGGAGTTTTACTAACTGCATGCATGCTACTTCGCAGGTCAGGATTTTGGAGCTGCAAACAGCAATGTTAACCACTGCACCAATTTGCTGTATTTTAAAATATTAAGCCTGCCAAAAAACTTTCTAACCTTTATATTATTCAGATGCCATCAGACTCAACGATGATAATATTAATGGACAAAAAAATAAAAAGGCATGTCAGCCAAATAAAAAAGCAGCTGTTTTAGTTTAATGGAGCAAGATGTAACATTTAAAACAAAGGTTTCCTTCTTGCTTTCTTTGTGCGATAAATACATTTCTGTCATTCTTTCTCATGTTCCAGTTTACATGGATATTCTCTTGTAAGTTTATGTGAAACATCAATGAGTGAGAGATTCTCAACATATGTAAACAATATTTTTTAAACACAACAAAATCCTGAAGTTTCCTAGGGACTAATAAGACAAATGCCCCACTGTGCATATTCTTCACCTTTCAGTGATTCGTTTTACTTTCTGTGTAAAACACACCATAATTAAGTGACGGTTTCATGTAAAGAAAACATCAAAAGAAGTTATAAAGAAAGAAAATCATTTGAACAATTAGAAGAGACCAGAACATTCTCTCAACTGCTAGAATTCAACTTGTGAACTTTTATACATTGTCTTTCATTTGATTGTGCTTTCCTTCTACAACACAATATATACATGGTCACCTTGTTACCAAGTTACATCATAGGTTGAACAGCTGAGGAAGACTATGAAGACGGGAAGCTACAAAGCCAAACAATAAAGTACAGACATACAGGTTCAATCCCAACCTTGGACTCTCTTTGTGACATCGATAATCTTCATGTACTTCAGTCATACTAAACCTATAAAATCATTTTAATGTTTGCTATAAAAAGGAGAGATTTTAGAGGAGGAGACAACTATAATGAAAGCAAGGCAGGCATGTACCTTAAATGAAGATGTACAGGCAAACACACACACTTCCATATGGACTTTCCCAATAACCTTAACATTATGTCTTTAAACTTCAGGAGGAATCCAGACAAGCTGAACCAAGAAGACATCCCATTTACTAAAATGTACAGTTCTTGACAATAATAATTGACCAAAAGAAAATTTTAGTTTTAACTTACATTCGTATACGCATTTGCTTACATAGAATTTCTAAGCCCGAGAACAGATAAATAACTGTATAACATTCTGACTATGCTCTGATAAAACAACATCATTTACCACCAAGCACCATTTCATGTGGTACAAAACCCACCTATGATACTAAACATGTTCGGATTCAGGTAATTATTAATGGTTTCACCACGTTCAAGTGCACAACAATATTAAACTCAATGCAGTGATGTAAACTGACAGTCTTCTGTACTTGTAAACGTCATATTCCTAACCAAGCACAATTTAAAATGGGCCCGTTATTTAGTCAACTCTGCCTTAAAAATAAAAGCACTAGTTAGGGATGCTTTCAAAAAATCTGTTGGATGAGAAGGACAATCTCTAAGTTGAAATTTACCGCCAAATGCATCAAATTCTCCTATTTTAGAGAGGAAAGTTATTAAAAAAAGCCTCCTAGAATTGTGCTTTTTCTTTCTCTTTTCAGCTGTCCATTCATATTAAAATGACATCTCTGTGAGCTGAGGGAAATGCTACATAAAGCAATTACTAACAAGGCTGATACGTCTTTCACTTCTCTTTGTGGGGGGAATATGCCCTTCAGCAAAACTGAACTTTCCTATTGCAGATAGTTCTACCACGAATAAATAAACAAATGAATAATTGAGAGGTAGACATAAATAAATAACATCACAAACATTTTGCTGGTGCTCATAAGCATCCGGTAGACAACTGCCCGACACGTTAATGATAAAAAAAAAAAATAGCAAATGTAGCAGATTTGTATCCATTATTCACTGCAATCTAAAAAAGTTCCAAGGAGCTTAAAATAGCCCTTTTTATGAGAGTGACAGAGTTGTCTGATTTACTAAAGCAAGTGGACCTTTATTGACAACACTAGTTACTGACCAAAGGAAAATTTTACATTAAAAGAAGGATGCATGGTAGCACCCAAGCATTAAGTGCCCAAACTGTTTTGCAAAAAAAACATTTATATAAGAATAAATGGGCTCATTGAGGGGAATAAAATAATTCTTTCATCAATTCCAAACTTAACAACTACTTCAAATAATCATATTATTTCACAACAGAAATACTTAAATTTTTAAATGCATATAATATAAATATTAGAGTATAAAACCTTTAATGGTGATGTGGAGCAGCTTTCTTGCTTGGTGGAATGAGGCACCTTGATATCTTAATGCAGATTGGTTGAATTGTCAACTAGGCCACGACTAAAATGAGTAATTCAAGGCCAGAAATGCCAAAAGTTAGGTGTGTCTATAGAGTTAATGGTTTATGTTCCTTTTATGGAATAAATAGCCACTAAAAACTTTAAACTGCAGCTGCTAAGCTGAGGAATGAGGGGACTGGGCTTACTGTATCTAAAGGAAGCAACCTGGTCATCTAATAATAAAATTTAAGTGGATGTCATCCACTGAACATTGGCCTCAATTCAAGTCATCTATACATGTTAAATACAATTCAAGATTTTGGGATGTGGAGCCTATCCCAGCAGCACTGGGTGCAAGGTGGGGTTTCATCACTGGACAAGTACACACCCCTTTGACCACACACATCTTGAGGATATGGTCAGGGAAACACACGCAGAAAACATGTTTGGGCCCGGGCAGTATTTGGATGGGAGACCATCAAAGAAAAGCTTGGGTTGCTGCTGGAAGAGGTGCTAGTGAGGCCAGCAGGGGGCACTTACCCTGTGGTCTATATGTGGATCCCAATGCCCCAGTACAGTGATGTGGACACACTACTGTAAAAATGGTGTCATCCTTTAGGTGAGACATAAAACTGAGGCCCTGACTCTCGGTGGTCATTAAAGATCCCTGGGCATCCTTTGTACAGTGTAGGGTATATCCCATGTCCAGGGTAAATTGCCCCACCACGAACTAGTCATTCTGGCCCCCTAGTCATCTCCTGTCTCTAACTGGCTATCCCTTTCACACATGTTCACCACCTAACAGCTAATGTGTGGTGAGTGTACTGGTGCAAAATGATTGCCATCGCATCATCCAGGAAGATGCTACACATTAATGGTGGCT
Organism: Polypterus bichir lapradei; assembly: GCA_026402145.1. Taxonomy (NCBI): domain Eukaryota; kingdom Metazoa; phylum Chordata; class Cladistia; order Polypteriformes; family Polypteridae; genus Polypterus; species Polypterus bichir. Next base: position 48,374,463 of record JANRMT010062806.1, read on the forward strand.
GAAGTGGCCTCCCACACATTATGTAAAGCACTCTGAGTAGTAAGAAAAGCACTTACTACTCAACTTACATTTATATAAATGTAAAGAATTATTATTATTTATAATTAAGAAATGTGAGGCAGCAATGTTAAACACCACAACTGAAGAGAGGTTACTGGAGCAAAGGCAACTCCTTGATGGCTCTGGACAATACAAAGTCCCATCAGAAGCTTTAAGAAAGAAGAGTAGGGTGGGATGTACAGCTAGTCGATGTCACATTTTCAGTGCTGTGCAGTGCAAATTTATACCAACTGGGTACTCTTTCACAAGAATAAATACATATAATAATATTTTATTATTATGTCTTTAATCATGACCTTTACTTTGATAATGAGTTACACCCAGAACTTGATCCGACCCAAAACATAATCCCTATTAGTATTTCTCTCACCTCTTCTTGTAATACTCTTAGGCTTTCTTCAGTTGTTTTCAGATCTGTAGTGAGCTTTAGGATTGTTTGCTCCTTTTTAACAACCTGGAGAAATGAATGAAATAACTATATCATTTTCAGTTACACAGTATATGACACTGAGATTACAAGCACACAAGAGCTGACTTAGGACCTATAGCATCGCATGCAAAGTAAACATCAAACATAATATTTGTGGTAAAGAATAGACACCCCAACATGCAGATAATAAATGGGGTGACTACTGTATATTAATAACAATACCACAATGTAGTCAATTTTAAAATAGTTCCTATTAAGTGTTTTTACTAAAAGAAATAAAAATACAAAAAAAAAAAAGAAATACATCTGTGCAGTGGAGACACTACATATTTGTTACATCTTTATTAATGAGATGAGTTTCTCAAACAATTCAAATTCATTTTCTACGTAGAAGGCCATTTTAAACACTTGTTATAGGATTGGCCAAAAAACATTAAAAGACTAATAGGGAAAGGGTTAAAAGGACTGACAGATCCACATGTCAATGTCCACCAGCTACTCTACTACAACTTTGTGTATATTACATTTTCTAAATATGTTAATTCTTCATGTGAATCCCACCCTAGTCATACTAGCTTACATTTGTAAACTAATACTAGTAACATTGCACATTCTCTAAAAAGGTCACACTTTTACTTAACACTCTAAGCATTTCTATTACCAAAAGCAACAAAATCATTTTTACAGATTCAATTTCTCAGTTTGCCTAAAACTGATACAGCATGTATGATTCTGCAATAAGGGGATAGTAAAGAACCTTGTGCAAAAAGAGTGCTAGAACTACAATTGTTTTTCAGGCAATAATTAAACATAAATTAGCTCTTATCAATACATTTGCATAATGATTACTGTACATTCCCAAATATGGAGAGGCTGACAAATTTTTTTTTTAATCATTCACTTTTTAGATACACACAAACAGTTTTCCCAAACTGCTTAAATCAATTTTATTTTCATCTTGTTGCTTTTTCTTGCCACCCAGGGGAAATCATTTGAAAATGTCATTTGCAAAGTAATTGCTTTAACAACGGCCCAAAAATATTGCTTCATGAGATCACAGTGGTTAGCTCTTGTTATTCTGTTGCCGCCTGCCGAGTTGGCATCTCTTGCAAGTTACAGTTCAAGGTTTAGGTCAGGCATAGAAGTAAGTCTTGTGTACTGTGATTACCTCGTCCTGTGCAGCTCTGTGTTTCTCCATTAGTACCACAAGTTCATTCTCCAGTCGCTTTGTCTCATTGGTAAGCTGCAGTGTCTGCACTGACAATTTGTCCTTCTCTTCCTCGACATTGCACAAGTCTGCTTTTAACTTTGAACAGTTCTCTTCTTCCTGTACTAGCTGACAGTGAGAAAACAAATATTAAAATACAATGAAAAATACCACGTAAATGTTTAGCATTCATTCTTATCCTCCAGGCAATGAGCTGAGGCAATTAAAATGGTGAATAAAATGTTCCGTTCTATTAGGATTACACATCTAAATCCCAATACTTTTTTAGTTGTGTTTAACATAAACTTGAAATCTACACTCTTCACTAAAGCATTAAGGATGTGGTATATTTTTTTGGAAGTACCCAGTACAACAACAGTGTCAGAAAGAGGACATTACATAAGTCAAGTAACATTAGAAAAATAACATTTGTTGGAGGCACATCCTGCAATAGTTTTAAAATGTTCCTTAAAAATGTTGTACAGACTAGCACAAGCTTCTTTACAAAAGATGTAATGCACAATTTGAAAGTATTCATTCATTCCAACAAAGCCCACTGTTGCCCAGGGTCTTTCTGATTATTGAGTCGTGAATGTGAAGCTTTACTAAGACAAGAGACACCTGGAGTCCTTTGAATGATTTTGTGCTGTGCTCTTAGAGTAACTTTGGCTGTTCAACTAATTTTGGAAAGATTCACTACTGTTCCAAAATGTTAAGGTTCTCACTGTAGTTAGGTGTAGTCCTAGAGCATTTGGTTTTGTAGCTCTTTCCAGTCTGTTAGATATTTTGACATTTTCATGATCTCTTCATTGATTGTAGCATTAGTTTAATCCGTCTGGTTACAACTTAATGGTTACAGTCAAAATAACTGAGGTTTATACTGAATGAGCAGGGCTAGCTCTAATCAAGCCAATCTGTTTTCAATTTGCTGATTCTAATATAAATTCCCTTAATTGGGCTGATATGATTGGGAGAGGGCGGCACGGTGGCGCAGTGGTAGCGCTGCTGCCTCGCAGTTAGGAGGCCCGGGTTCACTTCCCGGGTCCACCCTGCGTGGAGTTTGCATGTTCTCCCCGTGTCTGCGTGGGTTTCCTCCGGGCGCTCCGGTTTCCTCCCACAGTCCAAAGACATGCAGGTTAGGTGGATTGGCGATTCTAAATTGTCCCTGGTGTGTGGGTGTGTTTGTGTGTGTCCTGCGGTGGGTTGGCACCCTGCCCGGGATTGGTTCCTGCCTTGTGCCCTGTGTTGGCTGGGATTGGCTCCAGCAGACCCCTGTGTTCAGATTCAGCGGGTTGGATAATGGATGGATGGATGGATGATTGGGAGAAATTACTTTTTCACTGTCAATTGTTGTTGATGAATGACTTAAGGTTTAAAAGAAAATGCATTATTCCTTCACTCAGATTCTCCTCTCTTAATATTAGATTTTGGTTGAAGACCTGAAAACATTCAATTTCAAAAAAATTCAGTACCTGAGGAAATCAGGAAGAGGCAAATACTTTTTCACATCATTGCATATTAATTAGGGAAGAAATGTAAACAACACTTCCTCTTTACAATTTTTATTGTCCTGGGCTCAAATATCACCCCAGGCACTAGAGAAATCCCCCCTGAAAGATAGGCACCTGTTTCTTCATGACCCTTAAGTGAAAAAAATGGATAAATGGATAGTTAAATATTCTGATATGCTGTACCTTGTAACAACTTTAGCTGTTTTATAGTGATTACTATATAAAAAATGAATTATATATGAAATGTTTTCTAGGTTAATGCTAAAATCAAGCAAATTCTATATGAACTAAGCTAATACCCCATCCAGCATTCACCATGGAGGCGAAACTTGTCTATTTCTCACATACCTGGCAGTAGCAGGTGGAGTACTGCTGCTGCAGTTGTGCCAGGTCGGCTTGTGCCTCATTTGTCTTGTGCTCCATCTGAACAATCTGTGCGATGAAAAACAGCAGGAGTTATATTCAATACTCTGTCTTCAAAAACCCTTCCTAAATTCCTAACAAAGGAAAGTAAATTATTAAATGAATATAGCAAGGTTGCTTTATTCTATATAGATCATTATATGTCAACCTGCTTTTTTATTATCATTACAAATATAGTATGCTTCATAAGTTTCATTCTTCACAAGTGTAATTATTTCATCCAGCTGTTTTTAAAATACTTTTATTCACAAAATGAATTTTTCAACAAGCATTAAAATCCATGATTATAAAGTAAAAAAGTGCTTAAATGGCTGGTATACTTCAATTAGTCACAAAGTGTAATAAATAGTCTTCTGGGCATCATAAAATATGCTTGTGTAACAAGATGACTTCACTATTGAGAAATTAAAAAAAATGCTGGTGTACTGAATATATACAGAAATGTGTATATAAGAACAGCTTAATAAAGAAAAAAGTTTTTGAGGCTAATATTTAGTGTGCATACTACCAGTTATGACACATGGTGGGCTAACATAAACGACCATAGGCCCAAGCAGCAAACAAGTGAATGATGAGCACAGACAGCACACATATTGTATATTTAAAAGTAAAAGCCATCATGTATTTTTTTGTTATTCTATAAGTCAAAAAACACTTCACCATTGAAGTTCAGTTTGTGCATGTACATTACTGGCATCAAACAGAAGGTTTTAGGGTAATGACAAAGTCAACCAAATTTCAAGGGGCTATAATCCAGAGAACTAAATTGGGACACACACACATCACGTATGCAAGATTGAATTCAGTTGTCAGGATCCTTTTATTTTTTTTAACATTTCTAAACAGTTCCACATTGGTTTGTGGAATTTTGGAGGCCAAAGAAAGCATTGGTTAAGTTTATTTTTTGTTTCAACTTAGTTAATTATGAAATGCATTCTTCTGCAGCACCAACAGTTTCAGATTTTTCTCTTTATGTCACGAGGTAAGGTCAAGCAGAAGTATGTCTGACATGTGATATCTCTGTGTCAAAGGTACAAAGGTCAGCATTATCCATGTTGTCCAAGTTTGTGGATACAACTCTCACATTGAGTTCTTTGAGATTAATAATTGAATTCTGGTTATGTACTGTTTCGCTTTGATTCTTTTCACTCAGTACTTTGCTGGATGTTGACTTTCTTGCTACAACCCTTAACTACTATTTTGGTTTCTTACCCTGAATTTGTCTCTTCAATTTTTGATTTTCCAATTTGACCTTAGCTAGTTTATATTAACAACTCCTATTTTCTAATTCTATTCTTATTTGCGATGATTGTCATTTAATGCAGTCAGTACAGGCATGACAACATGTAAAAACTAAAATAACTGTCTTTTACCTTGCAAAAGTCATATTAGTCTCCATCCACCCCTTTTTTCTAACAGCCAGTGTATTTCAGGTGAATTGTTATTTGCTTTTTCAGACATACATGTATACATTCACTATACCCTGTACAAATGACAATATTAATACTGCTTCTGTTTCTTCAAAGACATCCACACAATATACTTACAACTTGTAAAGTTTTATTTTTATAGTGCTGTGTTTTGAATTGCTAGTGAAGATAACCAAAGCAAAACCATTTATTTTAACTATACACTACTTAAAGTCATAGCCTCTACATACATACTGTATCTGCCTTGGTGACTCAGTATAAGACCCTCTGCTAAGACTATAACAATGCACGCATTATAGCCTGCATAAGGATAAAAAATTCAGCATGTTTAGTTTGGTACAAATATTCTGAAGAAGTCTAGTTTAACATATAGGTAAGCAGTAAAGTATTCACATACAGGCCCTTGGTTTGCAACAAAACCCAACTGTGACCAACCATTATCTCTTATATATATTTCTCTTCTGATTTGTCCTGCTTCCTCTTCAAACCCAGTCCTGTCCACACGCAGCCCACATGGCATTTCTCGATTCCTATTCGTCCTCTTCCAAACCCTTCCCAACGCTGCCTGCGGCCTCCCATACACCCCCACGCCGCTTTTCTCGAGTCCTATTCCTCCTTCAGACTACCACGTTCCCCGCTCCTCTCTCATGACCCCATTGATGTCACATCACTGCCCAATATCTGGCCTGACCGCGTGACCTTTCACTTTGACCATTGCCATTGGTTTCGCTCCTTGCTATTTTCGTTATACTGCGACGGTTGTTTCCTAAGCCTTTGTTGTAAAATGAACAACAGTATCTTCTCTGTCGATGGTTTTTTGTACAATATCATCTGTATTCCGGGATCCAGCAACTGCCTGTTCCTATCAGTGGGTTATTTCTTGACACAAATGGTTGACGAAGGCAATGCACTCTCACTAGGACATAGGACAGTAGATTTCGTTGCATCACATTGGGACAGATTTGGAGACGTTCTTCCTGTTATTCTTTCTAACGCAAGTTGAGTTACCACAACAAGTCACAAGTACTATCAATACATGGCAACATCTACAGTTTATGGTGGTGAAGCTGAAATTCAAGCTTTTTCCAAGATTAGATCTTTCGACTCATTATCTGTCGTCTCCAGCAAAACACCTATTCACAACTACGTTTTTCAAGAAGTATTTCTTTCTTCTTGATTTCTGAATTCCTTTCTCACCGTTTTCCGTTCCTATTCTTACACCGCCGTATGCTACAGCGGGCGTCTACTAGTTATTATTATTTCGACAGCAGTAAAAGCTCTCTCACAGTTTGATCTTAGACTGATAGCTTTAATTATTTTAGTGTCCTTAAGATTACATATGTGTTATAGTCCAAACAGGGCTCTGTCCCTGGCTTTAGTTTATTTACTATTTTTGTATTAATTTTGTCATTATTTATGTTTGCATTTTATGTTATTGAATATGATTTTGTTTTCTTTCTGTATTTTATTTTCATTAGCATGTTCTTGTTGAATAATTATTTTGTTTTTTAGCTTATATTAAACTCTGTCAAATGTTTTCTATGCCTTTCATATGTTGAGTCCAAGAGGATGGGGCCCCCAGCCCATACAAATCCATTAGAGGCCACAGGTCAGGGCTGTGGAATTAGCTCTTGCTTATGTTGTTCAGCTCTAATTCTTACATGTTTAGGTTTCGGCCTTTTTGGATTTTATATTTTCTTGCTTTTTGATTTTCTGTTTAAGGTTTTTGTCTACCCCTCTTCTCCTTTTCTTGGATAATCATTATATTATAAAAAAAATCTGTTTTTGTTTGACAGGCCAGAACTACATTTTGTGAGTGTAAGAGTCAGAGACCTGATTAGCAGTTTTAGGGACAGTCTTTATGTTTAAAGGCCTAATTCTATAGATTAGTTTTTGAGTTAAAGCCCTTTTTTGAGTTTCATGGGGCTAGATATCACAACAATGGCTAGATTTTGATTTACCTATAAAGATACAATTTGAGCTTTTCTTTAAGAGTTTACAAGGTCTTTAAACAGTGACTAACACTAGAGACGAAAATCATGAAGGTTTAACTCACAGTTTATATAACCGGGTCAAATGAAAAATAGAATAAAAAAAAACAATTTAGGAATTAGCATGGCTTGAAACCAGAAGTATCATCATGGGTTTTGTTCATCATAACAGAATATGAGCGCCCACCAGTTCCTCTGCTTCCTGCAGCTCCAATGAGACACTCTTTAAAGCATCCTGGGTATTTTGTAACTGATCTCTGAGTGTGTTGTTTTCAAAGTTTTGGGTTTGCAGCCTTTCTCGGAGAGGTCCCAATTCCATACTGGCTGCAGATAATCTCTCTTCTTTTTGAGACAACTAAAAGAAACAAAAACTCAAATGTCAAGTAAAAACACCAAAAGGCATCATCTCTGCCACCTGTTTCAGGGCAGTACAGTAGACAAGATGATTTTTTCACTGTGAAGTATACAGCATACCCTGCTGGAAAAGAAGCTGCAATCTGACACATTGGCTAACTGCCAGGACCTTGTGTAGTTGTACGGTTAGAATTCAAAAAGCTGACACAGCAGTGAAGACCTGTTACTACTCCATTTCTATCAATGTACAGTATAATATTTTCATTAGACATCTTTGTCAGCATGATTTGGAGATCATAACTCACAGTAGGGCAGTATCTTACAATTTATATGCCAGATGCTACAAACATGATTCTTATATATTAATTGTACAAAGCAAGCACAATCATTCATTCCATTTAAAAACTTTCTTTAGCAAACAAGCTGAATTAAAAGGGCTGCCTTAAATTTTAGCATTTAAGTTATGCTGGAATCACAACCACTAAGAATGATTGTGTGACAATAAAGCAACTGAGCAATGTGATGTGGATGACATGAAATACATCTATTCATTTTTTCATATTCTTTTTACAGTAGTTTGACTTCAGTGTTGTGCATTTAGCAGGAGGATTTCCAAAAAACAGAAATGTATGCTTTCTTTATAAAGGACATTCAGCAAAGTTTGTTGATTATTTTTGGTTTGTGGAAATCTATTTAGTCTCTTTTACATGCTCACTAGTTTTTAAGAAGTATAGTTGATTAAAGCATATACTATAATAAAGTCCTACAGAAGAAAAGATTTTCCTTACATTTGAAAAGTGAAAATTAATTAACAAATGTGAGAGCATTCATATAACCGAATGATAATGTACAAAAGTACAAGGTTAATTCTGAATTTGTACACTTGGTTAAAAAGAGGAAAACAAGAAGAGTGACTGATCAAGGAGCATGGTGTTAACCAGAAAGCACTCTTATTCACCCCATTGGTTTTCTTCTTCAAACCCATTTGCGCTTTGGTTTGCAGTTGATTTTACATTCACCTATAGTGTGTGTTTGCGTGTGTGAGGACTTCCTGTCCAGGCATAACACCTGCTGTTTACCTGCTCTAAGAAAGGTTCCAGTTCACCAGGACACTATACTGGGAAAAGTGAGTTTGGAAAAATAGACAAGTGGAAAGAAAACAATGTATTGCACCCTACAGAGATTGTTACTGAATACCTTGCCCTCATTTGTGATGAACAAAAACAGGCCAAAAGTTATATAGCTATGATTAGATATAAAGGGGTTGTATCAACTATTTCTCATTGAAAATATCTTTAGAATCATTTGTATTAAACATTATAAATAATTAAGTTACTGTGATTTACCATTTGAATGGCTTGACACATATTTATGTTGCTTGGCTAAATTTCCACATTTGAATAAGTTATTGCGATTTATGCTTTAAATGGATTTTTTACATATATGTTCTGTTTTTGCTACATTTTCATATTAATTTATCTTAGTTTACATATACATGGAAATATGTCCTGGTAAAATAATTTTCTTTGGAGTCATAAGCTATGAAGAATGATTTTGAATGAGCAGAAAGATAAACTGGCAGGGTTACAACACAATCCTTTTCAATTAGAAACGTCCTAAGTGTGACAAAGAGAAGGAAAACAGAAAAGACTCCCCTACATAACATTTTGTTAGCTAGAATACTGGAAAGAGGCAAAGACAAAATTGACATGCACACTTAATACCTTGTTACTTTGACAATTTTTTAAAAAACATTTTAAAAAGATGATAAAAAGAGCAGCTTCGACAACCTGCTGCTGTCTGTAAATCTGATTAACAACTGACTGCTTATCAACATTGTAATGCTCCTTCAAGTGGTAAGGGTGCAGCAGGAGAGCCAATAATTCGGCAAATAGAAGAGAAGCTGGAATATTTTCCTGTATTTTTTTGGCAAAAGATTCATTTTCTGATGATGAAATGCAACTTGTCTCTACATCTGTTTGTATATGCCGAGTTAACCAACAATAAAACTCTCCTAATGTTTGCATGTTTTAACTTTTGCCACCTGTTTTGAGGTGTGTTTGTGAGCTGACAGAGTGGTGTAAAAACAGAACCATTTTTCAGTTAATGTGCATCCCTTGCAAAATAATGTCAATTTTTTTAATTCGTTAAGAATGACATTTTAGGTGCTGCCTTCACTTCCATAAATAAAAATCCAGGAATATGTCACACGAATCATACTTAACATTCAAAAGCCAAATATAGTACTACGAACATGCTATATAGAAGAGAAAATCTGTGCTGAAATATTTTACTAAGAATGGCTGAATAGATGAACACAACCCTAGTTGATAGAACTTCAGCAACATTATGAATTATAACTATCACATTGTTGAGAGGCTTACACAAAGTAAAAGCATTACATGTTCCTTGTATAAAGCAACGCTTGGAGATTTTAAGGCTGAAACTGTGACCTACAGAACAGAATTGTTATATGACAGATTTGTGAGTCACCTTGGTTTGAAGCTCTCTGACTATATCCTGTAAACTTTGCCTTTCAGTTTCCAGCCTCTTGATAACATCTCCCTGCTGGTGGAAACTCCTTGTTTTATCAGCACAAACTTGTTGGGATTCTGCTAACTCCATTCGCAGCTCCTCTAGATCTTGATTGAGTCGAACCAACTCCTTTTCGGCTTCCTTGTGCTTCTCCTTCAACTCCCACAGCTCCCAGTCTCTCTCACTGCTCTCATTCTCTTGTGCACGACCGACACAATGCAGCTGCCTCTGCAAAGCAGCTTCTCGAGATTTGCTGAGCTCAATCTAAATTGAAAACAAAAGTTGCCATCATTTTCTTACAGTCAGGAGATAACATTGGCACTTGTAGTAAAACAAATATAGCTGGAGTTTTGTTTCATTAAAGTAGCTTTTAAAGTCAGAGGCTATATGTATCAAAGTATATGAAATATCAAAAATAGACTCCTGTTTATTCTTTCAAGTCATTTACAACCATTTACAATTACCAATCTGAAAATTAAGGTCATATCATACTATATATATAACTAAGCTTTGTAATCTACTAAAATGTTTTAAATACTTTTTGCAGGATACACTCATTACTCTTTAGGCATGATCAACAAACCTAATAATATTAAAGCTGCATAGCACAACAGGTACAATTCTATCATGTGGAATCACAATGAAATTGTTACTTACAATATTAACAAAAATAAACAGCATACAAAGTGAAGCATAACAAGCAAACAAATCTCCAGTACCAGATAATATTTCCTCTCGAGTTCTTAAGGAGGCTACCGAGTACATATATAAACCCTTAACACATATTTTTAGAAAGTCAATACGAGGTGGAGCATGCACTGATACAGTTCATTGCAGCACCCACCAGATGACAAACCACCTCAGTATCCCAAATTAGGACCCAAGTGCAGCCGTGCAATGGGTGACACCTTAAAACTATAGTAGTTCGAATGGAATGGAAGAGTGTGAGATTTTTTTAATAGTGGCTGGAGTGCCAATCCTGCCACCAACCCCCAAATTTTCTCTTCCAAGTTGGAGGACCTGCTTGCAGGGTGGGATGCAGGTTAACGTATTACCCAGGATGGAGCAATTGCAGGTTAAGGGCCTTGCTCAAGGGCCCAATGGAGTGGAATCACTTCTGGTATTTATGGGATTTGAATCGGCAACCTTCTGCTTCCCAGTGCAGATGCCTAGCCTCAGAGCCACCACTCCGCTCGAAGTCTCACTACACACTGGGGAAATTCCAAAGGACTGGAAAATTGCAAATATTATCCTGTTATATAAAAGAGTGACAGGGAAGATCCAAGCAACTACTGTTTAGGCCAGTAAGCTTAATGTGCATCACAGGCAAATTAATGGAAGGAATAATTAAGGATACGATTGAGCAACACATGGCAAGTACAGGAGTTTTTCTGAACAGTCAGCATGGATTCAGAAAAGGGAAGTTGTGTTTAACTAACATGCTGGAATTTTATGTGGAAGCAACAAAAAGGTATGATCAAAGTGGAGCATATGATATTATTTATCTGGACGTTCAGAAAGCATTTGATAAGGTGCCACATGAGAAGTCTGGCATCAAACTAAAATAAGTGGGAGTTCTGGGTGATGTTTGTAGATGGGTGCAGAATTGGCAGAGGGTGATGGCGCAAGGAACCTTTTCAGAATTGGCTGATGTTAAGAGTGGTGTTCCACCGGGGTCAGTGCCAAGACCACTGCTATTTTCAATATATATAAATGATTTGGATAGGAATATAAGTGACAAGTGGTTAAGTTTGCAGATGATGCCAAGTTAGGTGAATTGTCAGATAATTTGGAATCCATTAAATGATTACAGAATCACTTGGACAGCATACAGGCTTGGGCAGATTTGTGGGAGATGAAGTTTAATGCCAGTTAATGTAAAGTATTACACATAGGAAGTAAAAATGTTAGATTTGAATGCACAATGGGAGGTCTGAAAAACAAGAATACACCTTATGAAAAGGATTTAGAAGTAATAGTGGACTCTATGCTATCAACTTCCTGACAGTGTTCAGAAGCCATTAAGAAGGCTAACAGAAAATGTTAGGTTATAAAGCACAATGTGTAGAGTTTACAAGTCCAAGGAGGTTATGCTCAAGCTTTATAATGCAATGGTGAGGCCTCATCTTGAGTACTGTGTGCAGTTTTGGTCTCCAGGCTACAAAAAAAACATAGCAGCACTAGAAAATGTCCAGAGAACAGTGACTCAGCTGATTCCAGGGCTACAGGGGTTGAATTATGAAAAAAGATTAAAAGAGCTGAGCCTTTTCAGTTTAAGCAAAAGAAGATTAAGAGATGACATGATTGAAGTGTTTAAAATTATGAAGGGAATTAGTACAGTGTATCAAGACTGTTATTTTAAAATGAGTTAATCAAGAACATGGGGACACAGTTGGAAACTTGTTAAGGGTAAATTTAGCACAAACCTTAGGAAGTTTTTCTTTACACAGAGAACCACGGACACTTGGAATAAGCTACCATGTAGCGTGGTAGACAGTAAGACTTTAGGGACTTTTAAAATTTGACTAGATGTTTTATTTAGAAGAATTAAGTGGATGGGACTAGCGAACTTTGTTGGGCTGAATGACCTGTTCTCATCTAAAGTGTTCTAATGTTCTAATATATATAAGGACAAATACAGCATAACATATCTAATATTCTCAGACTTACCCGATCAAAGGTGACAGAAAAATATAAAACATAAATAAAACACAAAATATAGGTAATTCTAATAACTATCAGATACCTTCAAATATAACATATTCAACACATATCTTTGCTACCTTGTGCTCAGCTGCTTTAATTGTATCCTGTAGATTCTTCTGCTCCTTTTGCAGCTTTTCAATAATCTCTTCTTTATGATTCAGCTACAAAATAGGTCATATACTATGTTATCCAAATAGATATCAACTATATTATATGTGGATAGCCCACAAATAAAAAACAGAAAAATACCCAGTACTAATTTTAAATGTACATTAGTAACTTCAGCACTACTACCTATTTCACTCTTGCTTACTAATTTCAAAATTATATTTAATAGTAGTTTAAATTTCTGCTTTCACAGTTCAGTTTCTTATTACAATGTATGAAAAAGATTAACAAAAACACAGGGACTTTTCAATTCCCTGCTACTTTATTACAGTTCATGTATGACCTTTACTTTTTATTCTACTGAGCCACTCATCAGAAATACACAAGCATCTTATCCTAAACAATGATAACTGGAAAGCAGATATGAACTGTTACACCATGTGACATGGCAGCCAACAATAGTTTCATTGATAAAGAGTGCATACTGAATATTTCACTAAATTATTTCAGCACAATTCTGCCATGAATGCAGTGTCACTCCAATGCTTGAAAACTAATTAATTAATTCATCAATTAATCATCTGTTTTCTGATGTTTAAAATCTATATATCGTGTGAGTCATTACTATTAACTCACTTGATGGAGAAGTTCGTTCATTTCTTTCAAATTGTCCTCTCTTTCTTCTTCTAGCCTTGCCTGAAGGCACCCAACCTTTGCCTTCAAATTTCCACAAAGATCTTCAAGTCTGCATCTGTCATCTTTTAGCTCCTGACATATTTTCTCATGCTAAAAGGCAGCAAAACATTAGATTAGATTTTACTGGTCCCAACTTAAAGAAGTTTATTTCATGTTTTGAGAATATTAAGTATCCTGTAGGAGAATTAAAACAACAAATAAGGTAAAATCATTTATATGTTGATTCATTTTTAAAATGTTTTTCCTTTTAAATGTACTAAATTCATATGGTGATCTTTTTAAATATACTATATTAAATTAAACTGACAAAGTGAAAATAAATTTAAAACAAAATCCATAAACCTGACATTTTTTTTTATATTTATATCAAAAAATGTCTGATGCAGTTTACCATTGTTTATATTTACTCATTTAGCAGACGTGTTTACTTAAAGAGACTTATAAAAGTGATCAACAAAAAATTGAGCAGGCATAGAACAATAGTGTTTGATTTATACTTTCATACTTCTGCTGTAGTTTTCTTGTGTCCATCCATCCATTTACTAATCTTCTGAACTATCTTAACCACTGCAGAGATGTACAGAGCTGAAGGCCATGGACAAAATGCCAGTACATTAAAGGCACTTTTATGTACACACACACAGAGACACATATACAGTGCATACACCCCAAGCCAATGTACAGGAATTCAACCATCTAAACAAACAGGTGGGAGAAAATCAGAGTACAATAAGAAAACCTACCTCAGTGCAGAAACAATAAGTAAAGTTCACAAAGACTGTTTTTGGAGCAGCAGTGCTAGCACCAGCGAAATTGGGGTATACTTGTTACTTTCAACAAAGCAATTTTTTCTGTTTCATTTCATAAGTTCTGTAAAATGTATTATATTTTTTTCTTAATTATGTTTATTAATTATTTTTGGATATAAGTAGGGAACAGAGATGAAAAAGTTTAGTATTATTAAATGGATGTTTGTGTTTAAAGGTAAGGGGATTATGAAGAAAAAAAATCTATAGAATTATGGCATAGAAATGGACATTATGGAAGTTCAAAAGCATCCACAGAAGTAATATTTTGGCAATACAACTGATTTTGATTAAAGGATTACTAATTTTCTCCTTAATTATAAAGATTAAACTAAATGAAGTAAATAAACAAATAAAGAATACAAAAAGACATGACTTATTTTTAATTGCCAATGTAAATTGTGCATAGGAAAATGTATTCATTTTCTGAGTTGACTTATTCCATGAGAGGGAGGTAACAAACAAGCCGGTATTTACAACTAAGGGATAGGGAAGGAAACTAGAGTGCCAAGAGAAAACCCGCACTTACAAAGAGAAAACAAGCGAATACGACACATAATGCAACTGAGGTTTGGGATTTGAATCAAGGTTTCTGCAAAGTAGTAGAGCTTAACATTATAGGAGTGTGTCAGCCATTATTGTATTTGTCATCAGCAGAAAAGTTTAAAAGTAAGCCAGGTAACATTAGGACTGTGATGCTTCATGATGCTGCTCTTCACACTGTTATTGCATCAACCTACCCTCTGGGTCACACTGTGCAGTTCTTCCTTGTGCCAGCTCAGATCGGCCTCCAGTGCTGTTGCTATCCTCTCCCTGTTGCTCAGTTTTTCCTGTAGTTCTTCACATATGTGCTGCAGCTTTTGGAGTTGAGAGTTTTTTTCAGATACCTGTATGCCAGTAAAAGCACAAGAATCAATTACTGCGGAGCATTTTTAGACACAAATGAAACATGGCTTTGTGTTTTCTAACATTTCTGCTGTGTGTCATTTTCTAAACTTATATTTTAGTACGCCATGCAGGTATATTTACAATGATCTAGAAAGGTGTCATTTTCATTCCATGAGAGTTAAACTTTTTAAACTACATGATTAAATAAAGATTATTCCCACTGGTCATGTGGCTGTACTGTTCCATGTTGACATTTGCCTTTGCCATATGGTAACAGTTTCATTACGTAATATATATTAACATTATGTACGGTACTTGTAATTAAAAACATTAAATACACACTTTTTCATTCACTGCTCTCTCAGTCTCATAGCCCTAAATCTGTGGTTTCCATTACTCATCCAATAGTAGAGCACCTGAGTGAAGCTACACTATGAACACAACAAGCCTTGCAATTTTTGCCGACAGGCTGCTATTGACCAGAATCGAGCGGCAGGCCGCCAGCGTGTGTTTTTTCCCATCGAAAAAAGGGTAAAAATAACAGGAACAAGTTGTCGGAAATGAAATTTCAATTCATCCAGTCCCTTTATACACTTCTGCGGGAACTCACAGTGGAGAGGGGGATCAATAGTGTTTAGACAGCAGAGCAGATTTTCTAAGCGCTGGATCAATAGGAAAGAGAGAGAAAAAATACCCTGGCTTTTCTTTAGGTGTTGCAGTAAATACGAACAAATCAGTGGCCTTAGGCTAAATGGATTGACCAGCTGTTTCCGAGTTCTACGCTGTAAATAAAGATCTATTCTGAACGCTTAGGCTTGGGGCCCATGGGGGAGGGAGACATGGCGTCTCGGCAACTACTACAGCAACCTGGCATACACACAACAGTCTATGCTATTGAGAAGAAGAGTGTCACTATTTACTACTTGTGGCTATAAAATAATACAGAATACCTTGTGTAGAATCACCTTCAGTATATCGCTCCAAGTGTCTGTTCATTTTATAGCCTAACTAGGACACAGAAATCCAAAATGAATTGCCCACTAAAGACAGCATAGCTTAACATGCAGCCTCTTGTTCATATTACAAGCCACCCACTACTTGGGCAGACATTCCAGGACTCATGCTATTGTTGCCAGAAGGTGTAACAGGAGAAGAAAGTGAAATTGAACATGAAAGATGTCCTAACCTTTAAATATGTACCTTTAAGAAATATGACAAAAATTACAAAAAAGGAAAATATTCATACAAAATTAATTTATGGCAAAAAAACAAAACAAACAAAGCCAACATGAAGTATGTTTCCACAATCCACAAGATGTCTTTTTCGTTTGGTCAGAAGAGAACACATGAAACTACAGTGCAATGTAATGTCTGACCAAACATCTACTGGTTACATTGTGCTACCCATCCATCCATGACTAATTTATTAATGTAATACTGCTTTTAAAGTTATAGGGGATTTTTTCATATTATGAGCAGCAGGTAGGATCCTCCCCACGAGATTTGAAAATTAGAATAGGAATAAGTTTCACATTACTATCATTTGTGCTGCTTTGTCTGGTGTCCAGTGTTAATTAGGAATTGGTCATCTTTAGATTTTTAAGTGGAGATTTACCTGTTCATATTGTGAGGATGGATAGGGCTGTGAATTAGACCAGCCTTAAACTTTTTTTTTTTCTTCTTGAAAACGTGGAGTGGTGAAGAAAAAGTTTGAAAAAGTATGCAATTCTCCCATGATACCACCACTGCCTACATAATCCAGTTCAAAGTATCAGCAAGCCACTGCTTTAACCAAAAGCAATAGATGCTACAGGCAGGAATTCTGTCAGCAAGGGACATCAGTGTGCACAGGGACTACCCATCCATCTGCACATTTCCCATTCACAATGAGCTGCCAATCAATATTTATTTATTAAGAATATATAAAAATAAAAAGAAGGTCATGAAACCATCAGTGTACCAAATGTATGCCACTTTCTACCCAGCATGGTTTTATCTGGATGTCACACAGTACAGCTATTTTATGCTTTCTTCAATAAAAAAGGTATAAATGGCAGTAAAGTATGCACAAATCAGCATTAAATATTTAAAACAAACCAAGTCATTTCCCGAATTCTTGAAGGCCTTACTTATTTTCTCTAATAGGATTTGTTAAATATTAAAACCACAGTTACATACAAATGGCAGACTACAGTAGGAAAGCACTCCTTTCATAGTAGCTGATCAAAACCCATTTACAGAGACCAGGCATTAGATGAGACATCAAATCATTAATGCCACTAGTTTTAAGCCTTCACAGATCAGGGAGTTGTTTTTTGTCTTGTTATTTTAAAACAGATTTATCCTTTAGGTGTCAGAATTGAGTCCCATCAAGCTGTATAAAAACAGGCAGATTAAGAGACCTGCAGCTATGGGCATTGTATTGGATGAAGGAGAGAGGGGAATCATCTTATTTTCTTAGCTGTTTGATGCCATATGTGACAGGTCAAAATCATTTCTTCACTGGGTCATTTATGCCAAAATTCTACTGATTTTCTATCTTCTAGCATAATATACTTTATGTTGTATGCTACTGTAGAAGAGAGGAATTATAAAAGATTAATATATACTCAGCAAAAAAAGAAACGTCCTCTGACTTTCAACTGTTTTTACTTTCAATAGACTTAATGTGTAAATATTTGTATGGACACTAAAAGAGTCAACACCATAAGACATAAACTAAAAATGTTTCACAATGTGTCCCTGAATGAAGGGAGGCTCAAAATCAAAAGTACCAGTCAGTATCTGGTGTGGCCACCAGCTGCTTGAAGTACTGCAGTGCATCTCCTCCTCATGGACTGGACCAGATTTGTCAGTTCTTGCTGTGAGATGTTACCCCACTCTTCCACCAAGGCACCTGCAAGTTCCTGGACAACCCAGGCAGTTGTTGTGGCCATCCTGTACCTGTCACGCAGGTGTGATATTCGGATGTACTGATCCTGTGCAGGTGTTGTTACACGTGGTCTTCCACTGCGAGGATGATCAGCTGTCCTTCCTGTCTCCCTGTAGCGCTGTCTTAGGCGTCTCACAGTGTGGACATGGCAATTTATTGCCCTAGCCACATCAGCAGTACTCATGCCTCCCTGCAGCATGCCTAATGCACGTTCACGCAGATGAGCAGGGACCCTGGGCATCTTTCTTTGGGTGTTTTTCACAGTCGGTAGACAAGTCTCTTTAGTGTCCTGCGTTTTTAGAACTGTGACCTTAAATGCTTACTTTCTGTAAGCTGTTAAGGTCTTAACGACCATTCCACAGGTGCATGTTAATTAATTGATTATGGTTAATTGAACATGCATGGAAAACATTGTTTAAACAATTTACAATGAAGATCTGTAAAGTTATTTGGATTTTTAAAACATTATTGTTGAAATACAAAGTCCTGAAAAAGGGACGTTTCTTTTTTTGCTCAGTATACATGCCATCCATTTGACCTTCTTCCAATAACACCATCATCTTTAAAGTCTCATATGTCTGTCGCTCATTTTCTTCCTGGACCACTAGGCAATTCTTTAACACTACATAGATGCCCTAGCATTATTGAGTGTTACAGTATAATGTTTCTATTCTAAATACAAAGGAAAAAAATTGCTTCTGAGCTGCATGTTTGCAATTTATGGCATACAGTAGAGATGCACCTCACATTGGCAGTCACCAATTAGCTGAAGCACTGCTTCCAAGTGCATTCCAATGAACTAATCAGTGATTCATCATAAAGGCCACAATAGCCTACCACAATGATGTCTGAGGTTGTTTTCTATCACATTTTGCGGCATTGCTCTGAACAAGTGTGTGTGTGTGTGTGTATGTTAGGGCACTGCTTCAGATATGAATAATGAAAGCACTCTGGCATTCAGAAGCCCTGGGCTATTCTCTAAGTGGTCTTTACTTTAAAAATACAGGTGTCCTCATGGGATATAAAAATGCTGGGACAAGCTACATACAGAGGTCTGAAATATACATATTTATTTATTTATTTGCACTCACTGTATGTATATTTGGAATAAGATGCATGATTTAGTAGTTTTAAAAGTTCAGCATCTATAGCATGAAGAGGTTTGTAATGGATTCTTCCGTATACTTATTATTACAGGCAGCTTTGAAATCTACTTCAGTGTACAGTCTAAAATATAAATATACAGAATCATCACACGTTCCATCCATCTTCATTAACCACTTACCCTGATCAGGATAAATTAATGAAAAGTATCTATGAGATATCCGTTCAGAAACAAGTCATATTCATCCTCATTTAAACACTGATGACAAATTTACAATGATTCCTTAGAATGATCATTTTTAAAACTGCTGTTTACTAAACTGCAACCCCCTCAAATTTAGAAACTGACGAGATGACATGTTTAAATTCAAATGTCAGACCTTATTGCATAGACAACTCATAACCAGAATTGTCTCCACTACACAAAAATAATTGGTCATTTTATAACGCTAATAAAAAAAAAGAAAGCTTTAACATCTGTGGCACCAGAAGAGCTTAGGATGAGTTATGAAAAATTAAGGCTTTGCTCTCCAAACCCCAGATAGCAACTCTACTTGTAGACAGGTTGTACTGCTCAAATAAAGTGATCGGTTCTTAAGTGCATATAAGGGTCATCTCTTTACAAATAAGGACCACTTAAACAGTAGCTCTTCCTGAACCATACTGTTTTACAAGTGTTGGCCCTGCTGTTTCTCTCTGAGTGACATTGTTCTAACATTAAAAGAAGCTGTGTTTTTTTTTGTTGTGTACCAGCTTGCCTGTGTTCTTTCTTATACATCTGCTCACCAGCTATGATATAATGAATACAGTAAACAACGCAGCCACCACCTAGATGTGGAAGTACAAAAAAAACAAATAAACTCCTGAGCTTTTTCAAAATTTATATACTCTAAGGATAAGATTTCTCATAGATAAAATAATAGTATGGCTTTCAAAAAGCAGTCCATTTTACACATTAAGCAGAGTAATCCAATTTTGGGTCTAGGGCTAATCAGACATATTAGATATTTGGGTTATTTTTATTCTTTTTTTATCTAGCTGACACCTTTATCCAAGGCAGCTTACAACATCCGAGATACAACTGGTTAGATTTATCTTGTTTCTACAATTGGAGTACAGGTAGGTGAAGTGACTTACTCATGGTCACAGTGTCAAAAGTGGGATTTGAACCCAGGGTTTGAAACTCCAAAGACTTAACCAATACGTACTGTAAATTAACCTGGAAAATGTCAATATGTAAAAGATCACTTAGGATGTTCAAATTATTTGGGCTGTTGGAACATCTCCAGCATATTTACCCTTTAAATTTTCTACATAGGTCATAGTGTCATTATTGTCACATAACTGTAGATAACTGCCAAGCTTACAGCTTTCAAATCGTTTTACACTAACACATACTGGTCTGATTATAGCTAACACAGTGATGTGTATGTTAGGCACTGTATATTCAGAAAGAAACAACAGAACAATACAACACATCTTTATGGATTCTACTCTTTTTAATGTATCTGTGAGGGGTTTACAGGTCATCATTTTTTTTTTATTTTCTCTTGTATTTTACAATGGCTATTCCTATGTTTCAGGTATCACGGTTGTCCCATTGTTTGTCCGGATGCAGTTGTTAGAAGAATGTTTGCACGTTCCTTCATTGGATTTCTCCTGGCACTTCTGTATCAGACATGTGCTATTCATGTTGATTGGTTGCTGTCTTGTGCTCAATGCTATCAGGATAGTTTTCAGCTCTCTTTGACCAAACAACAGACTATGTAGGATTCACTAAATTGAAGGATATTCCTGTATTTAATTCATCTGGAATTTCCCAAATTCCTTTCCTGTGCTGATGCTTATTTTGCAAGACTGTCAGTCATCTTTGTTTTTCGGCTTTCGTGTATACTAAGTGCATTGTTTTGCATTCTAAGTAGATTATAAGACATTTGCAACTCACAGACACCAAATAGGAATCAAAGCCAAAATATCCATCCATTCATCCATTATCCAATCTGCTAAATCCTAACTACAGGGTCACGGGGGTCTGCTGGAGCCAATCCTAGCCAACACAGGGCACAAGGCAGGAAACAAACCCCGGGCAGGCCCTAGCCCACCGCAGGCCAAAATATCCCATTTTAAAATTTTTTACATCAATTAATGTAATTGGATTTCTTTGCAACTAAATATCACTTATTTTGTTCATTTGTTCAATCTTAAAATGTCAACTCAATACTAACATAGCTATTGTATTAGAACTTGTAGTGTAATCCTGTGAAGTGAAGCCCGGCCTACACTTGAAAGCCAAGTGCTGCAATATTTGTTGTTTTCTATAAAACCACAAGCAAATGTCCACCTTTTTGACAGAAGACTTTGTGATAAAGGTGTCTGCAGATTCTTAAGTTGACAATTGATGATTATTAGTGGAGATGCTTAGGTGCTTTGGGATCTTTGAGCTATGGTCTCCAGTGAACTGTCATCATAACACTTATACCAGGCTTTGGGAGGCTCCTGAGTGTCTATGTACAATTTTTAAATGTGCTGTTTACAGTTTTTTATGCAGTATCATTAATTTATAATATATGGTATAAGGGCAAGGCATAGATAGAGTGTTTGTGCTACTCTGTTTTAGTAATATTTTCCCATTTAATTTGGCACAAATTAAATAAGGTGAAGTGTGGAATAATGATTGGTATCTAGTGTTATTATTATTATTATTATTATTACTAATTTATTTAGCAGATGCTTTTATCCAAGGGTACATACAAAGCAAATAATGTAATAATCAAAGCATGACAGAACAAAATATAAAAAACAAACACAAGAGAGCAGAACCACTACACAATTACATATATCTACCACTAGACTAAGACAAAAAGACAAAAATGTATATCCTAAATTTTTTGTCAGTACAACAGCAGGCTATCCTGTAGAAGAGAAGCTAAGCAGATTCAAACTATTTAATGAAAAGATACGTTTTCAAAAGACGCATGAACACAAGTAAATTGGGATAGATAAAGGGAGATCACTTCACAGCTTTATAGCAACAATAGGGAAATATTGTCCAGTCTTGGCATGTTTGGCAAGAGGCCGCATGGTTCGAAGAGCATTAGTGACAGAAAGCAGTATTGTCTCAGTACAGTAACCCTTGTGGAATCCATATTGAAGCAGATCTGCTATATTGTTGCCAGGCAGAAATGAAGAGAGTTGCTTGTAAACTAGGCATTCTAGCCTTGGACAGAAATGGCAGAAGGGAGACAGGGCATTCATTTTTAACGGCAGATGGGTTGAGAAATGGTTTCTTGAGAATAGAAAGTTCCAAACCAGAGTTAGCAAATGTGGGGGAAATGTGCAGGAATGTCTTCTGTGATATGAACACAAAGTCCAGAAATGAATCTTGCTCTATGCCTTGTAATGCTTGAATTTTTACACTTTGTGACCTTGAGTAGGAATATACAGGGTAAGAACAGACACATGAATGAACAAACAAGTAAATTACTTCACTAACTAACTAATGAATGAATGAATAGGTCACAATGTTCTATGTGCAAAGAGGCCTGGAAGGTAAAACTTAACAGCAGTATACATCTTACAGCTAGCTTGCTAGGCTTTCTGTGAGGCTTCATTGCTCATAACATTTTAAAAGAAGCCTGAAAACTTTTTCTGTTATTTAACTACTCACTCTTTTAGACAGTCGAAGGTGTACTTCATTGTGCTAATGCTGATTTTACAGGATTGTCCACCACTCTTAATGTACTTTAAATATTCTGAGTATGCATTGGGATGTTTGCAAGCTTTATCTGCTGTACATGTCTCTCAACATATTGGGTTCATTTATTTTCATAATATAATGATGCAGTATTTTTTTTCTTGTTTTATTGATATTTTATTTCTGCTCCTGCAATCTCCCAAGACATCTTGTGAGAATGTTTCCTATTGTATTCATATTTGATTCACAAGATGCCTTGTAATTGTACTTGATGTGAAAGGTGCTATAGAAAATATTGACTAAGTGAATGACAGGGATAATTAATTTAAATCAAAATAATGAAACCTCCTATATTATTCAGTGTTTTATATCCT
>JANRMT010062806.1:48398111-48442271 GCA_026402145.1 Polypterus bichir lapradei
GCTAACAATTCTGAAATTTCTTGCATGGAAACACAAGTGCAATGAACAGAAATGCTCTTATGTGCTTTTTCATAACCTTAATGAACCAATGTTGTGAACAGTGCCAGACAATATCCTCTTAATTCCTGCAGATTTAAATATTTTTAATTAGTTATCTGCAACTCTTATTTTTCAGTTTTCCAGGGCAATGAATATATTCCTCAGCTCTCATTTCTCTTTCTCAAAGCTCAGTTCATAAATATGTTTTTTTTTTCTTCAATATGCTGGAAAATTCCAAGCCAATTACTGAAGTGGCAGGTGAAATGGGAATGTACTGTAAAAGAAATCAGTGGTTACCATGGAGATCTGGTGAGAGAAGCAGATTGTATGTAATCACATGACCCAATCCGCTGCATAAAGTAATGCTAACACTCTGTAGACCAAAGGACGCTTAACCTCAATAGCTGCAAGCAATTGTCGTCTATTCAATTGAATTTATTTGCAATTTTTGTCCGAGGTCAGAGTAACAATGTCTCAACTGCTGTGGCTGCTGTGTTTTTTTTTACCTTTTTTATGTGAGGAATAAAAACACAAGTCATGTGCTTAAATTTTCTTTTGATATTTATTTTGCATTTCATTTTCTGTGATAATTTAAAAGAGGGGGATGAGTTGCCATTTTATATTTGAGTCGGACAGAGAAACAATCTATACTTTAAGATGGTAATCCTCAGACATACAGTATGGAGGAGAAATTTAATCAATAATCATCATCAGAACATTAGGGTATTTGATTTCTTTAACAATTCAAACCCATTGCAAAACTGAACAGAAAAGTTGTGCCCTGAAGGAGGGCTTTGGAATTCAATTTTTACTTTATGCTTTTGAATACAAATATGAAGCTAGTTTACCAATATATTTTGAACAGAGAGTCAATATCACAGTAAAGTATTACAACAAAACTTGACTCATAATGTATTACTATTTTAAACACTGAGAAGTCAATATTGCATATTATTTTGCAGTCTGGACTGATTGTTCATGTACTGATGGTTTTGACATGCAACTGTTTACAAAGCACATTGCTTTTAAGAGAGAAACAACTGTGCAATATTTTCAAAGTTAATAATTGTCATCAACAGGGGAAGCAACCTGTTTGCAGCCTGCATGTTGAAGGAGATATGTATGTAGTACTAGAATATCATGAGAGTCGCACAAATGCAATTAAATCAGGCTAAATAAAAGGGCAGCAAACTGGACACTTGTGATCAGCAGGAGTATAGTAAGGTAGGATTCTACCTACAGTATAGAAAACAGGGAATGATTCTGGGACATCAGCCACAGGAATATATAATATTACATATGAACCACTAGTATGCAGTAATTCTTAACATTTTAACTTTATGGACTTGTGAACAGTAGTGCTAGGCTTTACGACACACAAAATCAAACAAAATACTCAGTCATTTACTTTGAAAAGACATTATGACAGCTCTGTCCATGTTTTGAACTTATTTATTTCAATTCAAGATTGTTCAAATCTGCATCCTAACAGCCTGAGTCAGCAATCCCAACAGCAATGACAACAAGGTTTAAATCGTCCCCAGAGACAGAGCACTAGTCCAGCACAGGAAGCACACATTCTCTTGACTCAGAGATCTTTATTTTTTGGTAACTACCCTAATTATATTAACCCCATATATTCTATAACGCGAAACCAGTTATTATAAGATCATTTTCAAATTTAAGCCAATGAAGTTACACTGTTTTTTCTACAAACCTAGGCTGCTATAACCTTCTTCAGGTATCACCTATAATTAGCCTAGTGACCCTTTTTTACTGGGACCTGAAGTACTTCAATAAATGGCAGGAATCGTGTGAGTTCCACCTCTAGCAGTTCATTTTGCTTCTTGCCACTCCTATTTGTATCTGTTGATATGAGACACTTATTACTTTATAGTCCATGTTGAGGGCATGGGAAATAAAAAGACAAAGCTCTGATAGTGGCATTACTCAAACAGTGACTTTGTTTTCCAGAGCAACAGCCATCATTTGAGGATCCTACTTTGTGTTTTTGGATTTTAAAGTTAGTCTTACATTCTGGTTCTTGTTCAGATCTACAGTTCGTGATCCTCTATTTTTAAACCAATTATATTTTGGTTAATGTTATCCTTTTCCTGATTCTATTTGACCACTGTTTTTGGGACTGCCAAAAAGTTAATTAAAACAAGTAAAACAGGTCTTTTATGTATTTGCTGATACAGCTATGCAGTTTAACTTAGGTGTGCACTTCCAAAAATGCTTTATAGGGTGGCATGATGCACTTCAGTCCTGCAGCTTGGCTATTCTAGCAGGAAACACATAAATCACATTTGGCAGCAAGAATATCAAAACTTTCACTCATCTCTTAGAAAACACAGAGGTGTCTTTGTTAGAAAACTGCTCAAAATTACAGAAGCAATCTGTGCCAAAATAGTCTAGATTTGGAGGGCAAGTGGATGATTTGGGTAAACCTGGAAAACAGCCATTAAAGCAGTGATGATGATGATGATGATGTTTAAATTGTGATTTCTTTTTAGTGACAGATGAAATAACCAGGCAAAAGGAAAAGAGGAAGGCCTAAGAGAAGGTTTATGGATGTGGTGAGAGAGGACATGCAGGTGATGGGTGTAACACAACAAGATGCAGAGGACAGAAAGATATGGAAGAAGATGATCCGCTGTGGCAACCCCTAATAGGAGCTGCCGAAAGAAAAAGAAGAATCAATGAAAGTAGGAGGTGACCTTATTTCATATGTTACTGTAAGTATCAATGAGCAGTAAATTGACAGATACAATTGGCTACATTTCTTTTTTCTCCATTTGAAGCACATGTAGGTCAAGTGACTTGCTCATTGTTACACATTGTCAGTAGAGGGATTTGAACCTACAACGTCAGGTTTGAAGTCCAAAGCCTTAATTCCAATTAGAGGAAATAGTTACATATAGTCTTCTAAAATATGAAGCTTCAAAAGACCATTTATTCATTTTCTAACATACTTAACACACATTTGGAACAGGGTAGTTTTGAATGGGGTGCAACTACATTGAAAAACACACTCACCACCCTCAAAAACCAACTTATGTTGGAGTAATTTACGGTCACTAAATAGCCTAATCAGGTTGTTGAGATGTCAGAAGAAAAATAAATATGGGAAGAATAATCACAATGCACACAGAGCGACCTGGATGGGTATGAGCACAGTGCCCTACAGCTGTGAGACTATACTGCCAACTGCATATGTGACCATGATGTAGTACAACTATCACCACATGTACAGAGTCCAGAGAAATTCTTCCTTGCATGCAGTACCTCATCACTCTCTGGTACCATGAAGTACACTTCTGGAATGATTTAAAAGCCTCATAACAGTAAGGCCTACCACCCTGAAAAGTTAACAGTATACTAAAACCTGTCTGCTAACTAAGAACCAAAAAGAAACACGAGGTGGTAGTCACCAGTGCCATAGAAATCTTTGGTGTCAATAAATAGTTGATTTATAAAAGAAGCCTGTCAGGACAAACACTGAGGGAATAATCAGCATAATAAAGCAATAAATAAATAACTTGAAGTGGAAATTTCAAACGCTCTGTATCTGAGAAGGCTAAAAAGGTCTGGAACTTAAACCAGTAGATAAAGCTGTATTCCCTGTCAAATACAGCAGAATGGCTTTCCATCAAATCAAAAAAAAACATTTTCATGCACAAAATTATGAGCATTTATGTTACGCTGTAGTTTGGGTGCCAAAGCAAATGTTTAAGTTTCCCTGCAATCATTTTAAATATAAGACTATGTCCATATGCACACAAAGGCTGTGTTCAAGTGATTCACATTTCACTTTTGGATACGGCACTTGGTTACCTCCTGTAGTTGTAACAGCTCGGATATGTCTGGACAAGAGGTCATGATAGCCCTGCAAGCTCTACACAGCAGGGATTTCCCACATGTTCAATTACTAGGCTGCAACCCAGTTAAGACCCCATGGAAAGTACAAACCAAGTGTCTTAGAAATCTGAAAATTGGATTTCCTAAAGGCAAGTGGAATCAACAGGTGAACAAACATAGCAATTATGTGCAATGTCTAAAAGATTTCTAAAAGAGGAGTAGACACATTTATACAGTATATCTATCTACTCATCTATTTACCAACCCACTTCATACACTTACACACAAATTAACAGTGGGAGAGTTTAATGTTGCCAATCAAAAAAGCCTATAGACAAAGAAGGAACTTCAAACTTGACATAGACAGTGAGTAGGGTGGGATTCAGATCTAGTCACCTGGAACTATGACTACCCATTTTATAATTCTACATTTCACATCCTTATTAATCCAATTTGGAGTCTTAGTAAACTGGAGTGTACCTTGGAAGGATTGAGAGCAGGCAGGAAACTACCCTGAAGAAAATGCCTTCTATCGTGGGTTACACACAAGCAGTCTCACTCACATTGAGGCTGAGTTGTAGCTGTCAATTAACATTATGTAATATAAGTTCACTTTAAGTCTATTTTGGGGGTTTTATATGCAAGGTTTTCATTTCACACCTTAGATTTCACTTTTGCTTTTGTTTTGTGGGTGTTGATTTACTTTACAGTGATTTTTTTCATTTACTAGATGGCTTGTTGTTCACACATCCTTGTGTTCCTGTTCACATTATCACAAGAACTAGAATTACCAGTCATTTAAGTATAAATATGGCAGTGCACATCAGCTTTGGGATCCTTCAGTGAATATTCCAAAAAACTTTGCTTCTTTTCTAAGCAGGCATTAGATTTGATTTTATTTTAGTTTTGTATTTCTGTTCTGTTTCCTGACATTTGATTTTGCATTGCCCTTTGGTGACATAATGCCTCAACAGTTTTGTTTTTCTGGCCTTGACACTTCTTACCACATCTTTTGGTCCCCGGATCAACTCTTGATTGTGCTCACAATAAAGCCTGGGCAAACTCTTAATTGTGTCCTGACAACTAACTGGCATGCCTTTGGGATTATGAGAGGGAAACTAACTCAGATGAGAGAAGAATATATAAACACACAGCAAACAACCGGGCACTGGATTCAAATGCAGAATGCTGGATCTGTGAGCCAGTAGCACTTTCCACTATTCCATCATATTTATACAAATATAAAAATAATACCTTGAAGTAATGATCATACATACAGTAAATAAATAATACATTTTTAAACTTGCTTAATCCAATTCAGAGTGGTGGTAGTAATGCTCAGTGAGTTTAAAATTCCTTTATAACTCTAAACACAATGTGACAGGATAGAGTTATGTCTTGTTTCTGCTTAGCTGGCATCCACCATGTAATGACCCTGAACTTGTATAATTGAGTTGTACAGATGAGTTAGATAGATGGATGAATTGTGATCTTCCTCATTGATAGTTGCATAGTATATATCATTCCACTGCCATATATACTTGAACACCTTAGTTCTTCTACAGGTTCTCACTGTCATCTCTTTTACTAGAACAAACATAAACATTTCAAGCTGCCATTTTGTTTTACAATCTGTTTTAACCATGGCAGGCTCCATGTGCGTCAAAGACTGTCCCAGCAGCAGCACACAAAAGACAACTTTGGGTAGGATGCCTCTTACTCATACCAACACAATCATTTTAAGTAACCAGTTTACTGTTGTTGATCAAAGTAACAGCACATCATTGTACAGGGGAAGGTTGTGAGGTCTACAGAGAAACACAGGAGGATATGTAAGCTCCAAACCTAAAGCACTCCACCTGGGAATCAGTACAGTTATCCACAAACTGCTCCTCATTACTCCTGAGGAATTCTGCTGTTGTTTCAAGACTGATAGTCTTCTCAGTTTGAAAGTGGCATGGGAGATATGATGGCTAGTCCTGCTATCTCATAGTCAGTCTGTTGACTATCTATGTGAAGTTCACAAAACCTTCCCATCACTGTATGTATTCATCCCTAGAATTCTACCTTAGTTTAACTAGTGACTATAAACTGGCCATGTGTGGGTGTTTAGGGGAGTGTGTTCTGTGACTGGACTGGTACACAATCCTGCCTGCCTTCTCACCAATGCCTCAGGGATACAGCCAGACCCCAACAACCCTGAAATGGATTAAGTGAATTCAAAAATGTATGACTTTATTGCCTCTATTGTCTTTGTATTACAAAGGGCCATCCTGATTCCAGGCTTTAACCATGAATGTGAACCCTCCTAATGACTTTTCATTTACAATGTGGCTATTCAAACAGTTACCGGAGATACTGGAGATTACATGGTCTATGATGAACAGTAACAGCTAGACTAGTAGTGCCTGACCACAAAATTTGCCTTACACAAACCGTTATCTTCCAGCACTGTAACGCCTAAGATTGCACCATACAACCTCAAAGGCTCTTGCATCTAATTAATCATTACATTCTCCTAGACACTCTCCACCACCAGGCGTCTAGGTGAAATGGTCATGGCTAAATAAATAAATCAACCAATAAATCTTTCCTAGTGAAGAACAAAACAGGATTTTCAGTCTGGCTATTTACAAATCAAAACTTATTACCCTTAAATTTAAAAACAAAAATTGGTGTTACATGAGAGAGCAGCAAATAGCAGAATTTTAAATAAATAAATAAAAATCCTGGTATAGCAATTACCGATCTAATCAGGGCTTTCTGCATGAGGGTTCGGCTCCCATATCTTGCTCCCATTTGCATCATAACACAGCGTGCAATATTAATTTCCGAGTTTACTGCTTATTGGAAGTGCAAAGTATGAAAAGCCATTAAGGCTGCAAATGGGAAAGCAATTTGCTGTCACACGGATTCGGCTCTATTAAAGAGAAAAATCTTGTTAACCATTTGGAATTAGAGTCATTTGGCAAAAGGCATTCTGCCTCACTCGACTAAAATAAGTAATTATGCTTTCCTTCTCACTCTCTCTCTCTCTCTGTTTCATTTGCAAGGCATGAGAGAGAGAGAGAGAGGGGGAAGCAGTGAGGCAGGCAGAAAGAGAAGATGGCAGGGGTGAATAAGTGGATGCAAAGGCAATTAAAGTTGGTAGCTAGCTATTTAGTTAATACATGGTATAAAAAGAAAACGCACACACACACACCCACACCACACTTGCTGGCGAGACTTTCTTCATCCTTCATTTTTTTTTTTTTTTTGTCCCTTATGAAACACAAATACTCCCACTTATTCCACCATTTCTAACCTTCTTATTATTTCTCCAGAGAGGAAACCAAACCCCCCCCCATCCCAATGTCTGGGCTGTTTTAAGAGCAGACTGGCTATTAAAGCTGCAGTCAGATCACCTTTATTGCTCTGTATTTAGATTAACCCTTTTGCATCTTGAAAAGCATCTATCTATTATCTCCAGAGATGTTTTTCTTGGCTCCTGTATCTCGACAGCATATAAACACTGCTCAACCACCTCTCTCCCTAATGGATAATACTGTTAATTCTTAAGTCGGGAGCTTGAAAATGATCTAATCTGCAGCCTTAGCAGACACATGTCATTTTAATATTGTTGCTAAGCCTGGCTGTTCACATGGAGAAGGAAACTGTCTACAACAAAGAAAATCTAAGCAATGGGTAGTAAAACATACAGGTACTTACTGCAGGAGTAGGATACAATAGACTGTCGGTTAGGGTTTTCTTTTCAAATCCTTCAGACTTATTGTATAAAGATGTCCTTGCATAATAGTGCCTGATGTCTTTGCATATGCTAGATTTCCTCTGAGCTGATACAACGTCACCATCCTAAGTGAACACATTTTTCTTAAGCACAGCAATCAATACATAACGCAGGACTATTAGCACTCACACCACTACATTTAGAGAGTTTTTATTTACAGGTCAACAGTCACCCATATTGACAACTGCATGAGTATTTCTTGGATCACAGTATTGTATGATGTTACATTTAATGTATAGTTTTTCTATTCAGTGTCTATTGCTAGTAATGTAATACTCTAATTAGGCTGTAGGGCACATGCAAAAGAGAATTTAATTGTACTGTTTAATCTCACAATAAACTTGAACTTAAACCTAACATTCTCAAACACACTTAATCAAATCCAGGGGGATGGTCATTGGGTGCAAGACAGGAACCAACCCTGGATAAAGCTTGATGGAGTCTATTCCAGGGCCCACACACCCACACTCACACATACTCTCACAGGGTCCAAGTCAGAATCACTTCGAATTTTCTCTCCACATCCCAAAGTAATAAATACATCAATGTTTATTTTTCAATTATTGCTTTCACAAAGCAGTAATTAAAAAGCAGCATGTGCTGCACTCTATTTAGTCATCCTTTATGCTGCTGACATCCAAAATCTAACCTAATGAGAGCGAACATAGCTATATGCATGAGTGTGGCCTTTGATGGAATGATGCCCATCCCATGATGCATCTTTTCTGCTGAAACAGACTCAGGCTTCAATTGACCTCATTGAGGATAATGGCAGCCTGTCTAGAATGGGTTTTTGCATATTGTTGTCAGGTATTCCTGGATTCAAGTAGGAAACAGAAGATACAGAAAACGGTGTGATATATGAATCATTCACTGCAAGCACTACCAGCAAATACTTAAAAGCACAGAATAATATAACCAGAATCAGAATATACAAGTGAGTAATGCAGTACAGCATGACAGAACTACTTAATAGTATATCTATGAGGAAATAAAGAGACACATAGAGGCAATTAAATGTCACAGACTGTTTAAGAAATGCAAGGATCAAAATGTAAGAAAAATGACGATTCCTCAGTTCTAGCTCTTATATTACGACTAAAGAAGAATCATGGAGCAAAATGAAAAGCATGTCATAGTCGGAATATACTTATATGTTCATAGACATCAGTAGCAGAGTATTTTACCATGTTAGCCATTATAGATACAATGAGAAATCAAGCAAAATGACACCTTTAGTTAGGTAAATAAAAAGACTACATTAAGCAAGATTTCGAGGCAACTCGGGCCCTTCTTCAGGCAAGATGTAAAACAGAAACTGTAATCTTTTTAATTAGCCAATAAAAGGTTTCATTTTGCTAGACTCCGCCTAGACATCAACAATGAAAATTTCATTAACATGAATAGCTAAAAGAGATTTCTTGAAAAATAACCATACATAAAACATACTATACAAGGAACTCCTCTTATTCTTAACTGACTATTCCCTGATGACAATTATATGGGGTAAAATTATGTAGACACTGGTGAAGGTTATCTGCACTGTGCTGAATGCCATAATGATAATACCTTGGTTAATTTACAAAGAGTATGAAATTTAATTAAGGCTTCTGTTTGCAAACAGGTAACAGCATCACCAAGTTAGCTGACAAGATGCAAAGAAGGCTCACTAACAGCTGTTGATCCAACAGCAGCTAAATAACTTTTTCATATTTAGGTTATCACAGCTGTATTACTGATGGATTTGTAGATTAGGTCAGCATCATCGAAACCTTTGTCATTTTTAAATCTACTTTATCTGCAATGTTCACATGCTCTTAACTGCCTAACCTCATTCAATGTTCTTCCATCCAACAAATAAAAAGAAAAGCAATGAGATGGAATGCACTTACACTGTTAAAGGTTTATCTGCAAGCTACACAGCAAAAAGAAAAAAAAAAGTCTGCTAACCCTGTGAGGTCATTAAGCTGACAAAAAGACAAACAGACACAATACTAGGGATCAAAGTGAGGCATTGTAATCTCATCCTGAACCCCCACATCCATAACCTCCAGTGCTAGAGCTGCATCCCTAGCCTAGTCTCATTAACACACACCTCTGACATCATTAAGACATTTCCAGGAAAATTAATTGAAAGACAGATTAAAAATAAATTAAGAAAAATGTGTTGCAGAATGCCTTTGCGCACTTCATAAATCACCCTGCAAAGCCAGGAGCTGGCTCCCCATAATTAACTGCAGACTATTTATTTTATCCTGACGGTATAAATTAGAATTCAGACACACAGATTATATTAGGGGTGTCTGTCATGCGGAACTGTGGCTGGATGTGCAGAATATTTTAAGGATACAAAGAGGAGGTGGGGGAATAGACGATGAACCACAGAGTGTGGGGAAAGATTGGGGTGAAGAAGATAATACTTTGGTGGGGGGGAGACTAATGTTTATAACTCATGCGTACCAATATACTTTCTCGTATGGTGACATTTATGTAAAAAAAACAAAAAAAACTGCTTTTAGCTTTATCTATGAAACATGCCATGTTATTTACAAGGAAAACTGAAAAGAAAAAATCAGTTGTAATCATGACAGACATATTTAGTAAACACATACAATATGCATTAAAAACAGAATATATATATCAGGACTATCTAAAGCATATTTACAGAGTTACATGAATGCAAATGAGTATAAAAATACTCACACACTAAGTCAGAACATTAGTGTATTTAATAAAACCAATTATCTATATGCACTGTACAGTACATTCAATTTATTCTTGTAAGGCACAGTTCCACATTGTCCTGAGCACTAAGTACATTCAAAGGCTTCATGACACCATTTCTACATAGAATGTCTTACTTCAGAAGCTTTAGTCTACCCTATCAGTAATGAACATAAGGCAGAGATGAACCCCTTTATCATAGGAACGTTTATGCACACACCTGCACTCATTCATATCAGGATAATTTACAGCTGCAAATCACCAGGCAGCATATTTTTAAGACTGGGATGAACTCACACAAATACATGGAAACTATACACAGAAGGCTCCCAGCTAGGAAATAGAATAAAGGTTGACATCATATTACAAAGCTGTTGTATGTCCATAGGTCTGCATCGCAGTCTGATTATATACCAGGTAACACTTGTGGTTTGTTGGCCATTCGGCAAACATCCACCATGCCCTTTCAGTAGCAAAAAGCAGATCATAGGCATGTTATAGGGTACCTGTCAAATAATACAAAGAGTACACAACACGTGTTTCACCCTAATTAGGGCTCATCAGGTGTATGCAACTTTGCAGGGGTTGAACCTCGGACCAACCACAAGAATTACCTGGTAGGTGGCCACCCAAATAACCAGATTATGATTCAGACCTATGGATACAATACTCTTATCTACACCTGCCAAGAAAGCGAACCAGCCTCTGTGGCGCTGACATTTGATGTTTGGTCCCCGCAAGGGGAAGCAAAAGTGCACACACATGATGAGCCCCAATTAGGGCGAAACACATGTTGTAAACTCTTTGTATTACATTATACTATATATTTATATATTGTGGCGGGCGGCTGGGGGTGGTAACCAGCTGGGACGCCCAGGAGGACCGGAGGAGGGCTTGTGCCTCCTCCAGACCACGAGGGGGCGACCGCCCTGGTTGTGTTGGGGGCCACGGGTAGAAGGCTTGGAAGCCCAACCCTGTAGGGGCCCGTGGCCACCACCAGGGGGCGCCCCAGTGCCTGAAGAACCCTGGACTTCAGCACTTCCACCACACCAGGAAGTGCTGGGGGGAAGAAGACTGGGGACACCCGGAGGGCTGTATATAAGGGGTTCGTATATAAGGGGCCGCCTCCCTGCAGTTGAGAGCAAGAGTCGGATGGAAGAGGACGGAGCTGAGAGAGAGTGGAGTGGAGGCGGCCAGGACAAAGGCACTAGAGACTGTGAGACTCGGACTTTGGGGGATCGGTGCTGGAGGCACTGGGTTGTGCACTGAATACTATTTGTATATATTCTGTAAATAAACGTGTGTTGGGTGCAAAACCGTTGTCCATCTGTCTGTGTCCGGGTCCCGTTCCACAATATACACACACACACCACGGAAACAATGTTCATGAACACATACGTCTCCATGGTGGGTCAGTGGTTAACACCTTATGGTTCAAACTGTCTGAGTTCAAACAGAACACTCATTTACTGTCTGTGTGGAGTTTGCATGTTCTCTTCATGGGTTTTCCTCCGAGTGTTCTGGCTTTCCTTACACATCCTGAAGACATGTGATGCTCGCAGAACTGCTGATTCTAAATTGGCCAGGTGTGAGTGCGAGCGTGGGTGTATGCATGAACAGGCTCTGCCAAGCAAAACTAATTTGGATTAAGTGGCTTTGAGAATATTGTGCTATATTACGTTATGTATTCATTCATCCATTCATATAACCTGAAAGGGAGGTAGGTCTTTACACATAAACCAGTGTAAAACCAACTACGGATGGAGTTTCACTTAACAACAAGGCACATTCAAACATATACTCACACTTATCCATGTTAAGTGAGTCTATACTATAGATAGTATAGAGTATATGAGAGACAGTGTATAGGTTCCTGTTTTGAACTTCAATAAACAATTTTTTTTAGTTTCTAATAAATGCAGTATATGCATATATAAATCTAGACACATATTGGTCCTGAACTGCATGTTTACATTTGGGGAAAAAACAGAAGGATGAACTGAAGTATATTTCTAACACGTTGGTTCATTCTCCATTTTAGAATACCCCCCTCCCTAAAGTTAATTAAAATATCCCTCATTACCTGGAAACTGCTATTCTTACTCAACATATTAACTCAATTCGGCCACGAACCACAAAGGTATTTCAGTGTCAGTGAGTACGATTTTTTTTAAATAATTGTAGTTCTTTATTAATGTACAAAATCTGTTTCTTTGACAACTATTCAGTTGTCCTGTAAACCTTAAATATGTATTGCTAGAATGAGACATCTGGCCTGAAGTATCTAGAGGGTTACTTAATTCTTATTTTTGTAGTTTTATTTGTAGTTGCGACTCAGTCAGGGACATACTATACATTGGAGGGAGAATTAAACTGGGCAGCTCGAGGGTTTAAAGTCCATTGTCTTAGCTCCCACAGACCAGTCCTCTAACAATGAAATTAGCTGACAAGTTTTAATCACCAAACACATTTTTTTTTCTTTTTCTTTTTTACAGGTAATAAAACATTCACACCTATGTACAGTGGCTCAGCATTTGATCTGCTATAGAAGTTACAGTCTGAAACACGCCCAAAGCTTCTCCTTGGCATATCTACCCATTCATGTACACTGTGTCTGGTTTCAAGCAGAAATCATAACTGAGAAATCTTTTAATCCTATTTATTACTGCGACAAGACTTCAGAGACTGATGGCACTGATCTATGAAAGGTACAAAGCACAATGAATTGGAATTATGATGAGTAAGTTTCTTCATTCCAGTTTCTTGGGATGTGATTAGGAGGTAAAAGAGACATTGTTGTATTTCTCCTCGCTGCATTCAAAGTACAGAAGCAGGCTAAGCACAAAATCCAACCAGGCAGATGGCCAAATAGACTAATGAATGTGCACATCTTTTCATGCTTCTTAAGGAAAAATCCTCCTCAGTACACCATGGTAAATGTGTAAAACTGCTACGTGAAAACTGTAGGCATCTCAGAGCTCCTTTAGTCCAAAAACAACTGCTATAATTACATAAAAAATAAAGGGTATCTTTAAATTGAACAGTGCATTCATGGGCATGCCAAACACACACACACTACATACACTGCTCAAGTATTCCATATTTAAATTCTTTGCACATTTGCGGGCAATATTTTGAATTTCATTATGAAATACACTCTGGAATATGGGAGGTCTGTTACATCACATTAACTAATACAAGTACCCAACCATTTTCTCAATCCATGTAGCTCAAACAAGGATGTGAGAAGCTGTAGTTTATGCTGGAAGAACCGACAAGGATCAACCTGAGATTGATGTGCAAATTGGTTTTCAAAAAGACAGATGAATGAATACATCCATCTGTCCACTAAAGAACCTGCTTAATGAGGGGCAACGGAAGCAAGGAGAAGTCAGATAGATCACTATGTTTAATTTTCTGTCAATAGCATTTATTTAGAAGATTACAATTAAGAGTACAATTTACCTCGCAACAAGGCAGCAAATAAACAAACTGTTGAATGCATTACTAAATTAGTTCAGTGAAAGTGAGCATGGTTGTAAGCATGTGTGTACCCTGCAACCAGTGTTCTATATCAGGGTCTGCTTCCACCATATGTCCTATGCTTCCACGTACCAGTTGCCCATGATCTTGAGCTAGATGAGGAAATAAGAAAATGAAGCGATGCCTCACAGACTGTGTCTAGCTTTGTTGCTATGCTTGCACCATTCTTAATCTATTTTGAAATGGATTAGTCAGAGGTGTTTAAGTAACATAATTAAGTACAAAAACTGATGCAACTAAATGTATGTTTTCAAACATTAAGTAAGCTAGAACATGCCGAAGTGCACATCTACCTTATGCAGATTACACACGCCACATAAAGTCAAAGAATAAGGACATGTCTGCTAAAGGTGAATGCAGCAGAATTCCTATATTGTGCTTTGCAACATCTGTGAGACATCGATAATACAAACACATGTGCCCATTTTCACGATTCAGTGCACCTCACATTTTCTAATGTCAAATGGTGGCTTTAAGTGTAGAAACGTGATATAGATAGTATCCAGTATTTTAAACTTCCATTTGCTACAGGCCTGCAGTGCTTCTTTCTCATATCTCCATGTAAAAGTAACATTTCTAAGGCGCCACCAATGTTCAGTTATCAAAGCATCTTTGGAAGTGTGTGGGTGTGGCAGTTGCTTCTTTAAATCTCTCCACTAGAGGAAGATATTATCACACTTATTTTCACAATATTCTGTTATTTCATTCTGCAGATATATTTTGAAATATTTATCTAAGAAGAAAAAGAAATCCTGCTTGAATTGAGCTACACAATAAAAAAGGTAAAATTCCTTATTTCACAAGCCCAATATAACTTATTGTGGCTGTATTATTTGTATCTGTAATTCTCTCTCACATTTAAATTAATAATATTATCCTCAAAATAAACAAGGGACTGACTAATATTACTACACTGACAAAGAGCCTGGACAGAATCAGAGCCTTCTCTAAGGAAGTATACTGTACCATGAGCTATGTATAAAATGGATCAAACACAAAATCATTTTCAGTAATGTTCAATCTTTCATATTTTTACAAAAGCACTGCCTTGCTATTTTCAAATGTAAAAACTAAATAGAACATACTGTACTCCCAGCCATGATTCTGCTGGGGAAGTCACAGGCAAGCATATCTTCACATATTACAGCCAGGTTTATATATATATATAAATAGCCTCAAAATGTCAAACAAAAGTGTCTAATTGCTGTATTTTTAGAATGCACAGGCTCAGTTATACATATGCTATGGCTATAAAGTGACTGCTATACTACTTCTGGCCATTAGGTGCCTCTCTTTCCCTGCAGAAGTCCACAGCTCAAAGAGATCCTTCACCCCCTCCTACTCCTCCCATCCCCAATCCCCCATCTCCAGATAATATATACACCATCATTTGAAAATGGCAGCTTTTTGAAAATTCACCTTGATTATCAGACATTAAAAGTGACTTATCCAGCGCTGAGTGTCTGGCTGGGGGATGGCTGTAGACAGCAGAACAATGCGACTCGCTTGGTATTAACGCCTCATCGGGACGCACAGGGAAGCAAGGGGAGGCAGCTCTTTGTTCTCTCCCACATCCAATTATTTTTAACGCGTGCCTCTTTTCACAACGGCAAGCAGGAGTTTAATTTTAATGCATTCCAAAACCCGCTATTCTTAAAGAGAAAAGGGACAAACCCTTGATGCTGAGAATTACACACAAACGCAGTTCTGTACACACAAATATTGAAACAGAGCACAGAACCAAAACTGTCAATAATCAAAAGCCTAAACCGAGATATGCAAAATTTGCAAGAAAGAAACCTAAAAAATAAATAAATGGCAACCTCAGCTGAACATGAATGCTAGCCATTATCTAGGTGTTTTGAATCTTTTGTTTCAACATATATTTTTATAGGACTTTTTGAATGCAAATTTTTTACCGTTTTTATATACTGAATTTCAGCAATACATTTTTGAGCAAATTTAAACCAAGTGAACAACTGCATAATACATAGTCAGCATCTCATAATCTGACAAAAAGCAATCGGTTTATTTACAGTAAAAAGGTGTTTGATACCGTTGTTTCCTCTTCATAGACCGAATCAAATAACCCAACCTGCACTGCGG
Organism: Polypterus bichir lapradei; assembly: GCA_026402145.1. Classification (NCBI taxonomy): domain Eukaryota; kingdom Metazoa; phylum Chordata; class Cladistia; order Polypteriformes; family Polypteridae; genus Polypterus; species Polypterus bichir. Next base: position 48,414,172 of record JANRMT010062806.1, read on the forward strand.
ACGACACCCTGCCTTTGCAAAAATGAAAACAGGTGACACAGTGGGAAGTACTACTGCTTCAATGATCCAGTGTCCTGGGTTTGAATCCCACACACAGGTGTTTTGTGTGTGGAGTTTTGCGTGTTTTCCTCATGTCTGCATAGCTTTGTCCTGCCACATACTCATGACATGTCTTCTAGAAGAACTGATGATTCTAAATCGGTCCTTTGTCGGTGTAGGTATGAGCATGAGCAGGTCCTGCACCCTTTCTAGAACTGCTTCTTGCCTTGTGTCCAGAACTAGAACTATGGAGGGATGAACAGTTCTGCTCAGTACTCCTGGGCTAAGCTTGAAATACCTGAAACTCTATAATACTGGGTGTTTAGAAATAATGTATGGATGGATTTGGTTCATATACATTGTAAGATGCAATGTATATGATGCAACATTGCATTATTGTAATTGGTGATTTGCCAAGTATTTATTGGTCTGTTGGTTAAGTATCTCTTAGTAATACCATTTTCACACCTGCTTAGTCCAAATCATAGTCGTGGGGGCCACAGCCTACTTCCTTGTTCTGAGCACAAGGCAGGAAGCAGTTCCACACTGGGTGCCAGTCCTTGCCAGACCCACTCATGCTCATACCCATACCCACAAAGGGCCAATTTGGAATCATCAGTTCATCTAACAGGCATGTCACAAGAAGAATGTGTAAATTTCACAAAGATACTGAATCTGTGAAGCAGCAGCGTTAATGAATGTGGCATTGTGTTGTGCCAATTTAAAAAAAAAAAAAAAACGGAAGAAATACCATAATTATAGTTGTGCTTTTTGGGTGTTATGAAGAAAAGCAAAAAAATACTGTAAACGCAAGAGTCCCAAAGCACCTCAGCATAGAGAGCATGAGCAAAAGAAGTATTTAAAGCTTCACTATTTAACAAAATTTAACCCTTTAACTTCTTCTGTTTTCCATATAGGCATCTTAGTCTAATAAAACTGGTAACACTAGACAATGTTTCATGTATAACAACATATAAAACTAGCAGCTCTTCTCAAACTCCAATGCTTCTGTTCTACAATACCCCTATTTCTCCTAAGGACTAAACCAATCATTTCTGGTTAATTTGTGATATTATAAATTATCCCTGTACATGAGAAATTAGGTGTATAGTATACTATATATGTGAGTGTACTACAGTATGTAGCACATCACTGTATATTCCATTCAGCCAGCAACACATCTTCGCCTTGCCTTTGGAAACCGGCTAACTCGGCTCTTGTGTAAGGGGGCTGACAGTGCAAACTCAGACTTAGATGATCAAGGAAGGATAAAATCAACTGGGAACACTATTAACTGGCCATACATTTATTAATAAGACTAACACAACATACAAGATAAGTACATATGGTCAAAAAACAAAAGAATCCACAGAAGATTGGGTAAAAAACAAATTCTAAGGAGTAGGGAGCACATCAAAAGTCATAAACATCAGAATACACACACACACACAAAAAAAATGGATGTGGCTAGCACATGACTGTCTCTGTATTTACAGCATGTGTACAGTATACAGCATGAATTAACTAAAATATACCCAAGATGTAAACCATTATTGCATTTGAAAAGTTTGAGTTTTAAAAGCTCAAAGTTTAAGTTATGGATTTAATTCACAATTCAAGACTTTCTTTCAAAGTCCTAAATATGAATGCCAAATTTTCAGAACTTCTGAGAAGTGTTTTAGCTGTTGTTGCTACTGGCTTTAAAATTTTTAAACTTCAAAAACTTAAAGCTGAATACTTAGGATCCATCCCAAACCTAATCAACTTTTCAGATAATGACTGCAAATTTTTAAAAATGTTTCATAACAAAACGTTTTTGATTTGATATACTTTGTTAACCCCTGAGGAGAGATTGTCTTTTGTCACATGACCTTTGGGTTTGATTTGTTTACAAATTTTGATCCACAAACTCACACAGAAACACTTCTTTCCAAAACTGCAGAAAACATGCTTTAGGGAAACCAAAACATGTTTTTTTCATAGAAAACTTTTTTTAATGAAAACAGTACTTCTACCATAAAAGAAGTATGGACAGAATGAAAAAGCATAAGAACTATGAAGTGTATAATAAGATGACTTAGAATGGAGTGTGCATTAAGTGATTAGATAAATAAAACAGCAAATTACAGCAGAACAGGCTCAGATAACTAAAAGGTAATTGAGGTTACCCAGAAAACTGCATATAGGAAGCCTGCTTATGAACAGTCTGTTAGTGGGGAGGCAAGGCCAGAAACACAATGTAGGTGGGGGTGTGGCCAGGAAACAAAGAGTATGTGGAAGGTGGGGCCCGAGGGAGTTTGGTGTATGTTAGAGAGTGCAGCCTAACTGATATTCCTTTCAGAATGGAAATCTGACCTCGCCCCCCCCCCCCCCCATTTTTTTTTTAACTCTTTTGTGACCCTGACTGTGAAACTTTAGAGTTTATATTATATATTTGTTTTATTTTGTGAATAATTGTATTAATACTTTAATACTTAGCGATTTTAGCACTTAACTTGCTAGTTGTAGGAACTAAAAAATAATCCAAATTCTGCCAGGCTCAAAGACGTGTAATCTGAAAAGCAGATGAATTCTTAAACATATAGCTCAAATGGTAGGTAAAAAACAGTTTTTCTTTACCATTGGAGCAACACAAATGCTATTTTTTTTTTTTTAACTTAAAAAGACTTGTCACCAATGATGCACAGAAAAAATGCTAAAATCAGTAGTAACCACCTGCTTATGCAGTATAACACTAAAGTAAGAATATTTGGGGATGTAGTGAATTTGTGTTTTTGAGAAACTGGCAGCTCATTTACAGTACACTGGTCATTTTAAGGACGGATACATGTTAGCTTTGGTCTAAATGTATACATCATCCATCCCCTTATCCATCTTGCAGTTTGCTTTCTTTTGAGAAACAGATGAAATGAAAGCCAGCTCTAAGAATTAAAATATAAATACAGCTTACACAAGGGAAAGGTGTCAAAAGTTAAAAATCCCTGCAGCAATGCCTGTCTTGTTTGATTGTGTATAATATGATATTGTGCACAATGTTTTTCTGTTTGAAAGGAAAAAAATCAATCTCAACTTAGTACATTCAGGCATGAAACGAGAATGTTTAGCCCCAGTTTCAAAGTTGCAAATCTTCATGAAACTTGCTCCACACATTTACCTGTTTGTAAATGAGCCAGATAATGATAGGTAACTAAGAACAATTTCACTTCTAAAATGGTGATGTGAGTTCAGCTAGCGGACACAGTCAGGTTTGTTTAATGTTACTTGTTTTGAGGTACACAGCCAGTAGTGGGGAGTGAATCTGAAGCCTTGCATACTCAAGACCATAGCCACTACATCTCACTGAACTTTAACATTTTTATTCATCTCTCACTTGGTCCTTTCTCAAATCTGCTTTATCCAGTTTGAGATTATGAAGAGTTGGAGCCTAATCTGCCAATGGTGAGTCTAAACATAGCTAAACATATTATTTGTACATATATGGTGTTAATGTTTACTTCCTACAGCTGCAGCATATCAGGAAATGAAAGCACAAGATTGCAGGGAAAACTAAGGGTCTGTTTCCAAAAAAAACAATTTAATTAAATGTCAAAGTTATAACCTAACAAGGCCAGAAAGTATTTGGATAATACTTTTTTTAAAGTATTATCCAAAAGTACTGTGTGACAACCATTTAAATAGGTAGGACATGATAACATCATGTCACATGACCAGCGACAAGTGCCTTTGTTATGAACACTATGGCTTCTACCATGAAATTCAACAGAAAATGGTGAAGCACATTATGAAAACAAGACATTGTAATGAAATCATTAAAATAACATTAAAAATGATTAAGTGTAAAAAAAAAAGTATTGAAAACACTAAATAACAATTGAGGAATAACAAATATGACTCTAAATGAGAATGTTAGCATTCATCTCAACATAACGTTCTGACCATGACTTGGGAGTGTAAGGAGGAATCAGAACCTTCAGATGACATCTACATCCATGCAGGGTAAACCAGCAAATGGTACATGAAAAGAACCCAAAGCAAGAATTGTACAAAGGCCCACACACTGTACCCATTGTGCCACTGTTCTGGCTAAAAAAAAAAAAAAAAAAACACCTTTCATGATGGTAAAGTGAAGAATACTAAAAAATGTAATATCAGGAAAGAAGAAAACACTTTGTTCCTGGTTGCTGCTTGCTGTAATCAATCCCATCAGAATTGGGTGTAAGGCGAGAAACAAATATTGGTGTTAAATTAACTCAGGCGCAGACCATTATTGTATTTAATTGGATGATTTAAATTTTTCTAAGATCTATGTTAAAAGAAATGTTAGTGAGTGACCACAAACTGTCCACTTTTAAAGACTTTCATGTGAAAATATTTCACTAACAAGTAAATGATAGCTTCAAAAGGTGCAATAAAGCTTCATGAAAATTCTCCTGCTATAAGAAGTGAGTGAGATAGTGGAGCTAAGTATGCAAAACATTGTCTTACCTCTTTCACTACAACGTTGTGCTTAAATTTTAGGCTGTCCAGCTCGGCCTGAAGCGCAGCTTGGTCCTGCTCTGCCTGTTAAAATCAAAAAACAGTAAAGAAAGTTTCATTTTTATACAAGGCTGGTTTAAATTGCCTGTAAAATGAAAAACATGGTTTTGCTCTATAGTAAACAGCTTTGCAGCAAGGAGTAAACAGGATTCAATAATAAGATTATTCAACAAATCAAACATTCAAAACAATGAGCTGAAAACAGATTTTTGCTACAAAAAGCAATATGGCAAGATAAAGGGATCTATTGAACTCTATGAATAGACACTTCACAGACAAGCTGGCCTGACACTTTAAGCAGGTTCCCAGCTAATGTCAATAAGAACAAAATAAATGCACTCTTTTTTTCCCCTTAATTACTGGAAGCAATGCAATCTGTTCTCAAACAATCTGTACTCAGATCATGTCAGAGGGTGGTGTGGGGAAGGAGGGGGCTAGAGAGGGTTGTAATTTGTGGCTGAGCCAGCATTATTTGAATTAAATACTGGTGGCAGCACATATGTGTCATTAAATCAGAGTGGAGCATGAGGGAGAGCGAAAGAAAGTCAACAAAGGTGAAACAGTAAGGTGGGTGGAAAAAGCACAATAGGAAACGTATCAAATGCCAAAAAGTCCTTATATTAAAATTGTTTCAATTATTATGGCTCACAAAAATGTTATGAAGTTTTAATATGTAAAATCATAATCAAATTAAGGCATTACCTTTTCTTACTTCTAGATTCTAAAAATTATAAAAAATATATTAGCCTGGATAATAATATTTTCATCCACCCATTCATCTATTTTCTAACGGTTTTCAGGAGCTCTTGCCTATCTTATCATTTTCAGATACTATTATCATATAGGGCACTAATGCATCTCATACTGGATCTGACAGTCAGTCAGTCATTGTCCAACCCGCTATATCCTAACACAGGGTCATGGGTTACTGGATCTGAATATGTCTAATTTACCCAACTAATCTTTTTTTTGTTCAGGTTGTGAGAAGAAACACTCAGTCTACAAAGATAGTGATCAATCTATGAGACAAATTTTGGTGTTTTAAGCTTTGAAGCAGCAGCAACAACGGCAAAAACCATCCCTCAATGTATTAACAGTTTATCACCGGTCATCCTAACATACACAAAGCCAATTTAGAGCTATGAATTGACTTAAAATATACAGACTGTGGAGTACTAAGGGAAAACCTATTTGAGATGCACAGAGAATGTGTAAACTCCAAACAGGCACTGATCATACAGGGAGTTGAAAGCAGATCTCTATAATATCTATTGTGCCACTTTAGGACATAAGAACATACATTTGACAAATGACAGGAGACCATTCCGTCCATGAAACCTGTTTGTTTAGTTCAGTGAAAGGCAACCTTTTTCGAGTTGTGGCGCACTAAGTCCAAAAATTTTCTTTCGCGGCGCACCTGAGGGACTGCCCATAAATAAAGTCGTGACGACACAATCTATGGACAATCGCCAATAAAAACAGTTAATTTTACAAGTTTGAAAGACATTTTATTAATAAAGGAATCAAAGGATAAATCTTAAATTTAATTAATGTGAACGTTGAGATTGTTTTTCAGCACATATGAGATTGATGCGAGGATCAATTTTCAAAAGACAGACGCGCATTTCCTTTTCGATCATTTGAAGTCTCTCGCATTTCTTAGACTTCATTTCCGTAAGTGTTCCGCTATCTGTTTTTCCAACATAAAATATATTTTTTTAAACATTATCTTTTTAATTAACCAAAAGTTCAAAAACACTAGCAATTTTAAATATTTTACAAAAGTTTTCGCAGCGCCCCTAGAAAATTCCGGTTGCCCGACAATGGTTTAGTTCAGGGGTGGGCAAAGTCAGTACTGGAGGGCCGCAGTGGTTGCAGGTTTTTGTTCCAACCCAGTTGCTTAATTATTAATTCAATTAAACCAAATAGTGCATGATAAATACACACTGGTGTAAAATAGAAACAAGCTAAATTGAGGGCTGCTAGTTTCTTTTGTCATTTGAATCTTATTGCTAATAAGGAACAATTAAAAATTAAGAATACGGCTATTTAAGCCTAAAATAAGCAATAAAGGTTCAAAATCCTAATGAGTGACACAATAAAAATGAAGCAGAAGTGTCACTTGAGCAATAAGGGCTTCTTATTAAGCAATTGGGTTGGAACAAAAACCTGCAGCCACTGTGGCCCTCCAGGAATGACTTTGCCCACCCCGGTTTAGTTAATTGTCGGGCACGCCGTGGAATTTTCTAGGGGCGCCGCGAAAACTTTTGTAAAATATTTAAAATTGCTAGTGTTTTTGAACTTTTGGTTGATTAAAAAGATAATGTTTAAAAAAAAATAATTTTATGTTGGAAAAACAGATAACGGTTAATCAGATTGTTGAATAAACAAATGTATTTATTTTGAACGCAAGTTAAAATTTTTGCTGTTCACCATTCATCATAATATCAACACCAGCAGTATCAAAAACACATCTCGTGAGACTTAAAAAGTCTTGTTGTTAGAAGATCTTGCTCACTGTACGGATAGAAGAAGGCGAAGCAAATACAGAACGAGAAAATATGAACGCTACATTTCGGCTCTTGCTGACGAGAGTGTATCGCTGTAGCTCTCACCACTTAATCGTCTGAATATTACTATGGAAAAATTAACCTTATTTTCTCTCTGACACCGCTGATCAACACAGTAAACTTTGTAAACTCAGTGACCTTTTCCAGTTCTTTGTGGTGAAAAACATTTTGTTGTGTCGCAAGCATTCAATACTTCCTTGTAATTTAATTCTCAACGATTATCACTCGCTTTTTATTTACGGTAATTTTAATTAAACTTTATCAAGAAAAATTCATACATAGTTTATTCTTGTCACGACTTTATTTATGGGCAGTCCCTCAGGTGCGCCGCGAAAGAAAATTTTTTGACTTAGTTCACCGCAACTCAAAAAATTTAGCCTTTCACTGGTTTAGTTAATAGCTAAGGTGACCCATATGTCTCATCCAGATTCTTCTCAAAGGTTGTCAAGGTTTTGGCTTCAACTACATGTCTTGGTACTAGTCTTTGCGTAGTGAAGTGCTTGCTGGCTTCAGTCTTAAATGCACTTCCCCTTAATTTTCATTGATGCCCTCAGGTATGTGATTCACCCTTAAGCCAAAAGAATGTTGCTGGATCTACTTTACTTAAAAACATTAAATAACAATCCTTTCATCCATACTTTAGGGGTCTGTGGAGTGATAATCTATTCCAGCAGGACAGGCACAAGGTTAAAATAAATTCTGGGTTGACTACAGTCCATTTCTGTGCACATACAGTTTTTGATACTCATATTATCAATACAGTAGTGAGTCAAAGAAATCGGAGTACCTGGATAAGCCCCACGCACATTCCACAAAGCCAGTAACTAAATAACAAACTGACGCTAACCCCCTGGAGTTGTGAGGTTTCAGTGATTTCAGCCTAAGAAATTGTATATCATGCATGGTCACCAGAATCAGATATGTAGCCATGCCATTTTAAAGAATCACAGGCTTAAAGAAATCTATATTAATTGAGTTCACATGAAACTCTAGAACTTTGATTAATCAGGTCAAACTAACATAGATAATCATGTTATTTAATGTAGGAAACACTTTATTATAACTTTCATTAATAAGTTATTAACAAACATAACAATGCTTCAGAAAAGTCTTCAATACAGTTAACATCAGATGCATCATTAAGAAGAAAATCTGAATTGGGTTCCTCAACATTTTTGTATTTCATACAATCTATGGAGACACAGCAGAAGACTGCTTCTGCATGCAACTGGAACAATCTCATCAGAAATCTTTGAACCTAAGTTGAGTGTAAAAGTGGGTATTTCCCCTGTGAAACACAGGTGCCCTATCCCGGACTGATTTGTCTTGTGCCCAATGTTGCCAGGCTGACCCCAATTCCATACAGCTCTGCACTGAAATGAGCAGAATTCAGAAAACGGAATGATCATGCTCAATATGCTGTATGGACTTCATAATTATGCCCAAAATGTTCCTAGTTTCTTCATGAGATCACTTCTTTTAGAGTGAGCCAACTTGAGCACCAGAAAAGATTAAACAGACTGGGAAGAAGCAAACAGGAGGACAGGAAAGGTGAATGGCAATGTCAGGTGATGTTGTATCTAAATTTGTGCAAATCAACCATCCTCCAGTCCCCACTGAGATGGAAAGATGGAAAAACAGGAATTGGGGGGTCAGGGTATCTTTAGAAAAGCAGAAAAGAACAGAAAAATTAACATTGAATGATGAAAATCACAATCCTTTGTACATAACTGTTACAACAAAAGTTCTGATGGATCCCTTTGTTTGATTCCTGCAGTTAACCACGATTGGGAGCCTAATTTTATTTTCCAATTTTTCCTAAATTTTATTTTAAAGGCTTTGAGGCAAAATGTTTATTTCTGCATATTAGAGTTTAGCTTAATCTATAAAATGCAAAAAACTACCAAGTTAATTAAATTTAATAAATACAATATTGCAATCACAGGTTTGTAGTCAGGCTGGCGTACATTTCTATGACTTTAGCAGGAAGCATAAAATTTATTTGACATATTCATTTCAGATTTCTGGGACAGCCTCTCTGAGAAAGAAGTAATTTTGAATTTCTTATACTTGTACAATACCATCTGTGTGTCTTTAAGCTGTTCTTTGTGACACATATGCATTGCTTAACCGGATTTATATCAGTACTGTAAACTGCTTTTTCCATCATCTAAAAATATTTGTATTGACCTCTTGAGCATTGCAAAGGCTTTCACAAGCTAAACCCAACTGTTTAGATAATGTTTTTAATCTTCATTCAAGATTTTCTTTATTTTCCTAATTGGAGCTATCCAGGATGCTGAATCTGGACATATTTTTCATTGCGAGACAAATACAAAGAATAAGGATGTGAACTACAGTATGATTTAAACCATTAATCATTATGGCTCAGGAAACATATATAAAAGTGTCCTCACCATTTTTAAGCTTAATGCCTAAGAGCTAAGCTAAACAATATCTCTGGATAAATAATGATATTTAATTTAATTTAATGGGGCACCTAACTGGCAAAAAGATTCCTAGCACCAAACATGGTGAAATTCTGGGGAAAAGTGTCACAATTGACCTTCAGAAAAGACAGCCGACAAACACACACACACACACACACAAACCTACAAAAGAAGACAGCAACATAACATGCTTACGTAGAAAGGCAGGAATGCTGTGGGTGGTAGATTCTGTTAGGTGTGATACCCTGAAAGTGCAATGGACACTGGCACCAGTACAATGCAAAGCTGATCCCACAGAATTTAGGGATACAAGACCAGAACATAGCTTCTTATAAAATATATTTGAACAAAATCCATCCATACGTTATTTTTATACATCCAGTATTAGAGAATTACAGGTATTTCAAGCTTAGTCCAGGAGTACTAAGCACAACATTGAATGGTATAACAGTTAATTCCAGCACATTCACACCAGAACAGTTAAAAGCTGTCAATTAACCCAGCACTGTTTCTTTGGAATTTGGAAGGAAAAAAAACCCCAGAAAACTCAGTGGTCAAAAAACTAAAAGACATAATCTAAATAAAGAAGGCAAAACAACAAGACTTGAAATGTGATACTTGAAAAACTACCTTAAACTGTCATAGGGTTGCTAACCATTGACTGTGGTTTCAACCAGTGCCGGCAGTTTACACATTACGTTTATGTTAAAGCTACATTACGTTTGATTGTAAAAGGTGTGAAATCATGCACATTGAATCATCTCAAAATAAAATGAATCATCAACACAGCAGAGACAGATAGAAGAGGCCACTTTAATAAAGTATGTCTTAGTTTTAACGATTAAACTCTTCTTGCATGTAGCAATGTTCTTTTGAATAAACTGGTTAAATATTATGAAGATTTAAATGCAATAAATGAGCCAATACTAAATAAGTCTTACTGAAGTTATTGTTGCTGGTCACCTTCATTCAATTAATTAGCTAACGCCTAAATTCAATGGGAATAAATGAGTGGAAAGCATTGATTTTTGAGATTCACAAGACTAGACTTTTGGCACTTCAGTACGATACATTTTTACATTTATTGACACTTTTCATCCAAATCATAACCCATTTTCAGCCATCCATGCAGCATTTTCCAACATTCTTGTTGACTTTTATTTTCTTACAATTGAAATATTATTTGTTTTAAAGTAAAAATAGAAAGCATTTCTATTTAAAAAGTTTAACACACAGTATCAGGGTAATGCATTTCCTGTTTGTGATATGCGCTGATTTTTCTGAAGTATCCATTTCAAACTTTTTGGCAAAAATGCACATGTTTTGAAAGTTTAACAATCTGACATATGCATTATGCAACGTCAGCAATGTACAACAGCATTAGTCATTGGATTCTATTATTTCATAAACCTTTTTTCTTCTCCATTCTGTATGAAAACAAGAGATTAAACATTTTTCTCAGTCATTATTGCAATTTACATGTGGTAAGTAACATATAAAAAAAAGTAATTTTTGGATGGATTATTCCTCTAAGCAACAGGGAATGTGGTGTAGTATAGCGTCATTGAATAGAGTGTTCGTTAAAATGGTAATTATCACCAGGTGTAACCTCCAAATGGCAAAGAGTATGAATTTAAGATAATTCCGAGGCTTGTAAGTAAAAACTTATTTCCAGTAAGTTTTAAGTAAAATGTATATAACACATATGAGCAAGAAATGAAAGAGACTGAAAACATCTTAAAAAATTTTAGGCTAAATTAGGCCATGCTTTGCACAATATATCTAACGTTGATTTAAACTGATCATCTGAAAACTAGTGTTTTATTTAATTTTTATTGTTTCAAATGATTTGATAATAAATCTGGAGACCACATCACCAGCTCAAAAGTTTAAAGCAAGTTACACTGAATTTTTTTTTTCAAAACAAAAAAAAAAAAAAAAAATAAAAAATAAAAAATTTCATGTCTTTTGTGGACTTGGAAAAGGAGTTCGACCGTGTCCCTCGGGGAATCCTGTGGGGGGTGCTCCGGGAGTATGGGGTACCGGACCCCCTGATAAGGGCTGTTCAGTCCCTGTACAACCAGTGTCAGAGCTTGGTCTGCATTCCCGGCAGTAAGTCAAACCCGTTTCCAGTGAGAGTTGGACTCCGCCAGGGCTGCCCTTTGTCACCGATTCTGTTCATAACTTTTATGGACAGAATTTCTAGGCGCAGCCAGGGTGTTGAGGGGGTCCGGTTTGGTGGACTCAGGATTGGGTCACTGCTTTTTGCAGATGATGTTGTCCTGTTTGCTTCATCAGGCCGTGATCTTCAGCTCTCTCTGGATCGGTTTGCAGCCAAGTGTGAAGCGGCTGGGATGGGAATCAGCACCTCCAAATCCGAGACCATGGTCCTCAGCCGGAAAAGGGTTGAGTGCCCTCTCAGGGTTGGGAGCGAGATCCTACCCCAAGTGGAGAAGTTCAAGTATTTCGGGGTCTTGTTCACGAGTGAGGGAAGAATGGAGCATGAGACTGACAGTCCACAGTGATGCGGGCTCTGCATCGGTCTGTCATGGTGAAAAAAGAGCTGAGCCATAAGGCAAACCTCTCAATTTACCAGTCAATCTATGTCCCTACCCTCACCTATGGTCATGAGCTGTGGGTAGTGACCGAAAGAACGAGATCGCGAGTACAAGCGGCTGAAATGAGTTTCCTCTGCAGGGTGTCTGGGCTTTCCCTTAAAGATAGGGTGAGAAGCTCAGTCATCCGGGAGGGGCTCAGAGTAGAGCCGCTGCACCTCCGCATCGAGAAGAGTCAGATGAGGTTCCTGAATGCCTCCCTTGTGAGGTGTTCCGGGCACGTCTAACCAGGAGGAGGCCCCGTGGAAGACCCAGGACACGCTGGAGGGACTATGTCTCCTGGCTGGCCTGGGAAAACCTCGGGATTCCCCCGGAAGAGCTAGAAGAAGTGGCCAGGGAGAGGGAAGTCTGGGCATCTCTACTCAAGCTGCTGCCCCCGTGGCCCGACCTCGGATAAGCGGAAGAGGATGGATGGATGGATGGAAGTGCACTGAATTGACCAACATATTCTGCATATCTGCAGTGGGCTGGCACCCTGCCCGGGGTTTGTTTCCTGCCTTGCGCCCTATGTTGGCTGGAATTGGCTCCAGCAGACCCCCATGACCCTGTAGTTAGGATATAGCGGGTTGGATAATGGATGGATATTCTGCATATATTCTATACTGGATTTATTCTTGTTAGGCCTTTAATCATTAAATTAGCTAATGCAGTGCCAGACACACACACGCACACACACACATATATACTGTATGTACAGTGTATGCTTATTCTAAAGGAAGAAAAAATACCTCTAAAATTCTCCATTTAATATTTATGGGGAAGGGATAATCACATTACTCCATAAAACATAGTCTCATTACATACTCTAACAATTTTCAAGAAAAGTACCAAAGTATAACTCTCATTTTGCTTTTTTCATCAAATTCACAATATCTGAGGTGAAAAACACTGGGAGAAAGTAAATATTACTAGATACAGTAATACTGTATTGGGCATTTTTATAGTAACACTAATGCATAGAAAAAAAGTATTTCTCAGGTGAACTTTTAGAGGCTGCACATATCTCTGTATAGATGACTCTTGAAATTAAATCATTCCTTTGAAAATTATGTCGAATGTCATGACTGTCTTTACTTATTAATAGAAATTAAGAAATTTCTGTTTGCATTACACTGTGATCATTCAGAGAACCTGAAGAAAAATGGTATATACTGTATCTATACTGTAGGTCCTTAGACAGGCATATGTTTTCAAGGAATAAATTAGTGTGTGTGAAAATAATACAAAAAATTATGATATTGAATTTCTGAGTTATGTTGGAGCTACTAGCTAGATTACAAAAAGCAGATAATCTTGTGACCAGTGCCTGTTAGGGAAGCAAACCTATGCTTTAGATGGGCATGCAAAGAAAAAAAAACAAAATGCACTACTATCAATCTTCACCAAAAGTGCTGGTAGATATGCTTGGCAAGGCAGGGAAGGAGCCCCCCAAATTTGTAAATGGGAATATTTCCCAGAAGCTTTTTTAGGGGGCTGGATCATTTAGAAAGCTGAATATATACCTATGGTGTCCTAATTTACTCTTTGGAGTCTCCTATCTTATTAGGATGTGCAAGTCTAACTGGAGTGTATAAGTTGCAGACGTTCAATTCAGAGTACAGGTATGGTGATTTACTCACAGGGTGACCAGATTTTAAGAAATTTGTGTTATCAGAGAATTAAAGGGTCACACAGTATGGATCAAAATAAACACAATCAGTAGTAGAAAAGACTTCTAATGATGCCTGAAATAGGCTTCAAGCACACACCTCAAAGAAGGATTTCTTTATCTCCATTTGCTGATTTTTAGCTCTGTGTAAAGGTGGATAATCATGAATTTAGAGGGTATTTATAACCAGAGAGGGATGGAGAAAACCTTCTCCATTGTTTCAGTCAACACAATCCCCAATAACAAAAATGCTTGCTGTTCTTTCATTCAACATATTATAACATAAAATAACATGTTATTCAATATATTATAATATGCAATGTCATACCGGCAGACTCCAAAACTGTTTTAAGGTCTGAGCCATTAAGCTGTTAACTCTGATACAGTCCTACACTTAACCTGTAAACAATAGTCAAGTGTGGAAGCATGTGTATTACCAATTAGTTTTAATCACTTATTAAATGTTGCTGACTATCCATAAGTCAGTTACTTGAATTTTCTAAATGTTATTTGTTCTGTCTGGTACAAGTTGAATGTTTATATCTGAAATTTATATATTCATTTTTATTATGTATTTATTACTTTGTATTTAATACAGTTAAATACTGATATATATTCAATGCATTTTATTGTTTATTCATTGCTTTCTTTAGTAATTTATGTCTGCTTTGTCTTTCTACCACGAACCGTGTTATTATAAGCATTTTGTATTTATACCCAACTACAACAAAGAATCAAAACCTTTGTAATAAAAATACTTTTATGATAAGCTGCTTTTTGTGTGTGCAATTATACAAATCATTATTTTAAAATCTGTTTAAAAATGCAAACGTTATTATGAAAACAGAGCTATTTAAGATAAGCAGCAATCATTAGCAGAAGTATTCTTTTATTGTTTTCATTTTTTCAGTCCCAACACTTCAAAAGTAATGGTTGCGCTTAAAGAAAAAGAATGCACTTTCAGACAGGTAAACAGAACTTTATTTCTCCAAAGGGGGAAGCATTTTTATAGAAGCTCATGAAATAAATAAATAGCACAGGTAAATACACAATGACCTTTGCATGTCCTAGCTCAGAACTCAGAATTCACAATCAGGTTGAGAAAAGGTATAGGTCTTGATAGTTGTGTGTGGAAATCTGCTAGCTACAGAGTACAACGATTTGTCACTTCACCATAAATCCTAACAATGGCCTTCCTTAAACATCACCCAAGCAAGGCTAAAAGAAACGGGTTTGGCTTTATGAAAGGTGGGAAATGAACTTGCTTACCAATGTATCTTTGCGTAACAATGATCATCAGTCTGATAACAAATCATAGGTACATACCCTATGGCTAGCGTGCTGCACTCTGTCCTGCAGGGATTGCTTAGCCTCCAGACATTGTTTGAGCTTGCCAGTGGTTTCTAACAGCTGCTTTTCCAATTCACAACATCTTTCTTCTGCTTCCTTCGTCAGTACTAGGCTCTTCTCATTGACATCTTCTTGTAGAGATGTAATTTTTGCCACCAGTCGTTCAATCTTTAAGAGACAATAACACACAGTTACTGTACATTTAATATTTAGTGTACATTCTTCTTATTTAATGTTAAAAAGTATAATAAACTCTACTTCAGCCTTCAAAGTATAACATTACATTGTTATGACAGTAGCTGTAGTTTTTACACATCAACATAACGTTGAGCTGTGTGGCTACATGACACATTCTCTCCAGCTTACCAAACTATGTGTCAATACATGTGTCTAAACAAAAATGGGCTCTTATGTCATTGTTTAGTCACCAAGTGTCTTACGTTTCAGTTTTTTTTAGTTAGGCCCATTATTTCTCTGTTTTTTTGTTTTTATTTTGTTATATGCTTTAACAACATTTCCAGTAATACATGTGCTTGTGTAACTAGTTCACAGAACCCATTACAAAATAGTTTGGGTGTATATTGAAACATAGCTGAAAGGACATGGTTAAGCAGATGCCCAACATTTCTGGACTTCTCTAGCGCCTTCAACACCATCCAACCTCTGCTCCTAGGGACAAGCTGACAGAGATGGGAGTAGATTCATATCTGGTGGCATGGATCGTGGACTATCTTACAGACAGACTTCAGTATGTGCGTCTCGGGAACTGCAGGTCTGACATTATGGTCAGCAGCACAGGAGCGCTGCAGGGAACTGTGCTTTCTCCGGTCCTGTTCAGCCTATATACATTAGACTTCCAATACAACTCGGAGTCCTGCCACGTGCAAAAGTTCGCTGATAACACTGCTATCGTGGGCTGCATCAGGAGTGGGCAGGAGAAGGAATATAGGAACCTAATCGAGGACTTTCTTAAATGGTGCGACTCAGACCACCTACAACTGAACACCAGCAAAACCAAGGAGCTGGTGGTGGATTTTAGGAGGCCCAGGCCCTTCATGGACCCCGTGATCATCAGAGGTGACTGTGTGCAGAGAGTGCAGACCTATAAATACCTGGGAATGCAGCTGGATGATAAATTGGACTGGACTGCCAATACTGATGCTCTGTGCAAGAGAGGACAGAACCGACTATACTTCCTTAGAAGGCTGGTGTCCTTCAACATCTGCAATAAGATGCTGCAGATGTTCTATCAGATGGTTGTGGCGAGTGCCCTCTTCTACGCGGTGGTGTGCTGGGGAGGCAGCATAAAGAAGAGGGATGCCTCACGCCTGAAAAAACTGGTGAGGAAGGCAGGCTCTATTGTAGGCACGGAACTGGACAGTTTGACATCTGTGGCAGAGCGACGGGTGCTGAGCAGGCTCCTGTCAATAATGGAAAATCCACTGCATCCACTGAACAGTTTAATCTCCAATCAGAGGAGCAGCTTCAGCAACAGACTGCTGTCACTGTCTTGCTCCACTGACAGACTGAGGAGATCATTCCTCCCCAACACTAAGCGACTCTTCAATTCCACCCGGGGGGGTAAACGTTAACACTATACAAGATTATAGACTGTTATACGTGCCTTGCACTCTCCACCATGCATTTTTTAACTTGCACTGCTTTTTTTATTGCACTTTAATTAATATTATTTTTTACTGCTGCTGGAGTATGTGAATTTCCCCTTGGAGATTAATAAAGTATGTATGTATGTACTGTATGTATCTATCTATCTATCTATCAAGCTTGTTTTAAAACAGCACTAACAAATTAATGCCAAATTCTGTAGAAGGTTCTAGATCGCTCCTCAGAAATAAAATTCTTTTATTTTTTTTTTCTTTTAGATAACATGACATATCGATTTCCCATTGAGTTAGGGATGGTGGGTTAGGATTGCTACAGCAGACTTAGATAAGTCGATGAATCTATATGGTGTAGGATTCTGCAATAGTTTTACATTGCATAAATCATATTTCATCTTGTGCAATTTCAACTAATTTTGTTAAAAGATTAGGTGTAGTTGTATCTGACAAATAAACAGATACTTTATTTTTCATCATGGGTCATTTCCAAAACATATGGTAGCTGAGATTCAAGAAGAAGGCATCTTGTGAATGGTTGAATGTCATTCCTTTTCTGAGAATCTTATTCAAAAGTCCTTTTGCCATTGTTACTCTATAAATTGCCATATTAAAATAGGTTGAAAGAATCTAGAAATATAACCAACAATTCCATCATTACTTGCTAGTATAGATTCAAGCCTACATATTATTGAAAATTTTAAGATGTTGATACGGTTTCTTTCGACAGACTTTCTGACTACATTGAACAGTAGCTATTCAAAGGATGCAAACATGCTGCCTTTAGTTGTCTTCTGATGCCTAATGGCTTCCATTATTTAAAAACAATGAGTATGTTAAAGAAGATAGAAATAAATATTCCTTGCGCATTGAAGCAAAATAGATTATTACTTCAGCCTTAAAGCATTTCTTACATTGGTTTCACATTTTGAACAAATAATGTGCTAGCAGATCACTAATAAAATAGCGAAAGTTAGTAATGACTGTAATGTAGTAATGACATAATAAAGCACAGAAAGAGGAGCTTGAACACACAACTTCAAGTGATTGGCAAGCATGCGATCTTAGATAAATAAGGAATTCAGCACACATTTCTTATACATTGGGACAGTCAGGGCAGGAGGTTCTACTAGTGAGTAACATCTACAAATCTGGGTTCTTCTACCTCTTTATCTGTCTGTCACATTTGAGAGGTGTTTGGTCTCAAAATAAAGTGCATCTTGATGAATAATGTAGCTGTGTGTGGCTCTCAGGTAGCAATGCTGGTTTGGACTTTTGTAAGGTAAACATTGAAGGCATCTCTGAACCCATCTCAGTGGTGGAATTGTTAGAGGAGATAGGATGTGTATATTGTGATGCATGGGTTCGCATGGTGAAGTTGGTTCTGGAGGATCTGTAATTTGGTGAGGATGATGGAACTAGTGTGGCAAATGTCTCACCTGACATGGAGAATATTTAATAGAGGAAATCTTCCACAGGAAGGTTTGAGTGAGGTATACTAACAACAGAAGTAAACCCAGGTGTTATTATCATATAGAAGAATTGTGATGCAAAAATATCCTTGCACAGTAAGTGATACACTTCTGGTTCAAATTTAAACTTTCTTAAAAATAATAATAAAAATATAATAATTAAGATAGTATGTTATTGGGTTTATTAATATATTATGTATGTCTTTCGCTTCTGTATCTTTAAACAACATTAAAAAATTCTGGTTTACCAACAAACTAAAGTGAGAGGAAAAGGGTTGCTCACTGTTATAAAAAAAGAAAAGAAAACAAACGGATAAATACATAAATAAAGTTTACAATTTTACACTCAACACCTTTCCAAAAATAAACGGTCTTATTACATTTTTATTAAATAAAAAGGATATCCAAATTGTGACTGCAGCAAGAATATTATAAAAGTATGCATATTACTTAAAAAAACTAAATATTTTTTTGGAAGTATAGCTTGACTACATACCTCATTTGCTTGCTCCAGCTTGCATGATCTGAGGGCCTCATTTTCTCCTTCTGCACGAGCTAAGTGGCTTCTTACTTCAGTCAGCTATAAAAATTAAATAAGAAAATTCTGCATATGACCACCAAGAGCAAAATTATTACAAAACTCAATATATGACAGTTTCTTCACTTATGGTTTCCCTGTTTGCCCTGTCACTTCTAGGCTGACCTAACCCCCTCACCCCCGCAAGCAAAGACGAAGCCACAATGGAAGTGTATAAAGCATTTGGTGCCTTCAAGCCTGTTCTCCTCCATTCCCAGAGATGAACTATTGGCACTACCAGTGAGAAATTACCTGGAACCTAGAAAATACAAGAGAGGTGCAAGAAGGTTGGATATGATGTCAAGCACTAACCACTTCTTGTCCTGCCCCCTCTGCTGCTTATAAAAGTCCAACTCTGACAAGGGTACTAATTCCATACTGGGAATTTTGACTTTCTAGGTGTGCAAGTCTTTTACTAAATAAGGGATGATTGAGCCATTTGTTATTGAGCATCACTACTAAAATTACGATGATCTATTGTTAAGCAACAAAATCAGTATAGTCAAGAGGTCTTAACTGCCTTTACTGCCTCAGATACATGTGATGGAAAAGCAGGATATCTCCATCTATGCTCACCAACTTCTACTGGTGCAGAGTGGAGCCTGTACTGGCATTCTGGTAAAGTGTTATAGAGAGCACTATAGAGAGTGGTAAAGGTGACTCAGAATAGGACAAGCATATAGCCTACTGCTATTTAGAACACAGATGTTATGATATTCAGTATTATTTTTAAACAAATCTATATTTATTTAATTTAAGAAATATTTGTGCTGTTTTGACCTGTGTTGCTTTTATTTGCCTAATGTTAATTATCTTTATCATTGTGGCAATGACGTCTCCAAGTTGCCATTTTAGTTTTCTGTTTTGTACAGAGATGACCCTATTTTGTGTGGTTTTTGCCATGAGTGCAGCCATCGTTTACCATTTCTATTATATAATGTCTTTTCTGTGCCCAGCACAGAAAAATTACTGTCTTGATCCCTACCTTTTACTTTTCTTGTTTAGGGATAGGTGATAGCTAGATTTAGTTTTAGGACATTCTACCTATTTTCTGACTTTGCTTGTCATTTTGTGGTCAGGTCTTTACAATTTGTCTTGGTTGCTTCTCTGGTATTAGGGATAGGGTTAACCCCAGCCTGTCCTTTGACCACAATGCTGCTTTTTCCTTTAGTCATTATTTCATCTCTTTCATCTTCATTTGCCTCTGATCATTACAGCTTTCCTAACATATGTAGTACATTCTGCTTTAGAAATGTAAACAGTATCATTAAAGAATTTAACCACCCTACACCATCACTTTTCTCCTGCCTCCACTCATCAAAAATAGTATAAGATCATTGGCAGGGACACCACGAAATTCAGTGAGAGCTTTTATTCTCTGCTCATAAGGTTACTGAACATCTTCTCTTACTAACAACTGCAGAGTGTATCTGATGCGCCTTTCCCTTGCAAATAATGTGATGTATTCATTGTCAGCGATTGTTAGCATATTACTGTCACCAGTTGGTAGGAGATATGCAAGTAAGAATATGACTATACTGTGCACTAAACAATAAACTTGAAACTGAGAGTAAAATGAAAGATCTAAGGGTTTGGATAATTTCTCTCTGTACCTCATTTGCATAAACCTTGAATAAAACAGAATTACAAACAGATTAATCTGGTAGTTTCACAAACAAACAGGAGCAAGTTGTTAAGGATGAGACTAAAACGAAAGTTGATAAACAATGAAGGAAAGGCCTGGCACGCTATGAGAGCAATGATTAATTTAATGCTCAACAAGATGAAAGTTAAGCTTCTAGTATCATGACACCACTCTTTTAAATATGAAATAAAGTTAGTAAAAATTGACATCAACTGACAATTGATTGTTGCCAAGCAATGAAAAAGAAAAATGCAATTACAGCAGAGCACAATGGTTTAAGCATGCTGGACTGATCATCACCACACCCACATCAACAAACATGTAAAGGCAATTCACCTGCAGCACTGTCTTAGAGCAAATAAAATACTAATCATCCATTTACAGGTCTACAATGGAAACACAAATACGGTGCTAGTGGTGCTACAGTTACTTTCAGGTACAGTAGTCAGTTTATTAAGTTCATCAAATTGTGTATTTTTATTTTAAAATAGCTTTCTTTACACATATATTTTGATGCTTAAGTGTGATATACTGATATAATGCAAACTAAAAACTTACATTTTACAAAATATGTGTATCTTAAACATACAATAAAACTAGGGGTCTATGTAAACATATCTCTTTTCTCAGCATTTTTTAGAGTTAAGTACTAAAAATAGTTTTACTTTTGAGTAAAACTTGCAGAATCATTTCTACTAGATGAACTGCACATACACAAAGATAAAGTGTACACGCATGCAGAACCCCAATGTGTGAAACATAATGACTCAATGGAGTACTTTTGGCTTCCTTCTAGGGCTTCAGATGAAAACACTTGCACTATATGATTAAAAAAGACAATCTGACAGGTTAAAGCCCTGCTGGTCATAAAACAGTAACAAGAAACATCCCTTGCCATGTTTTTTTTTTTTTTGCTTTGCTCACACTTCAATATAGCAAACAGCTAGCACTTTTAGGAAGTACAGAAAATGGCAGTCTTTTTTTTCTTTTAGAAAAAATTGCTTTCTTCACATTTCAGTTAGATTGTTTAGGTGTATTAGGTCAGTCATCATCACCAGAGAACTGTACAATGAGAGTTTAACAATCTGAATTATGCTGAAAAAGTGTGCTACTTTACATCTTGCTTCATCTATCCATTTTATAATTAGAAGGGAAGACACTCCAGAAAAACAAATTAACATTCTGAATTTTATGTCTTAATTAATTTTGAAATCAATACAAAATTAACATTAAAATATATTCATGTCAAATAAATGCCTATATGCATATATAATTTAGGTTAATTGAATGCAAGTATAATTATATTACTGATTTCTTTCATCTTGTAATGTCAAAAACTAAAATATTTCTCAGTATACAAATAAATAGCAATGCTATATGCTATAGCATAAACATGATAACACTCCTCTTTACAATGGCTTTCTGGTAATTAGAATTACATCCTTGAAAACACTGCACACATTCTGAAAATACTAACATTTCCTGATTGATTTATTAATGTATATCATATTATACTTATTAAACAAATCAGTGTCTCACCTTTAACACAGTACTAGTCAGACATACAAAGGATTTATATCCTTAGCATTTAGGCACAAATAAGGTGATGTGAAAAATTCTGTAGATGAACATCTAAAAATGGTACTTAATATTGTAATGCACTCCAACTCAGAAAACACACTTATTTTTACAGTAAAAACATTGGCCAATAAAACAAAATGGAGATATTCAGTACTTGAAACATAAGCAACACACACTTATCTAAAGAGAAATAGCTGCAATATTTTTTCAGACAGTTTAAAGGTGCCTTGAAAATATTCTTTCCTTTCTCCTTCTCCATATTTTCATTCTTCTATTACCTGCTTAAAGGAGAGTCTTTTCAAAATGAATAAACACCCTTGTATTGCTCTATAGTGTAGTCACAAAAAGCAGAGAGCAATATGGCCCTAACTTAGCTTAAGTCTTTGACCACAGAGACACTTACTTGGATATGGATCTCTTCATACTGGTGCCTTGTGGTGTGCAGATCTTGCTGTAGCTGTTGAGTTCGAGCTTGGCTGTTCAGTAGCTCTGCCTGCTTCTCTTGGAGGTCTGTCTGTAGCTGAGAGATTCTTTGCTCCTGGACATCCAGCTATCGAACCGCAAGAACAGCACAGTGCACAGAGGAAGTGAAAATCAATCAGCCTAACAAAAGCATTTTACTACAACTTAACTGTAGCCTCTTCTTTACAGCTAAAATGCCTATAGAAAGCTGACTGTCTTTAGTATTTCGTTCCAACTGTTGCAGCCACAAACAAAAGCCTTAACTTGAACATTGGTTACACAACTACATAATAAACCTCACCTACTGAAACGTCACTGCAAGCAAAAAAAAAAAAAAAAAATCAATGAAATTAATTATTAAGAGATATTATTTTGGTTCTCAGAAATTATACATTACTTCATAAAGTACCGCCCTATGGCTGACAAACCAATCCAGAATTCCCAAATGTCAGGTGGAGTTTAATAAAGCATTCATAAGCATAGAAAAATCAATTTATTCATAAGAATATATTTACAATGACAACCTATAAATGTAACACTCCAGAAGACTAAGTACATCTAGCGCCATAGGGTCATTAAAGATATGCTAAGTACTGTTTAATATAATGTACTAGCTCTGGTGTCAACCTCATATATCACAGTATTTCTGACAAGACCTTAATTATCACATTCAAATGAGCTACTCACATTTTAAATAGTAGTTATTAATAAAATAACAGGTAGAGAATAATAACATTCAGATGTCTGGATCTGTCCTTGGATTTATTCCCCTATCTTGGGACATCCAGCTACTGAAATACAAATATAGCTATTGATTCCCACAAACTGTTTACTTATTTTAATACCATGGAGGGTATTGGCAAATGCCAAAGTTGAGTGTCGGTCATTAACAGACCATCCAATATCTTCAGTCTCTGAGCTTCATTTAAAATTTAAAAAGAAAATACCATATTGATTCAAGACAAAGGCCAAAATGAAGTAGTCCGTGTGCAGATTATACATAGAACAGTTCCAAATATTAAAACCCAAGTAAATAATCCATTTGGACATAAATATTGTTCCACTAAAGATTCCATTACCAGGAGCAAAAAGCAAAAACATAAAAGTAATCCATCAGATTTGGAATACACAAATTATAAGGGTAAAATTTATCAAATGAATTTTCCTTATTCTCTTGCATTTTCAACAGAATCCGCTGGCTGTTTGAGATCCAGTCTAACATCACAATGTCTGTCTTTCTTTCTTTCTTTTCTTTTTCTCACTATTTCTCACTGCCTCCTCTCCCTCTCTTGCTATTCTCCCTCCTAAACTGATCAATACTTCATTTAAATCATGACATTAGCACACTCTAGCTGAAAAATAAAGCGACTGCCCTAATAAACAATAGGCAAAAGCCAAATTTCTAAATTAAAAAAATATGTGATTGATATATATATATATATATATATATATATATATGCCTTCTAATATAATACAGGATTAGAAAAATAAACAAAAATAAATAGAAACTCGAGTATTTTGTTTAAACTCTAGTAACTCTGGTGTTATACAGATCAATAGTTAATTTAAACCAGGTCATTGGCACATCAGAAATGAAAAATAAAACTAACAGTAGATACCTGGAAACAAAGACATGAAATAAGAAAACCAGCATGTTACCCTTAACAGAAAATTATAATTTTTAGACCAATTTTTGTCATTCATAACCCTGTAGGTGCATAAATAGCCAAAAACACGAGTACCAAAATTCTTTTGCACATTATTAATTTTTTGTAGATTATTCAATATGTCATGGGAATGATTTAAAATACATATATCAAAAAAAAAAGAAGGAAAAAAACAATTTTGAATATATTAAAAGTAATTGCCCTTCTTGTTTACCTCAGCAGAGAGGATGTCCCGGGCCTGGTGAGACAGAAGTACATCTCTCCGAAGATTCTCAATGGTAGCATCCCGCCGTGCCAGCTATGTTTAATCCATTTATGTTGGTTTTTTCACATTCCGCACGTAGAAGAACGAAAGAGAAGAGTAAATAATGAGATAAGAGAAAATGAGAGGCAAAAAATAGACTTCTACAGTATTAAATACTAACACAGCCACCACCAATGTCAACCAATGAGCAATTAGCAAGACAAGACTAAAGTTATTGATCCAGTTTTTAAAGCTAACTAGCCAAGCTGCAGGACTGTGTCAGCTGCTCTGTATTACACCTCCTTGGGGGGGGGGGGGGGGGTTTGTTGCAGGGGAGGGGGGGTTTTGGTTGGAGACTTATTGGCAAGTCCCGTTCTCCCTAGACCCCCAACGCTGAATAGGGAACTGGTCATTACCATTTAGCCTTGTATTGATCTGCTTGCTAAATATCACAGGCTCTTATGGAGACACACTGAAACACATGCACATACACTGAACATAGTGTCGAAGACGATTTATACTGAATAACACATTGGGGTAATTCTATGTTACATTTGCTACTGACTTTCAAGATATTATGGATTTTTAAGGCTTTTATATAGTCAGCTGAAGCACTAAGTAGCAAGTTGCCCTCTGTCAGGCTACCATTAAGCAATCAATTGCAATATAAAACATTTAGCAACAGTTAACTTCCACTTAAAAAAATATACTGTTAACTTAAACTAAAACTAATTAAACAGTATAGATTTACTGATTGTTGCTTTAGTCATAAATCACAAAAGATCTGTGTTTGAGATGTATCAGAACTTAACTTTTAGAAGGTTTGCATTTTTGTTCAGAAGTACATTTTAAAATACAAAGACATTTGTGTTACTTGCTCATTACATTATTGGATAGATTATTTATACCTCTAAGTGACATGTTTAAAAGTGTCACTACAAGAATCATAATATAATACATTCCATACAAAGTCACATTCATCATAAATTCTAAACTCAGTATTATGCAACACATTAAGGAATGAATAGATTCTCTACCTTAACTTTGCTGTTACAATGTGAAGCAGCATGTCATATGCTGGTCAGTGCTACTGTACCAGAATCATCACAAAGTTTGCACTATCCCTGCTTCTGCACAGGCTTTTGTCAGTCATCCTCCCTTTTCAAAGATGTGTTTAACAAAATAAGTGGTTACTCAAAATTGGTTCCATATGAGGAAACGTTTGTAGATGTGTATGTGCTTTTGTGTGACTGTGCCCTGCGAAAGATTGGGACCACATCCAGTATCTGTTTTTATCTTCCACACTATGCTGCCAGTGTAAGTAAACTTCAGCCTGTTGTGAATTAACATTTGGAATAAGCAAGTTCATAAAAAATGTGAACGGATGTTACTTGCAAAATACAAAAAAAAAAAAAAAAAAAAAAAAAATCAACAGGTTGACGTTTTCCATCAGTATGACATTTTAAAATGCACATATGATAAATCCATTTTTTTGGGGTGACTGTATTGGTATCCATCATGCCGAATCCATTTCAAGGTAGTGTTCTATAGGAAAGATTTTGTTTTCCACATCAATTGTCAATAAAGACTTTTAAGATACCAATATGGTACACACAGACCTATTTATTGAACATATCTAAAATGTATATTATAATTTTGAGGCTCACACTAGCTGCTGATTCAATGATTTAATATTGGCAACACAACAATACATATAAATCCATCACTCACCATATCATCCAATCATGCAGTGGGACATATGCACATAAATGTTAGAGCAAAATTCTAAAGTATCTCTTATTCTATGTTAGTAATGAAAGGAACTTTTGACCTTTTTCTGTCCAAATCAAAATGGTTATAAATTATTTGAAAAGGAGAATTTGTAATTAGTTACAGAGCAATTATAAGGCGTTGTGCTATTACAACTCATTTCAACAGAAAAATGTAGCATTGTTAATTACGAGTGAATATTGTGAGCTTTAAAAATCAAATTGAGCATGTTTTCTGAATTGAAACATTTTGTATAAAAAGGAGTTTTACAAATAAAAGATGACCATTCAGTCCACATGTCAGAAATACCTTTACAACAAATGTTCATCTTTTTACATTTTTTATTCATGAATGTTTATATGTTTACTATTATTTTGATGATATCACATTGCCACTCTCTTCTGTGCTTGTTTTCAATGGACACATCCATTATGGATCACTGTGTCCAAAAAAATAAAGTAAAGGCTTTGCTAAGGACTTGTGCTTGGCCAAATGCATACATTTAATTCTGAATCTGGTTTAGCCCCTTTAGGAGATCAATCTAAAATTGTTTTTATCAACTTCTGTGAACAAATCCAACAATTCTTTTGCCCAACTCTAAAAGAAAGACTTAATTTGACCTTATTAAAATTTTAGTTTCATCCTTTATTATTTTGTCATTTTCTTGTTTCGGTATTTTTGCCCATTTCCTTGCTCCTGGTTAATTGTACATTTTATATTGTGGCACTGTGACATTAGTCTGCTTTAGTTACTGCACTGTTTGACTCCCCTTATTTGTTTTCCATTTTTGTCAAGGTTTGCAATCTTTGCATTGCCTTTTTTGATTCTCTGGTTTTTGACCTATAGCTTTGTATTTAGGATGTTGAATTTTAGATTTGTTAATTACTAGCACAGAACAATTCCATTTACAATATTGCTATTTTGTTCAGTTCTTTGTGTTCTTTCAATTTGTTTATAATGACTCAAATTTCTTTTTTGTAGTGAGAAGACTATTTTTCCTTTTTGAAGAATTTTTTTTACTAAATTATTTAATGTTATTAAATAAATAATTTGATAAATAATTTGATACATTTAAGTATTCTGTGGGCAAGGCTTTTTGGCAGTTTTGGGCTTGATATCTGGCTGCTTCTGAGGGCCCTTGTAATCAAGATGTCTTGGGTCAGCAATGGACCACCATCATTATAATAGTGCAAAAGGTGTGACATGGGAGAGACTGTGGTATAATTCCCTGACAATAAACAAAAATATTGGTATAATTATCTTTGATGTACTTTGATATGGATTGAATATTTTATGAGGCTGATCATTCAATAAGAATAATCTGAATTAGCTGGTAATAAAGCTTTATGCTGTTTTACATGAGTTCAAAGCAGAAGATGAACCAATGTTTACAACATTACTTTTGAAAGGAGCTGTATAAAACAATAAAACATGTGGTTGACTAGAGGAGCTCATAAATTAGTCATTGAAATAAGTAATTTCTAACAGTGTGCTTGTAAAAATCATGGAAATAATGTGTCATGTAGTACATAGTGCCAGTGTACATCATACCTCAGATTTAAGCATTTCTGTCCCTTGGTATGGAATCAACTGGATATCTTGAATGCAAGAAGACTGACCATCATTAACCTGTAAAATAAAACATAACAACAGTGTTGCAGTGAATGTTATTGTAACTTGTGAACAGTTCAAGTCTAAAACAATATTGTAATTTCTGTTCTAGTTAACTGTGGTATCACTATCAGCTCAATCATTATTTCAGTTTGTGTGGGTAAATTATTAAAGGCTTTATATATATATATATATATTGTAAGATATGGCCGGCTATGTATCCCGGCCAATACCCCCAAGCCGC
>JANRMT010062806.1:48459686-48474787 GCA_026402145.1 Polypterus bichir lapradei
CCCTCTCGGGAATCGAACCTCGGACGTGGGCGCTACAGGCGAATGCTTTATTATTGCGCCACGGTGTGTGGTTTATCTATTTGAGCGTAGCAGTGTAATTCGGTTTTTGTTCAGCACTCTTTGGAACTGTTGCTTTTTGTCTGCGCACTGCGTCAGTTCACATGAGCCGCTGAATATGGTTTAATATGTCACTCGCTCGCTTCTAATTGTTTCGCTGCCTTCTTAATTATATAATGCATGTTTTCTAAAGCGCGTTTTGTAGCTCTTCCTGGCTTTCTACGTAATGCGTGATTACGTGAGAGGCGTGATGATGTCATACGAAACTCTGCCCCTCGAGCTGAACTCCATTACAGTAAATGCAGAAAAATAGCTTCTAGTTATGACCATTATGCGTAGAATTTCGAAATGAAACCTGCCCAACTTTTGTAAGTAAGCTGTAAGGAATGAGCCTGCCAAATTTCAGCCTTCTACCCACACGGGAAGTTGGAGAATTAGTAATGAGTCAGTCAGTGAGTGAGTGAGTCAGTCAGTCAGTGAGGGCTTTGCCTTTTATTAGTATAGATATGTCTTGTGGTGGTCACAAGACCATTTCATTTAGGGTGTTATCTTCATGAAAGGGTTGACTTCTTCTGTAGGATAATAACTCTGTGCCACATACAGTGTTCCTTTAGGAAACCTAACCATGAATACAACGTATTGTAGTAGTCTCCCAAGGCAGTCATCAGCTCTCAGTTTGCACAAGCATCCATAGGATAAAATTTCAACAAGCTCTTTAGTATACATGTCCATCAGAAAATGTTCAATATTTGTTCAATATGGATATAACATGAGCTGGAATCTCTGATCAATGCTTTTGAAATGCCATATCCTCGATGCCAAATAAGTAACCAACTTGGCATTAGGTGGGTGTGCCTAACAAACTATACAGTTGAAGGAGTTGTTTTATTTTACCTTTATATTTAGTTAAAAATAATAAAATAGATAAAAAAAATTTTGTCTTACAGTATTAATTCCATCATTTATAGGATTTTCAACCAGACTGCAACACGGTATGAATTTAAGGATGGATGTATGAAGTTTGTGTGATTTTCCCATGTGTTTGTGTTTTTCTATCCTTAAGAAGTGTCTGTGTCAAGGTAATTGAAGACAGTATTGGAAAGTGAATGTGTGCCCTAAAATCATTTGCTGCTTTATCCATTGTTTACTACTGCTTTACAAATGCTTGAAATAAAGGCAGAAAACTCCATTATATGGTTTAATCATCCAAAACACACAGGGTTGTACTAATTTAAGGAAGAATGAAAATATCCAATGGTAGAAAAATAATAAAGTAAACCCTGTGTTTCTCTAGGCCCTGCTGTAGCAGGTTCTTCTTTACCCATGTGGGATTCCAGTCAAACCTCTTACCCCTCATGTCCTGCTATCTCCCTATCATTATCTGGCCTGCAAGCTCCTCAATTCTTTGTCTCAGCCAATCAAATTACTCCAAGCTCACTGGATTTGTGACAGAAAGTGGCCTTTAAATCTGAGACAGAAGTTATTTCCTCAGTAATCTCTAGGTTATATTTGGGGTAATAGATGATCTTTAGTGTTATGAAACTATATCAGTAAGACACCTTTAAATTCCTGCTTAACTATATTTGTCAAAATGTGCTCCTACATAGCCTACCCTTTCCATGACGATACTGCTACCGGTACAGTGGAACCTCGGGTCACGAACATCTCGGAACACATACAAATCGGGTTACGACCAAAAAGTTCACCAAACTTTTGCATCTGTTCATGACCACACACTCGGGTGACGAACAAGCCAGTTTCCCTTCCGGTTCGTACGCGCCGATGATTTCCACAGATGTTCAGTCTCTCCCTGTACATTGTTCTCGGTCAGACGTGCGTGCATTCGCTGTGAACTCTTTGTGCTCTATTTCATGTGGTTTTGCATTAATTTTGCAATTAACCATGGCCTCTAAGCAAGTGAAGAGTGGTAGTGTTGGTGAAAAGAAAGGTTCGAAGAACATTGAAATCGAATTAAAAAAAGAAATTATTGAAAAGTATGAGCGTGGCGTTCGTGTTACTGATCTTGCCGCCGAGTACAAGAAGTCAAAATCTATGATTTCGACTATTCTAAAGCAGAACGAGGCCATTAAAGCAGCTGATGTTGCAAAAGGAGTTACAGTGTTAACCAAGCAGAGGCCTCAAGTGCTGGAAGAGATGAAAAAACTGTTGCTAGTGTGGTTGAACGAGAAGCAACTTGCAGGGGATAGCGTAAGTAAGGCGATGTTATGCGAGAAAGCCAGGAAGATTCATAGTGATTTGCTGCAAGGTTAGTTTTCTTGGTTGTTTATGGTTAGTTTTTGTATAAATTAAGGATTTTTCAAATTTTCTTTTTTTTCCCTGTGCTTAAAACTCATTTAAAAAAAAGCGTTTACAGCTAGCGGTTCATAAGGCTGTAGCGTGAACTCTTGCAATGTTAGTTTTCTCTGTTCAAGGTTTTTTCATTGTTATTCAATGTTTTTACATTTAGCTTACTATTACACTGTGCATTCCATGGTATAATTAACTATTTTTGTGCTTAAAAATCTTTAAAAAAAATATATTTACATACAGCTCGTACGGTCTGGAACGGATTAATTGTTTTTACATACAATCCTATGGGGGAAATTAGTTCGGGTCACGACCAAATCGGGTTGCAACCAGAGTTTTGGAATGAATTAAAGTCGTTACCTGAGGTTCCACTGTACTACTAATCCTTCTATATAAAAGCGGTTGGGATTGTCCTTCTGTCCTGTGAGTGCTACACAGGCGCGGAGTTTCACACACGCCCCGTCCATTTTGCAATGCACGATGGGATTTGTAGTTTCGTTTTTCCAGGTAAAAGATGATTTTCTACTCCAGACTGTGCGAGTAGCACGGAGTTTCACACATGCCCCGTCCATTTTGCAATGCACGATGGGATTTGTAGTTTCGTTTTTCCAGGTAAAAGATGATTTTCTACTTCAGACTGTGCGATATATTCTTCTTCTTTCTTACTATATAAAAGTGGTCGGGATTGTCCTTCCGTCCCGTGAGTGGAAAGCGTAGCAGTATTCCGCTTATCACAGACTTGCTACTTGCAGCTTGCGGTACGAAGCGACATGATGTGAGCAGAGTTCTGGTGCTCCCATCGTTCCCTTGCTTTTGTGCGTGATGCACTGGAAAAATAGACAAAATTATGTCTCTGGAAATAATTAATGTTGATGGAGTACAAATGCCTCACCACGTAGTAAATATCAGGGGGATTCAAAAAGGCGACCTCAATATAGAAAAAAAGTTAAAATTTCATCACAAAAATAACAGAAACTACAAGTATTAAAGTAATACCGCTCAAATGCAATATAACCAAATTAATGAGTTTGTATAAAATATCAAATTGATCTACATATTCGATTGCCTTAAGAAGTGGTCAACTTAAAAGTCGGTCGCCTTAAAAGGCGGGTCAGCCTAGTGTGCAATAAAGTGTGAATTCATCCCTGGCTGTGACCACTTTGTATGAGGCTGGGGCCTATTCCCCATACCCCTCTCAATCCATTATCTTTAGAGTAAGTACTTTCAGGGCGCTTGCCTACTCTTGACACTTGGAGGAACTCTCCAGTCAACAACTTGAACTTGATTTCTTTTGTTTTTTAATGTGCAGTCCTTTTATATCAAGTGTGATGCCCAAGATATTTCTGCTCCAGTAATCTCTCATTTGACACAACATTTTCATCTTTCAGCACTGTGGCAAAAGCAGAAGCAATTTAAAAATTCTCCCAGTAAAACCACCTTGTGTGCTGTTATATGATATATGTTCAGTTCTTCTAACAGGGCTTAAAGGACTAAAATAGCTATGGTAGAAGAACAACCTACCATGTCTGTCTTTCCATTCATGAGCATAAAAAAATTCATAGGAACACAATCTAAATGTTTAAAATTTTTAAATGAATTGACAAAGTAAATCTATGAGAGTTTTCTTAATTAAATCACAAAATGCATTTAAGAGTACAAGCAAAAAAAAACGCAGATTAGAAATTAATACAAATATTAGAAATTACAAATGGAAATATTCAAATTAGGTTACAGAAATATAAAACTACTAGGAACAGTTTATAAAAATATAAGACTCCCAAGTGTCGCAGAGCTATTGCTGTAAGGTGAGTATCAGTCAGTGTTACATTCTCTTTTATTACGAAATAACTTTGGTTATAAAATGCCATGTAAACCTTTATTACAGCTAGAGAAATAAGGTTATTAGTCTTTGAGAAACCTGGTTAACACACCTAGTTATTTGGTTATATAACCCCTTAAATGGTTTAGAGTTGAAGATATTGCAGTCTGTGCAGGTCTGTTGCGCTCTGTTAACCAATGCATATGTTAGCATCACACATGCTTTTGGCAGCCATTGGTTGAATATGGTGGAAGCATTCACAAAATAAATTTTGTGAGAAAAATGCTAGGAGCGATGACATTATTTCTTCTCCTGGTTGAAATAATTTGTCTCAATATTTCATAAACTGCTAAGTTTCTGTTGATGAGCTGAACATACAGTGCGAAGCTCAAAAGCACATTCTTAAGAGCAGTAAGGTAACACATTAAAAGTAAAGTGTGCTAAGTAGTCTGATTACTTTTTAAAGCAATGAGTAACATAACCAAATACTTATTTTACTGAAGCAAAAATATGCGTGTTGTTATTATCGTAGCAGCACTTGGGTATAAGGTACAAGTACCTTTGCAAAGCTAAGCAGAAGAGTGTGCTGCATGCAATCCAATAACAGAAAAATATTAATAACGTATCAGTTTAGTTTTCATTCAACTATTTACTATAAATATGTTGAAACAGAGTGATTGGGAAAAGCATTGGCTAGTGATAATCCTGCAAATGAATGGTGGCTCAAGTTAAGGATTTTAAAAGGGAATGAATGTTATTTATTTCAGAGCACATAAAGGGCTAAACATATTTATAAAACACAAGAAAATGATCACATGCTTGTTTTCAGAGTCATGGAGTATGATGATGACATCTAACTGTTTTGTACACAGTTTAATGATGTTGGAGTGTTTTGCCAAAGGAAAACTCCAGAAGATCACTTGCACCTGTAAACTCAAATTTATAACAGACCACGATCGTGCCTTATACAGTTTACTCATCTTATCCCAGTTACGTGTGGATGTAATCACACTCATTCATACAGATATTTGAGTGTAAAAAAAAACATACATACAGAAAATGTTATCATCTTTTTCATCAAAAACAAGTTGGGCTATTGGTGAGGAATGTCCAGGACCTTTACTGAATGAGTAAGACAGTACAAGAGAATACAAAGAAATAATGCATTGAAAACAACTGACCATTCATAATAAACAGTAAAGTGACTCATAGAATTTGGTACATTGTACTATTGTGGGGGAAAAAAACTTAAAGAGCCAAAGTGACTCCCCTGTTTTCATAAAGGAATTGCTTATTTTGTCTTTTTTATTTCTACCTTATTTAGAACAAAATAAGAAAGCAGCAACTTAGCAGTGAGATGTATGGCCTGCCATTCCAATACATATTGGCCTCTTACACACAGTCATTTGGAAAACATGTGTGTGTGTTATGCAATATATGTGTTTCATTTCACATAGAGTGTCCATCCATTCATTTTTGCAATACATGTTTGTATAGGGCCAGGGCTTGGCAGCATTGGGCACAATACAAGCACTTAACTGGAGGCCTGTTGATTGTGGCCTCACTTGCTTACACTGGGCAAATCTCTGAGTTCATGCTTTACTTGGTGAGAAGGGAAACTCACTTCCCTTTATAGACAAATTAATCCATTAACTGGAGTAGTTACCTCCCAGGTCTCATTATTTCTCTATCTCTTCATCTTCTACTATATGAATGGTATGGATGGAAGTTTGGGGGTAGTTTTAAGTTTACTCTGCTAGGACTGAGTACAAAGTAAAAGCTACCTCTGAACCAAATGCCAGCCTTTTATAAGGTTCGCCCAAGGACACAGTCATCCCTGGCCAATTTGGGGTCACCAGCTAACCTTACAACTATCTGTGAGGAACTTAAAATGAAAGACTTCTTATTCAGTTGCACCTTAACCATACTGTGTGACCCTGAACGAGACCCTTAAACTGCCTCTGCTCAGTTTGTATAAATGTGTGAGTTCATGTATTGTAGCTCTTTATTTGTGAGGCCAACGTAGGAGGCTGTTCACTGTTGAAATCTGCTGTGTAGAATATAAGATGTTTATTAGGTTGGAAAGGAACGTTTAGCATTATATATTTGCTTTATGAATTAGCTAATGGGTAACAAGATGGTGCCATAGTGAATGCTGCTTTTCTCAAGATTGTTGTAGTGCATTTTTTAACAAATCTCTGTTCTTATGTGTATGTAATTCGTAATTTGTCAAATTTGTATAAGTATTTTACCTGTGAACCTGTTATGCAATCTGAGCCTGCACTTAGTAAAGAGCACAATACAAAAATACATTGAACTGAATTAATGTTTCACAGCTCCATGTGAGGTGGACTTTCCACATTCTCTCCATCTCCATATAGGCTTTTCTCTGGACTCTCCAGTTTACCTCCCACAACATTCCAGTGAGTGTGGAAGTCTCGTATAAATGTGTATGTCATGCCATGGACTGAGCTGGCACTTGATGCTGCTTGGATGGGCTCTGGACCCCATTTGAGCAGGACATGAATTAAGCAGACTTGGTAATGGATTGATGTCATTTTGTTATTTGACATGATAGGTATAATCAGGGTAGTGTGTGGGCATAAATGATATATATACAGTATATATATTATAGCATTGGTTCTATGAACAGTATAATGAATATTGTTGTTTTCACATTGATGTTATTAACAATGCTAAATAAAGTAGTGAAGTACAAAAATGGTAGTTTTCCGAAAAAATCTTCTGTATCTGTGAAAAACCTGGTCTGGATGCCTTCCCATGATTAATAAGATATCCTTTAAAATGAGACAGCTAAAGTGTGGATTCCAACAAAAATGGAGGACAAGTTAGACCAAATGACTTTAACATTATTGAGTGACATATCAGGGAGATCATGTTGCACATCTTCATTTGCACAAGTATGTCAGTGGTTTGTGTATTAAAAGGAATGAAATGTTGCAAAAATTAAAGTTGCAAAACATTAAAACCCTGAATTTCAACCTGAGTAAACGCTTGCTTTTCATTGAAAACAGTAATTGCCAGGCTGAGCACTTACCAAAACACCAGGATATGCACTTAGCTTGTTCCCAGAAGATCGTACCCAGCAAGACCTTTTCACCAGAGCCCTCAGCACCTCCTGGAACTTCCTGCAGTACAGCCCGTTGACAAGGCTGTCTGGCATTCTTTCCCAGACCTCACTGGGCTTCTTTAAGAAAGGAACAAATTAGATTTTAGTGAGTCTGAGATTGGTGCTTGTCCCTGCCCTGTGCAGCATGCCTCCTGAAGTGACAGCATGCATTTTGCTTCATTTCAGTTGTATTACTGAGAAAGAAGTGAAATGCAGTATAGTAATCCAAAAATTGTTTCTTTTTACTGTTAGATTTATTTTTAAAACAGGACAGAGTATTGTAAGCTATGTAAAATGTGGTCATTTTAAAAGGAAAGTATTTCTCAATGCAACTATAAGAAAAACAGCCTGCTTTAATCTGAGAAAAAGGGAAGAGATGGGGGCCTGACTACAACTGATAGGTTTTCATAGAGATATAGACAGATGGATATTTACACTTAAAAAAAAAATATATATATATATATATATTCTGCTTTGGCTTTTGTTGGTTTATGTTCAACTTTATTTTTAATTATGAGTAAAGCTCTGCTATAAAGGAGGAGGATTGTGAGGCAGGCAACCAGAGTGGCAGTAAAGGATGCATTAAGCAATTAAAGTTAGGCAGCACAGAAATGAAATGATGCGGTGATTTTTCCAGTAATTGCCTTAGCTATCACATTTGATCACTAGGGAATGAGCTGGAGAAGGAGGAATGAGAGCGATAAGCTTTACATCAGCATTTTACTCAGACACACACCTTTAATACACACTTGCACACACTCTCATTGATTGGTATATGTACTGTACATGCACTATGAATGTGTTCTGTGGGATTGTTTATTTGCTTTCTGGGCATCATTTTTTATAATTTATTATATAAAGTTTAATTATGTTTTTGATCTTAAACTATGCAAAAAAAATCTGTACCTTTTTGGTTATCACATTTTTCATTGTCATTTATGAATAAAACAGAGATTTAAAAGAAACAATGCATACTGCATATTGTTTAATGTTGGCTTTTAACCGTTTTAATAAGCAGAATGAAAGTAAAAATAGTCACTAACAGTACAATTCTAGAACCCATCCTTCTATTTATTGAACCCATTTAATCCACCCTAATAAAAGAATAAATGTCAGTGTGTCTTTGTGTCCATCCGTATTCTGTTTCTCTGTCATTCCAACAGACTGCATATCTCAAACATTGGTAACAATAAAATGCATTGCATTTGTCATGCTTACAGATGGCTTATCACAAACATTTGTAGTAATGCATTTTATTACAACAAATGTTTGTGATATACCATTTGTTGGAATGACAAATGCAATGCATTTCATTGCATCATACATTCTAAGATACTTTCCAATAGATGATGCACTGCAAATGTTAATTCTAAGTCTACATCGATTGCTTACAGTACATTTCAACCTGTGTTAGATGGTTAGCACAGCTACTTCAGTCATAAATGGTTCCCAAGTTCAGGGACACCTCTAGCCCAATCCTTGCTGTCAACCAGAATCAACCTACAGGCACAAAAATGTGTATCATTAAACTAAATGCTGATGTACAACACAATCTAATAACTTTATCCCAACTGAGTAGGTAGCACATACTATGTAATTTACTAAAGAAACATCCACATTGGGTTCAGATTTGGAGACTCAGTTGGCTTAATATTCATGAGGCCCCCAATCCACTATACCAAATCCCACCCCGACCTCAACCCCCCCATCATTTAGGGAACCTGTGCCTGGGCTCGACATATCGACTCTGGGATCTGTGTATGAGTTCAGTTGCAGGGTGTTGGAGTCTACCCCAGCATCATCACATGCAGTGCATGAGGCACCGAACCATCTCAAGGCATACTGTGCCACTTATAGAGTCAGTAATGAACCAAGCCTACCTATCTTTGGGATGTAGTGGGAGAACTGGAGTATCTAGATGAAAATCCACACACACAGGGTGAACACACATTCACAGATGCAATGAATGAGCCAAGAGCCTTCTTGAGGTATAACACAGGAGCACCAACTAATGTGCACAGGTAACGTAATATAAAAATGTCATATGTCATATTTAATTGAGAAGCAAAGTATACTAATCTTTAGAAAATGTATATACTGTATAACCTCTGCTTAATTTGATGCCATAATAGATGTCAATGCAAGGACAATGTGTAGTTCTTCAGACACTCAAGCCTTGTTCTGTTTCACAATAAAGCTTTTCCAGCATGATTGTTATTTCAACCATAGGGATCTACTCCTGTAGAAAATCCAAGTCATTTATTTTTTTGAGGAACATCCTTCACATAACTCTGTGTGAAAAAGCCAGTGGTGTTAAGTAAGCACCTCATCCAATCGAACAATCTGGAAATCTTGTCATTCAGAGCACAGCAAACTGACGAACATGACTGAGAAGGGGACCATGATGTTGTGACCTCCCTCTTTCTTTCTTAATGCTGTTCTACACTGTGCATGTTAGTCTAAGGTAGACCAAGTTCCCAACTGCAAAGTGCAATTGTAACACATTTTTTGGCTTTGTATATATGATTAATTGACTTGTTAGGTTCTTGATTCCTATATAAATCACCGGATGTAGCATTTAACGTAAATGACACCATGCAAGTGAATTGTACCAGCAATCACTCCAACACTTGAAGTACTAATGAAAGATGAGGAAAGGTGGTGTGGATTTTTTCATATTCTATTAAAAGAGTCATTTGCTGCATGTCCAGAATTAATTGGTATATGCACCAATATGTCTTTTTTGTTATGCTGAAGGGTTAGTGAACTTAAGTGAGAAAACGGAAAAGTTAATGCATTCAGTGTTAATTATGCATATGTTTATAATATGTATACAAATGCTGTATATATACTGTACATATGTATCTATATATATTTAAAATGTTAAGGGCTGTCTCAAAAACTCTCCCAACCCAGGATTTAGAAGTTTGATCTTGGTCTCATTTGAGAGCTTATGTCACGATACATGTAATATCACCCATGAACTGGTCAAGCAGGCCACAATGACCAGAGAATTCAGCTTTGAGAATTTTTTGCAGCAGGCAGCAACACAGCTACATGCCTTACTATTAGAGGTGACACAGACATGCACTATCGCTGACAGGAAAAGCGCAGCTGGCCAGCTGCTAATAATTCAATGAAGCACATGGCACAGGCCACACTGATAGTAAACTCTGGGATACTGACACTGATCGACACAGTGCCATGGGAGAAAGAATAATGTTGACGGACAACATTGTAATAGAAAGTTCAGTGCTCAACACAGTGACACAGAAGAAAGCAAAGTAGCGCCAGACCAAAGGTAAAGGAGAACTTTAAACTTTATTTATGAGGTTGCAAGCTTATGCCATAACTGTAGCCTTTTTAGTATTTTTGTAACAGCAGACAATTTGTATCTGTGCTGAGTACATCGTATGTGTGCCTTTGTATTCAAATATTGGGCAACATTCAAGTGTTAACATCATAGATCCTGGCAATCAGTGTTGCAAGTGCAGTTTGTGAGAAGATATAGCTTTATGTAACAGTCAGTGGCCTGGAAAGTGTGCCGTAGAACACCTCGTTTAATTTAATACATTATCATGGCTAGGGAAAGTGCCAGAAAGGAGGGAGATAATCAAACGTTCTGCTCCCTATAAATGTGCACAAAGATGATATAGAAGAAATTGGATTTGAAAACAGCGGAGCAAGGAAGAATACAACTGATCAGGGCTTGATAAGGGATGAGTTTTTTTTTTTTTTTTTTTTAAGAAAAAAAACTATAATTTTTCACAAATGTGTTAGTAGAGGTTAACAAAGTATGGCTTATATACCTTTTTTTAGCATTTTCTCTACTCTGCACATGTGGTAGCATTTCTTTGTTTCAATTTAAAATAACCTTTCATTTATTTAAGAGAATATGTTCTTATATTACTAATGACATTGCTTTCCTTCTGTATTTTACTTTTACTTATCAAACAAAATATGTCATTATCTTTGACCGATATGACCTGAGATCTAATCGTCCATTATCACGTAAAACTGTTTGTATGAATCATGTGGAAACTGATGTTTATTAATAGTGTATGGGGAAAATAGTATTATCCATTGTCCAATATTTTGGTATCATTATTTGTCCGTCAGTAGACTGCAAGTTTATAGAATTCATTTAATGTACTTACCACAAAATCAGGAATACTTGTCAATTTAATGTTATAATGCAAATTTCAAGGTAGCTGTGGTCCTATCACATATTCTTCTGTTGTTTTATTGTATATTTTCTACAGTAGTTGTCTCTTCCGTTATTTTTTTTTTTTATACATGCAGTATGGGTAATGTATTTAAGACTGTTTGTGTGGGCACTTGCATAGTGCAAGGGTTGTGGCTCCTCATGCTGAAAAAATTGTTTTAAAAACTTGCCTTAGTCTCCGCTGAAGTCAAAAACACTATTTAAATAAAGGTTTGGTTTTTTTTGGAAACCAAAAAACAGGACTTGCCAATTTGTCGAATTAGTGGGAAAACTTCTGTAGTTTTGACATGATAATAATGAAACGTTTTCAGACAGCAGCGTTTTTATTTACTTATCTTTGCTCAAATACTGAAATTTGTTATTTATTATCTACCTTGGTGCATCTTTATTGTTAGGTTCTTGGTCAGTGTGCTGAATGTCTTGCAGTAATCTGGGAGTCCAATCGGATGAATGCCGAAATTTTACTTTGATGCTTGGCAATACGCAATAAATAAAATATGCAGAATTTTTTTAGTTAAGGTGTGCATATTTGTGGCGTATGAATTACATTATACATGGATATGCAGTCTCCAAAAAGCACTCCAACATTACACAGAAAAGCAACTTTTCGTGACATATGAAATTGGAGTGGCATCTGTCAAAGACTGCTGCAGTTTTGCCTTCACTGCTTGGCTTCTCTCTGAGATCATTTAAGTACGCACCAGTCCCTTGTCAGCCCCTGCACACTCCTGCTGACTGATGGGAATTGAGGTCCTCTCATTATGACTTCCATGGGATCATCCTAATAACAGGCTTGTTTATTGAATAACTAGCAAAATACCCGCGCTTCGCAGTGGCGAAGTACTGCCTTAAAATTTTTATTAAGAAGACAATTAAACCTTTTTAAAACTGAGGGAAAATATACCAATAATTATTTGTTAAGAATCTGTTTGTATGCCACGTTGTCAGTTCGGCCCTCCAGTTGTAATATGACCAAGCTGTAGCTGTGCGCTGAGCTTACTCTTGAGCATGCAACGTACAGTTGGCCATGTGAACAGTAATCTTGTTTCAAATCTCACAGCTTGGATTGCTGCTGTCATAATCGGTTTGAGTTTCATGGTTTGTTTCAATTACGACAGTATTTGTAGGACTTGTGTTAAAGAGACATTCGGCATCTGTCAAGCGTTGTAAGTATACAACCAGTTTCATTGATAACTTCACATCCAGCTTTTGAGAGTTTAAACATTTCTAAACATCAAAGTGTCCACTACTGAAATCGTCACCTGTGAATCTAAGATGTTTAAGAGGCATTGGCGGTTGTCGAAAGGTGTAAAATATTTGGCCATTTTAGTACACTTAAGCATTTCACTCTTCTAGTGCTCCTGTGTAGTATAATTATCTCCTGTACCGTCATCAGTCCACACCTTGAACCTGTCCCAGTCATTCAATACATAAGACACAATGTTCCTTCCGGATATCAAGAGTGAGCCTGATATGGCCGTGCAATATGTAACACAGAGAATGGAAAAGGCAGGTGCCATCTCCGGGCATGGAAACCACTTGGTAAGTGACAGTTCTTTGATCGATGGTGATCACCTCGATAGACATGTTAATGGGGGTACGGTTGGAATGATAAAGGAAATGGGTACCTGAACAATGTAAAGTAAGTCTAAAATACCTACACAATAACTATAATCGTAATAAATGAACAATAAAACAGCGGAGAAGCCATGGATTAAATAAAAAGGCCGTAGTTATCAGCAGGGAGACGTGAATACCGTGGCGAAGCAAGGAAGGGAATGTAGAGACTGGAGCGACAGACGGCCTTATATAGGCAGGCAGCCAACAACGTGGGAGGCATTGGGATGGGGGACCCAACGCCGCCTCACACGGTGACCGAGCTGCAGGCTATGGACGTATATATGTACGTAAGTAGGATTCAGTTAGCGTTGGGAACCCGCGTACCAAATTTCTTGAAGATGGGCCCATAAGTAACAAAGACCGTTGAAAAGTTCAATATGACGGCCGACAGTGGCATCATATCACCGAAATAAGTACCAAATTTCAGCCTTCTACCTACACTGGAAGTTGGAGAATTAGTGACGTTGGAAAGTTCAATATGGGGGCTGACGGTGGCGTCACACCACCGAAATAAGTACATACATTGGTTTCGGTTAGCGCAGGGAAGCCGCCTACCAAATTTCGTGAAGGTGGGGCCATAAATAAGAAAGTTGAACATGGCGAACATTGTCAACCGTTATGACCGTTACGCGTAGAATTTCGAAATGAAACCTGCTTAACTTTTGTAAGTAAGCTGTAAGGAATGAGCCTGCCAAATTTCAGCCTTTTACCTACACGGAAAGTTGGAGAATTAGTGACGTTGGAAAGTTCAATATGGCGGCTGACAGTGGCGTCATACCACCGAAATAAGTATGTACATTGGTTTTGGTTAGCGCAGGGAAGCCGCCTACCAGATTTCGTGAAGATGGGGCCATGAATAAGAAAGTTCAACATGGCGGACATTGTTGACCGTTATGACCGTTACGCGTAGAATTTCGAAATGAAACCTGCTTAACTTTTGTAAGTAAGCTGTAAGGAATGAGCCTGCCAAATTTCAGCCTTCCACCTACACGGGAAGTTGGAGAATTAGTGACGTTGTAAAGTTCAATATGGCGGCTGACAGTGGTGTCATACCACCGAAATAAGTATGTACATTGGTTTCGGTTAGCGCAGGGAAGCCGCCTACCAAATTTCGTGAAGATGGGGCCATGAATAAGAAAGTTCAACATGGCGGACATTGTGAAAATTATTGACGTTGGAAAGTTCAATATGGCGGCCGACAGTGGCGTCATACCATCGAAATAAGTACATACATCGGTTTCGGTTAGCGCAGGGAATCCGCCTACCAAATTTTGTGAAGATGGGGCCATAAATAAGAAAGTTCAACATGGCGGACGTTGTCGACCGTTATCGACCGTTATGACCGTTACGTGTAGAATTTCGAAATGAAACCTGCTTAACTTTTGTAAGTAAGCTGTAAGGAATGAGCCTGCCAAATTTCAGCCTTCTACCTACACGGGAAGTTGGAGAATTAGTGACATTGGAAAGTTCAATATGACGGCTGACAGTGGCGTCATACCACCGAAATAAGTATGTACATTGGTTTCGGTTAGCGCAGGGAAGCCACCTACCAAATTTCGTGAAGATGGGGTCAGCCTTCTACCTGCACGGGAAGTTGGAAAATTAGTGACGTTGGAAAGTTCTATATGGCGGCCGACAGTGGCGTCATACCATCGAAATAAATCCATACATCGGTTTCGGTTAGCGCAGGGAAGCTGCCTACCAAATTTCGTGAAGATGGGGCCATAAATAAGAAAGTTCAACATGGCGGATGTTGTTGACCGTTATCGACCGTTATGACCGTTACGCGTAGAATTTCAAAATGAAACCTGCTTAACTTTTGTAAGTAAGCTGTAAGGAATAAGCCTACCAAATTTCAGCCTTCCACCTACACGGGAAGTTGGAAAATTAGTGATGAGTGAGTGAGTGAGTGAGTGAGTGAGTGAGTGAGTGAGTGAGTGAGT
>JANRMT010062806.1:48485922-48502929 GCA_026402145.1 Polypterus bichir lapradei
ATATAGATATGGGAACAACACTCATATCAATGACAAAACAATTACATTAACAATCATGTTACGTTATTTTTTAAATTTTTCCTTTTCTTTTTCATACCTTCTTTAACACTCTACTTCTCCGCTGCGAAGCGCGGGTATTCTGCTAGTGTTAATATGTGAGAAGAAAGCAAACCCCATGTTGTTTTATTGCCTTCACTAGCCTGCACAGGTTTCACCATATCTTTGTCCACGTCATATTCTGAATTAACAGTAATACAAATTAACCTCATAATAAAAACAAACTATACTCTGAAAATTACTGGCATTAAACATGCATCATAAAGTGACAAGTGATCCAATAACTGTAAGTATGAGACTCATACATGTTTATAAGACATGATGAAATTGTTTTGGAGGGCAATGAGGTGCATTAGTAAGTGCTGTCATCTTATATATTCAGTGACTGGAGTTCGAATCCCACATCTGGTTGTTGTACATGTAGAATTTGCACGTTCACTCCACATCCTCTTCACAAAAATCAAGCATTCTTCCCATACCTCGAAAGACATGCCTGCCTGTCAAATTAATTGTCACCTCCAAACTAGTTCTGTGCGGATTTGTGCGAGAGTTGGTCTTGTTTTTCTGTCTTTATCAAAGTGATCCCAAAAATACCTCTGTCTCTTTTTAAGACAGAACTGAATTAAGCAGTGTCATGGATGGGATGGCATCCCTGTTGGGATGACAGGTTTTCCTTTACCTAGCTGAAAGGCCATGAAGATGGAGGAGTATAAGGGATGGAAGTACAGTATAGTACATGGGACAGGGGTTCAGCATTTTTCCTCAAAGCTTGT
The DNA here is from genome assembly GCA_026402145.1 of Polypterus bichir lapradei. Classification (NCBI taxonomy): domain Eukaryota; kingdom Metazoa; phylum Chordata; class Cladistia; order Polypteriformes; family Polypteridae; genus Polypterus; species Polypterus bichir. Next base: position 48,486,753 of record JANRMT010062806.1, read on the forward strand.
ATAGAAATACAAAATAATGGATAGATAGGCATCCCATTTGGGTTGCATGATGCCTCTGTCTGGATGTGTGGTTCTATTGAAGGAGACTCAGCACCAGGGATGGATGGATGCTGCTCCCTGCGTCACCATGGAGGCAAGAATAGTGGAAGGGACAAAGGAAGACAAGGCTATGTAGGACCTGTAGTACTGAAGGGCACCCATGTTGGCTGCCGTAGGCACCCACCAGAGGGTAAAACCGGGTGAGGACTACCATATTTTATGGCCATTCTGCCTTGACCCAGAAATGCTTCCTGTGTGGAATGTGCTGGTACAGAAATGGAGACAGAGGATGCTTCTCTGGGAATGAGTGGATGGTTGAAGGAAGGAGAAGAAGAAGAAAAAGAAGATAATTTGTGCTTGTATGAAATTGAGGCCTACAAGAAGCTGTTTGGTGCATAATTCTTTTTGGTCATGTTGTGTCCGGGGTTTGGGGCTCTGCTGAACCCCCTACAGACCACAGAGGGTTTAAGAAAGTTAGCTTAGCTGTTGATTGTTGCTGTGATGCACTGTTTTACTCCTGGGCATGGACATGTAAATATTAAGGGTATCATAGATACATGGAAGTTTAATGTAATATGAACAGTAATCAGAATCAATAGGCTTGGCTATGATGGTTTAATAGTTTGTGCTTTATATACTGTATATCTATATCTAAAATATACCATGATAGCATTTAATTGTGCCCCTGCACCCATTAAGTAAAGTAAAGCACTGTTTGGCCAAAGTATTGTGTAAGGTATTAGCAATCGCAAAAAAAAATCCCTGTTATTGTTTCTGAAAATGTCAAAAAACAACTAGAATTCTAAACCTTCTGAATCAAACATAAGGACTTTGTGTCAAAAACTAACAGCGATGACTGAAAACTAAACACATATAATCACAAAATGATGGACAGGGAACTTATTTTAATTAAAATATTATAACACTTTTACTGTTAGACCAACAGATAAAATAATTAAAGAAGCTCAGGATCAACATCACCAAATAATATGATCCTACAAAAGCCTGGAAGAATGGTTTGCTTTAAATTATTTTTGTTTTCAGCATGATTGGTAATATTAAATACAGAGACCGAGTGAAAGGGTGACCCACACAGAAACATTCATAAACTGTATAATAAACAGCCTAGTGAAGGCTACAATATTCAGAGCACATAATATTGCAATGGGAAGCAATGAGAATGTTGTAAAAATGTCACTGTTCTCTAACACTGACTGCCTCAAAAGAAGGCTGTGCATTAAATTCTAAAACTCAGGTCTGCTGCAGAACCTCATTATAAAGCTGAAGCACTGTTGTTTTTCATCTGATAGTGTTCCATGCCCTTTGAAAATGAATGCCATTGTCACTGCGTCCCAGCACACAGGAGACTTCCAGAAGCTGCTATTATTTCAAAGAGAGTATAACTAGCATACACACATAATGCACAAACCCTAGTTACTATGACTTTCAAATTGCATCCTCTAAGAATAGAGTAGATATTTAAACAATCGTGTCTCATATTTAGGCCCTAAACTGTGCTGGTGCCCTTCTTTGTTCCCAATGCTGCAGGAATAGGCTCAGACACCTCATAACCCTGAAGTGGATTAACTGGATTTAAGAATGTTATGTATAGTATATAAATGACTAAAATAGAACTTTGACCTCCAAGGTTTAAGTTACAAAAACCGAATAAACACAAGCTGTATAATAGATTTGAAATTATTACCTTATGTAGCCAGGTTAGGTCCTAGACTATGGCTCCCTGAGACCCTAAAACTGGATTACACAAGTTCAATAAATGAATAAAACCTCCTTACATACACTGATAGACGAAAAAGACCAAACTTTTATAAGCTAAAATATGCAGTATGCTTTAACATGCATATATTCCTCTTTAGTAGACATTGTGTTTTAGTAGGCAACAAATAAGAACGGATATGGTGACAGACTCACACTCCACCTTTAGTTCATTGTGTGACCCGTGAGTAAGGCAGTTACCATTCTTAAAGACCCAATGTAAGAGCATCCAATCCATCTTCCAGTATTCAGGCAGCAACAGGCACTGACAAACCTAAAACAGTATGTTGAGAGAACATATTAAATCTGCATAGAAAGTGACTCGGCCGGAATACTGAAGAAGTCTCTTGGAGCTGTAAGCAAACTATTTTGCATCCCCGGTATTTGAGTTGCTCTGTGTAAAATATTGTACTGTGAATTTAAAATGCACTAGGTATGGTGTTTAATACCACATGCTGAAATAGAAAAATGTAATGCAATGTAAAATGAAAGCTGGAGATTCATACATACACATATATACAAACTTAAAACAGCCAATTTAAACATTATTTTGAATGTGGAGAGATACTGCAAAATCCACACAAAATGTCACTAGGCCAGATGATATCTAGATGAGACTGGATATTTCCTTTGAATATATTGCACTAGCAACACACTACATGAGCAACATGGTGGTGCAGTGATTAGCACTACTGCCTCCAAGTTCTGGTGCCTCTTTTCAATGTGGACATTCTTCAGGTATTCTGTTTTCTTCCATCATCCTATAGACAGGTTTGAATAAATGGTGTTTATAAACTGCTCTGCTGTGAATTCAGCCCTGTGATAGTCTGTCATTCCTTTCAAGGGAGGTTTCTTGATTCACCCGTGAAAATGAAAGGATTAGCAGAGCAGGTGGGTTCAGAAATTGGATGAGAGGATTCCTGAGCATTTACTTAAAGAACTTAACAACATAGGATGAACATTATCAGAGGAAGTAAACTGGAATGAAATGGCATGTATCAATTTTGTTTAAAAAAAAAGAATAACAAACTAAACTAAATTGTCAAATTTTATCAGGCTGGTTATGGCTGCTTCCTGCAATCCAGAGTGTCCTGCGTTGCTCTGCCAGCCTGTTTGCTGTCTGTGTAGAGTTTGCACATTTTTCTTTATGTCCCAAGCGACTCTGATTGAATTCCACATCCCAAAACACACAAATGTTTGGCTGAATGGCATTTCTCAACTGGCCAAGTGCCAGTGAATGTGTCCTGCTATGGCATAGCACTATATCTACAGATTGGTCCAGCACCCGACAACAGAAAAGGGGTGTTCAGAAAATGAAAGAAGAAATACTTTCAGCAGTGCTAAAGATTTCATCACCTTGCACTAAAGTCAGTAAGTATTTAACATGTGTCCTTGAAACAAGCAAGATTCCATTTTCTATGCTTAGTCTGTGATTAATGAATGTTTTTCTGATCAAAAGGGTAATTATAACATGAACTGAAAAATTATAATTTTAATGCTTACTATTTTTGAAACTATGCAGTTGGTTTGAGGAACCAAACCTATTTAAAAGCAACAAATTGACTCAGTATTTCTTTTGTTATAGTTTTTGAGAGGCAAGTGCATAATCAGACTAGGGTAAGCTGAAGGAAGAATCATCAGTTAATACTGACTGGCTTGCGTGTTTGTGTGTAACCTACTGTGAGTGCTCATCTGTGGTGGGGGGTACTGTATAAAGCTTAGGGTGGAAAAGGACACCCCATCTGAGGATATTCTACAGAACAAAATAAACAAATGTTCAAAGTCTGGTTCAAACTAACTATTAAAACCATTTGTGGGTGACATGGTAGTGCAGTGCAGTAATAGTACTACTACCTCATAATGTCAGAGTCTGAGTCCAAGTTCTAAACCAGTCATTTTCTATACACATTTTGCATAGTCTTCCAAGATCCATGTTGGTTGTCTATGTGTCTGTTTAGTTAAATAGCCCACTAAAATGGCTGCATATTAATGTGTGTTGGTGCACTGTGATGATCTAACACTCTGTCCATGGATGATTAGTGCCTTGCATTCATTACTACTGCTAATAGAGGCTTACAGCCTTCTGACCTGGAATTACATAATAGGACATTAGACAGGAAATGGATTCAATGTGTGAAATATTCCATGGTAATCATGTGTGCGAGTCCCATTACTGCTCCAGTGTCAACCGAACCCTGAAATTGTATTTTGTTACTATGTGTGATTGACGGCTGGGGATCTTGCCCAGACAGAACGCTCTTTTTAGGAGAAGACCAGAGGAATGGGCATACTGCCTGGAATACCTCCCCCGGGACACGAGAGGGCAGCCCCCTTGGTTTACATCGGGGCCACGGAATTGGAGCTTAGAAGCTCAACCTGGTGCGGGTCTGTGGCCACCACCAGGGGGCACCTGGACAGCCCAAGAGTCTGAACATGCAGCACTTCCGCCACACCCAGAAGTGCTGCCAGAAGAGGAGTGGGGTTCCGGTGCAGCACTTCTGCCGCACCCGGAAGTACTGCCAGATGTTAATCAAGGGGCACCTAGAGCACTTCCGGGTGCACTATAAAGGAGACCGACTCAATCCACTCCTAGGCCAGAGCTGGGAGGCAGAAGATGAGGTGGCGAGTGAGAAGTGGAAGTGGCAGAAGAAAGAATTAAGCGGAGTTGGATATTGGGGCACGGTGTTGTGTGCAGGACGGTTTAATTAAATAAAAGTGCGTGTTCTGGACATTCTGAGTCTGTGTGTCTGTCTGTAGCCGGGCTATCTTTTACATATGGAATAAAACAATAAATTAACAATGGAGAATGTTATTAGTTAGGATGTGTATATGTTAAGCAGACAAATCATATCATACATGAATACACAATCTACAGACAAAAAACATGCTACTCTGTACATCTGACCAGCATTATGCAGATCAGCCATTTTTCATGAGACATATGCATTTACACGCTGTGTGTGCAATGCTAAAATGGATACCTCATAATTCACATTAACGTAATTTTGTGCTGTGAACCAGTTCACTAGTTGAAGAGCTCATAGGCAGATGATACAATACCAGCACAAATCACCATAACATGCTTTTAAAATGTATTATTGGGAACTCATCACTATTTTAATTAGAGGATCCTAGACTCACCTCAGACTAAAGACTAAAATCACTAAAGAAAGGTGGATACACAGCAAATTATTTCATTTGGTGTTAAAAGAGTCAACACTGATATCTGACCAGTAATCTTCTCTTTGAGACAAACAATGTTATGGAACTATGTCTTTTGCCATACAGATTCATGAAATTACACAAGTGGGCAATGTGACTAAAGTTGCAAATGAGCAGAGTCATTTTGGGAGGAAAACTTGGATTTATTCTTTACATTATTAAACCCATCCAATACTCATTAATAATGTCATTGAGTATTGTATTGTCACCATTTATTGGTTCAATTGAATTGTTCATGGACATATATGCACATAAGTGGGCTTTGTATAAAAGATTCAATACCACCAAAAGCAATGTGATGCTTCAGCAAGAAGAATTTGGTTTTTCATTTATATCCCTGTAGATTATTATGCTCATATTTCAGTATCAATGACTAGGAGCCTGAGGAAATGTAGAATTCTCAAACACTGACTTTTTCATTTTCTCACTCTGCACCTTATTATGTTTTCTGCACTCTTGTTGCCTTCACATTTCCACAATATGATGTATGTTTTGCCGATAACTGAGATGTGATCAAATCACAATCAGTCTTTAGAAAAGAAGGGAGTGTAGCACTTAGATGTTATGGCAAGCCATGAAGAATTTGCGTAGAAAATGATTCTACTGCAAGTTACTTAGTTATAGACATGAGATAATCTTCATTTTTTATTGCCAAGAATCTGGGCATAACGACAGATAAAAACTGATAACATCTATAGCAGAATCAGCTACATTTCTTTTAGTAGCAATGGAGTGCTTGTACTCACCTTTAGTGAGCCAATATTTTAAATCACTTCTCTCCAAGAACATTTTTGATTTGGCATACTATTAAAGGGAAATGAAAATGAGGGCCAAATAAAAGTATAGTTTGACACTAAAGGTAAAAATACAAAAAGGGAACAAAAATAAATATGGGCACCTACAAAATATTCTGTTTTCAGAAAGTTAAATGAAACAGCACAAATAAGTAAACCCAATCTGAATGAATAGAAACATGTAAAAGCAATAACCAAAGATGGCTGACCTACAGAATAAAGAAAATTGCTATCCTAGTATAGCATTTAATAACCTTAATTAATTACTCATATTTGCATCCGTTTATTATCAAATCCCATTTAGCCCAGCTCATGTTTAAAAGGGCAGGCATCACTGCATTGCATGACACACTCTTTCATACAGCATGGAGCTAGTTTAGATTTGCAAATTAACCATAAATGAAGTTCTCTGGAGTGTCTGAGAAAACCCAAGCACACAGAGAAAACATGTAAATGTCACACAGGAAGTATACAGGCCAGGGTCTGAACGTTTCTGAAATGTAAGGCCAGAACCCTATATAATATGTCAAAATACTTTCAGTAATTTAAATGACTGAGGTGAGATGATAAATATGCATAAATTGTAAATGTGGACTTTCTACTATACAGGGTGGTCCAGATCTAATTATGCAGATCCAGATTGTCTGGATGACTTTGATTTATGCAGGGATGATTCCAGTTTGACGCAAAGATGATTCTTCATGTCGTCAGTTCGCACACTTCTCGATGGTTCAGGATTTTTCGGGTAATTTTCTATGTAATAAACTTAATAAGTTATAGCGTAATGAAAATTGCATAATTAGATCTGGACCACCCTATACTTTAATCTGTTCTTTTTAAATGTATTTATATAGGTAAACCAGTCATACAGACAAGAAGAGGATCTGGGGGATTTACAATTAAAACTCCTGTAATATCAGTCACGGGTTATGTCAGTATGTTGGCTATGAAGCTGTAGCACTGTTAGCTGTAAGGATTTCCTAAAGTATTTAGTAGCGGTCCCCCTAATTGCCTTCAGAATTCAAAGTGACGATGGTGACGGCTTATGTTGCTTTTCTTTTTGTCATCTACAAACTATTTGAAAGCTAAGAGATATTTATAGCACAAAAAACAATAGCCATCATGTTAAATGGCCATTATCTGGTTTGGCTGGTTTTCTTCTTCATCCTTCCATTTGTGTACTTTTTCTTATCCTACCTACCACTTGGCACCACATACAACTATGACTCCTTCAGCCTTTGGCCTCACTCTTGCCATCTCCATCACCCAGTTATTCTTTGCTTTTGTTTCTGTTCTCCAAATTTTCTAAATTCTCTTTCCTCGCTACATTAGTTAAAAGTAATGTTTTTATCGTATTAGTTCTCTGTATCAAGGAAGCTTTTCCCCACAAACTTTTTCCTAGTGTTCTTAATATTATGAGTATCAGTCATGATGTTTAAAATTTTTAGTCTAATCCACTCAATTGCCAGCTGATTTGTTAACCTTTAACACACTCCATTTTCCTTTTCTTTTCTTTAACACACTTGAATTTTGGTTTCTTTTGCCTCTGCAGCAGTTGTTCTAGTATTTCATTGTGCTTTCTTGTAGGTTACACAGTATCCAATCATCTGCTCTTTAAAGCATCTCTTCTTCTCCACAAATATTCATTCTCCCAAGACTTGTCTTTCATCTTCAACAGCTTTTTAGTTTAGTCAGAAACACATTGTTCTGATATTGTTTGGTTTTTAACAAGACACTATTCCTCACACTTTGAGTTCACAACAGAGTCTTCTTAAATCTTACTCACTCCACTTTCCGACTGACATCACAAAGACAGGCAAGTTCACCGACATCTCTAAATTGTCATCATATGAATGGATTGGCACTGCAATTGACTGGCAATTCATCCCTGCTTAGTTTGTGCCTTGTACTTAATGCTGCTGGGTTAGGCATCAGTCCTGAATGATGCTGTGTTGGAGTATGAGGACAATCAAAGAATGAAAGAACATGTACTTTAATAACTTGTACTTACAATAATTAGACTACAGCCTTTAATAATTACAGCCTATGTGTTTAGAAGTCATATCATTTACTTAACATTCAAGTGTATAAAGGGACTTTATGTGGGTACAACTTTTCCTCAAATGGTATTGTTCATTTTATTTAAGAACATCATGCTTTGCTAAAGCGCATGTCTGAATTGTGCTAGCAGCACTGATGCACTCAAACCTCCTTTTAGGTAACTACTTTGTAGTATTATCTTCTCCTTATTCATCAGATAAGTAAGGTGTTAAAGCCAGTTCATTGAGTTAAGGTTCCCTTTGGAAAAAAGATTAATAAAAAAACTTTAGGAGCAAATATCATATTGAGGAATGCACCTAATGATACTTTATAATACTGAAAGATGTATTAGCATAAATTGTTTCTAAACAAAAAAGAATGCTGAACTTCAGATTAAGGGGAAGTTCTCTCTTTTTGTTACATGGTCTTAAAAAAAATCCAAGAGCTAGTGTCGATACTTCAAATCCCTGTTTTTTTTAATCCTTTGCTTGTACAGGATATTTTTGCTTATACAGGATATTTTTACCAAGCTTACCTCTGCTCACAAAAAAACCAATAAAATGCTTAGCCCCACCTCACACCCCTTATAAATGCACCAAACTCCTTTTTGTGTGTGCAGTGGTTATTAAAAATGATTTGCCAGCACAATGTTGTCTGATAGTCCATCATTTGAACATTGGGTGTTATTTTCTGTTGTCCACAATTTGAAATATAAGAAGTAATGAAATACAATGAAAGTAATGAAAATATTACTTCCGTTGTAGGTGTTCTATCTAAAATGGTGCACCTGCTGGACTGAAATGAATCAATGAGTCAATGACCAATAGCAAAAGAGGATAACTTCATTCTGTTTTCCATGAATACGGAAGAAAATATGGCACACTTATGCTGATAAGAGGAAGTACTTTTAAAAAAAAAAAAAAAACCACAAGTGACATTTAAGAATGTTTTATAAAAATAGAATGTTGATACTGAATACAATGGAATGGCACAAGATATTGACATTTTTAATATTTTAGGTCACTAAGAAATTAGAATTTTTGAGGAAAAACTCAAATGATAAAAAATAAAGCAAAGCAAAAGATAAATTAATCTTAAAGATAAATTAATTAAAAGATAAAATAATTTTGGGACATTAGTACAAGCAACAGTTTCATAAGCCTATATGACAAAGAGGGTGAATTTACCCTTAAATCTGCTAAGTATATTTTTTGTGGCATATACCAAAAACTTCTTTTCTTTTCTTTTTAATTGCATAGACCTTTTTGTTGACATATAAAAGTGTATCCGTTTGTACTCGCATACTGCAAATTATGTTTTCTACTGTTAGCTAAATTTCTAACATGAATTTTTCACTGCTTAATGACTTTTAAGCAAAGAATATATGCTTTTTTCAGAGCAGCATATCTTAAAATCAGCAACAACATAGAAAGTGCATTGAATTACATTTTAAAAATTCTGAAGTGTAGATGTTCTTTTACACATATAATCTGATTCTCACCATTTGCTGCAAATGTACAATTAATATTTTTTTGAGTTTCTTCCTTACTTGATAAAGGCACTTTCTCAACAGTAAAATGAAAGATGGTTGCAGCCAATGTGTGCTTCTTTCAGTTAATTTTCTAAAAACTCTTCTGGTTTCCTTCGTTCTCTTAAACTAGCAACCTTGAAATATTGGATTTGAAATTTATTAGGTTTCCTCTGTCATCCAGTTCCTTTTCTGTCTTTTGTTGCTCTGCCTTCTTGATAATGCTTCAGGGTACTTCAGAAGCCTTTAATGGATACTTGTAATTTTCAGGCAATTCTTTTTACACTATGGCTTCATTCTAAAGGATTTAATATCTTCACACATATTTCTTTGGCTATCACTGACTAGGCCAGAATTCTTCAAATATTCTATAAAGAGTACTCAATTACTTTCAAAAGTCAGAGTTAAATTTTATGCAGATGTAATGCAATTATTTTAATTCACAAACATGTACAGTATAATCATATAGTCTTTCACTAATTAAAATAGTCACTCATTTTTCAGAAATTAGCAATGATTCATTAAACCTTAAACCAAAAAACAGAATAGGCAAACCACCACTGTATCACATGGTAGCAACAAGTAGTATGCATAAACTTCACAGTACAGAGGCAATTTTTCGTATGGTATATATACTGAAAAACACAGTAGATGAAAAATGCTATTCCTTTATAAAAAAAATACATGCAACATATAAGATATTAAATAATCATTTGACTCAGTCAACCTCAGAACTAAGAAAATATGACCTACCATCACCGTAAAATGTAACGTGTTGTTACAATACTGCATTATACAGAGAAGAAAAAATGGACAGGCTCCAGTCAGAATAGAAAATGTATTAAAAACTAAAGTAAACCATACTGGTCAGTTCGAGTCACACTGTAGTGTACTGTACAATCATACTTAAAACACTAACTTTGGTGGTCATCCTCTACAGCAAGAACAGAAACTTGTAAAACGTGTGTTGCAAACATATATAGACCAACACAACTTGTCACCCTGAAAGTGCCTCATGTCATGCTAACATGAGGTTTGGACATCAAAAAGATTGAAAAACACTGCATTATAATACATTTTCTAATTAAAACATACAGAAAGTTGAAATGTTGAACCCGTTATACTGGTAATGTGGCACAGTAATTTGGCAAGTGTGCTTATTACGTAATCTATATCAACAAAAATTAAATAATAAATAACAGCTTTAAAATGTTTCATAGGTAGCTTGGGAAAAATCACTTAGAAAACAGGTGTTTCATAGTAAGTGTGATAGAAAAATAAGACTGTAAACTTCCAAAAAATATGGTACAGTAAATGCTATATTAGCAAATATTCCGAAGTATTCAGTACAGGGAAAATGATGCCATTGTACAAGTAGTGATAGTATGGTCACATGGTAAATTGTAGCATAGAACCACCAGTGATAAAGAGAGAATAATGACCAGAGAGAACCATGAGAACAATGATGATGATGTTCTTTGAAGTCACCACTGGTCAAGTTAAGCAAAACTGACACAAAAAAACTAATATAGAATTACAAAAATGTGACCCTTTGTCTTAAGAGCCTAAACCCAGAAGTGACCCCGAAAGTCAGTTTACAGTTGCCTCCTAGCAGAGATCTTTTACAGTCAGGAGTAGAATTGGGATGAAGGGTTGCTTGCAGGAGGAAGAATGTAGGGTTGTGAGCTGGACAGAAAGAGAGATAATGAAGCTGAAGGGTAAGAATGCTGTGGTAGTATTAAGAGAGACAGGGAAGTGATCAAGCCACCCTTCCTATCTGAGTGGGTCTAATGGGGCAACAGGTCTTTGTTGCACAGTGCAAAGATGCACTTACTAAATATCTTCCTTAAAGGAAGAGAATATGTATGTGATTAATTATTGTGTGTTTAATACTTGTTATTAATTTATACAACTTTGTAGAGATCTGTTTTCACTTTGACATTAAACAGTCTTTCTTTGTTGATGAGTGCCAAAAAAGCCACAATAAATCCACTGAAATTCAATATAAAAATAAAATAAGAAAACTTCCAAAGGGACAAATACTTTCATAGGCATTATGAATATCTGAGGAAATAAAGATTGGCCTATATCTTTGCTCTAGGCATGATGTAATACTGAATACAAAATGAGGAAAATAATAAATAAGAAGAGGTGAGTGAGGAACAGTTCTAAAGTACTGTACATGCCTAAAACACATGGAGCCTTCTTTTGAATGCAGATGTAGTACTATATAGTAAGAAAATGCTTACAGAACTGTGCTGTATTGTTATAAAGGTCAGGATGTATCGTAGCTGATTGTGGCTTTTAGATACAGCATAATATCATAAACCAATAACATTGTCAAATTGCATCAAAATGAAGAAATCACTTCTCAGAAGCAGAAATAGTTTAGAGGAATGTTAAACTCCTGGTAATACATTAAACACTTCTGGCCAACTTCCCCTTTGGACACAGCTACCTCCTCTGAGAAGCCTTTTATGTCTTATTATACACTAATGTTCTCTCTGGTCCTTGTTGACATTCTGCCCAAGCTAGAGGATCCCAAATGGGCCAACACACTGACAAGTCCCTACTCATATTATCTACTGCACATTTGGACATTTACTGCATGTTGAGATGCTCCATTTTAAGACATCTTGTTCATTTGAGCACATCTTTATAACTACTAATAATGCAATCCAAGATGCCTTCCTAAATGCGTCAATGATCAGGTCAATTAGGAATTTAAAAAACATAAAAAAAAAGCAGTGGTACATGAGGACAGGTGTAAATTGTGATAACATTGTCAAGCACGCATTTTATTACAGCCAGAAACAATAGAAAAAAAAACACTATAGAACTTACAAATCGCATAAAACCAAATAAGATGGGAAATGGCTTTCCTTTCAAGGAACATTCAAATACTGCTTACAGCATGGGTACAGAAATATGTAAAAAGAGTGCCAAAAAATGAGGATCTTCCAGGCAACAATCTGAAGTGGACTTTTGTCCACTCCATCTGACCTTACTCAACTCAAGCTTCTAAAACACATTTTTGTCTACATGCACAGGTACAAATCTGTGTACTTATGTGTATATTTCATTATGTGTAATTCACTCAGAGATCACTTGATGGCAAAGTTTCTATAATAGGATGAGTTCAATTCACTCATTTACTTCTACACTTGTTCAACCCAGTATCAGTGATGAAGATACCAAGAAATGTAAAGCCGCCGACACCTTTCACAGCATCCCATGTGATGTAAACAGGAATGTAGTCTGCCTCCTTAAGTCAATGCCTCCTTGGTTTTGCTGACACTTAGAGAGAGGCTGCTGTGCCGAGTCCACTGTGTCAGAAGACAAATCTCATTTCTTTAAGGTGTCTTGTCATTATTGTCTGTCAGACCTGTGGTGTCGTTGGAGCCGTTTATGACAACACAGCCACAAGTGAACAAGTAATACAGCTGGGGCTCAGCACAGCACTCTCTGAAATGCCTGCGTTAAGCATCAGTCTGGAGGATGTGATGAACCTAAAATCCAATTCCAGGTAGTGGTACTACGGTATATCCTAAGTCTTGGAGAGTGTTGAGCTATGGTCTGGCATTGCATGTTTTATTATCAAGGTGTGCCAGGATGATGTGAAAGGGTAAGGATATGGAATCATTTTTGGACAATTGTGGTGATGAGCAAACTGAAGGTGGTCCAAACTTTCCGGGAAACAAGTATGTACAGGATGACAAAAAAGAAAAAGCTCAGTTCAACTACTGCTTCTGGATTGCATTTTAAACCATTTCTGAACCAGGGGCTAAATGTAGTCTTCAAATAAGCACTTTTAAAACTGGACGATCTGTTTGAGTTCTGTGCCTGAACAATTAGAAATACTAAAAATGGAATCCTTTTATCATGAAATTTATACACTGTTCTAAACATGAATTTTCTTTACGTAATTTCTACTTTAATTAATTTGCTACTTTAAATTTCTTATTCAATTTATAAATTTTAACCTGTTTAACCTAAACAGGTGAATAACAATAGAGTGTGGTCCGTAAATACAATGCACTTTGCATTTTAGTGTTAGCAGATAACAAAAACTGTTACTGCATAATTTGATCTGAGAAGCTTTATACAGTATTAGTTTCCTTATTAAAACAATAATATTAATAAAAATTATTGAAAAAATAACACCACACTACATTAACAGATGGGAAAGTGTCTACTATTTGAGTAAAACACTGCAAAGAAATTCAAAAACATGCCAATCTCAGTTAACCGACTACATAGCAGTATATTTCACATAATGTACAAAATATAAGAAAGCTTGTACTAAAACATGTCTATATCAACTATAATAATAGGTAACATCATTTTATTTTTCATTTTAATAATAATATTGTGTTTTTGTCTATAGCTGGTGGTGCCATGGGCACTGGGTGATAACCCTAAGAACAATACTTGCATGGACAAAAGTCTGGATTCAGTTTAGCAAGGCTCTGAATAAAGCTACACATTTGAAGTCTCATTTTCTTACTCTTGCCGCAGTCTGCTGTATGACGTTCGAATAAATTTTAGCATGAAGCAAATGCACACAGTGGGTAAATCATAAACTGGGGGGTTGGGGCTGTGCTGGTGAGCTAGTGAAAGAAAAGAGAAATGAGGTTGTTATATCTATTGCTGGCAATTCAGATTTGCAGACATTTCATCTGAGATCCCATCAACTGTCAAATTGAGAAAGCTACGGGATGCAAGGCAGCTGGCAGTGTCTGTACGAAACGAGACGGAAAAGGCAACCACAGCCATCTCATAAAAATAAAATCATGTCTGCACTGTGAAGAGAAAATAAAAGAGAAGAATCTGTGCAATATTGTTCTCCTCCCTGTCTACCATTTCATTTTCATAAAAAACAGACAAAAGAATAGATGTGCACTGAGCAACAGATAGAAAATGGTTGTCTGTAGTTTGAACATTACATTTTATTGCAGATTCCTATAGAATGGTGCAGTTTGCACCATTTTCTATTGTTTTAAATGTATTCTTTATGAATTGTATTTTGACAGGTTATTTTAAAATGGAGGACTTGCTATGTTTTAGGAAACTAGACATGTCTATATACCATTTTCATGTGTGTGTTTAGTTTTATTTATTTATTATGTGTGAACTTGTGTAATGAACACAAAAGGAAAATAATTCTTACTGAAGCTTACATTAATCAATTACATACACATAATTAGTTTATTTATAAATGAAATTTTAAATATTTCCAGAATTATTTTAACTGCAACTATTCCAGAATTATTTTAACTGCAACTAAAAACAGTCTTCTACATGAAATTGATAGCATTTCTTGACCGTTAATGCAATACTTAATCCAGTTCAGTTATGTGGGGATGGACCTCAGACAAGACTGCAAGACAGGGACCAATCTTGCACAAGATGCCAGTATGGGGTTAACCAAACCTGCATGTCCTTAAGGGACATGGAAGGAAAACTGAAACACCTGGAGAATGATATTTATGCAGATACTGCATTGACAAAGGATGAGTATGGGATTTAAACCCAGGACACTGTATCAATTTGATCACAGTTGTAACCACTTCATGGCATGAGGGCTAAATAGAGAAAAAATGTTATGAATATGTGAAGGCTGTTGCACATACATAACCTTTTTATTATTAAGACTAGCAAAATACCCGCGCTTCGCAGCGGAGAAGAAGTGTGTTAAAGAAGTTATGAAAAAGAAAAGGAAACATTTTAAAAATAACGTAACATTTGCATATGCATATGCATTTTCGTTTGCATAAGCACAGTCCATCACCAGCAATTTTAACTCAGTTACAAAGTGATCAAAAGTCTCGTTTATACCCTGGGTCCTCTCAGTAAACTTGTATCTCGCGAATATCGAATTAGTTTTAGGCATGACAAACGGCAGTGGCAGCATGTCTATGAACTTAATTTAAAGTTAAGCTTTACACCTTGCTTTTCTATTCGTTTGCATAAGCGCAGTCTTTCACCCGCAAGTTTAACTCCATTACAGCTATTTTAACTCCGTTACAAAGTGATCCAAAGTCTCGTTTATACCTCGTGTCTTCTCATTAAACTTGTATCTCGCGAATATCGTATTCGTCGTAGGCATGACAAACGGCAGTGGCAGCGAGTCTATAAACTTAATTTAAACTTATGGTTTACACCGTGCTTTGTTTTTGCAGTAGTTGCACTTATTAATATGCTTGTATGCGTCACTCGCTTCATATTCTTTTGCTGCCTTCTCAATTGTGTAATGCGTGTAATGCGTTTTTTGTTCTCTGCGTACTGCGTTCATAGTCAGTTCACGTGAGCCACTCTCTTGTGTGATCTTGCGATGTCCATGGCTTTATTTAATGTTAGCTAAGACCTGGCACTTAAAAGTTTCTCTCACACTTTCGCTGAGTTTGTGCCAAACACTAGACCATCCCATCTTCGTTTGCATAAGCACAGTCCTTCACCCACGAATATTTACCTTATATGGGCAGGCACTCAATTACGTGGGAGGCGTGATGATGCGGGACGCAACTCCGCTTCACACGGCGACCGAGCTGCAGGCTATGGCCGTATATATGGTCGAAAGTAGGTTCCAGTTATGACCGTTAAGCGTAGAATTTCGAAATGAAATCTGCCTAACTTTTGTAAGTAAGCTGTAAGGAATAAGCCTGCCAAATTTCAGCCTTCCACCTATATGGGAAGTTAGAGAATGAATGAATGAGTGAATGAGTGAGTGAGTGAGTGAGTGAGTGAGTGAGTGAGTGAGTGAGTGAGTGAGTGAGTG
>JANRMT010062806.1:48505224-48531655 GCA_026402145.1 Polypterus bichir lapradei
CATTACAGTAAATGGAGAAAAACAGCTTCCAGTTATGACCATTACGCGTAGAATTTCGAAATGAAACCTGCCCAACTTTTGTAAGGAAGCTGTAAGGAATAAGCCTGCCAAATTTCAGCCTTCTACCTACACGGGAAGTTGGAGAATTAGTGATGAGTCAGTCAGTCAGTCAGTCAGTCAGTCAGTCAGTGAGTGAGTGAGTGAGGGCTTTGCCGTTTATTAGTATAGATAATTGATGACAAACTGAAAAATAAAGCCAACTATGAAGCAGTAAAGATGGAATGATACATGCTGAAATATTCTTCATTGTTTCTTAACATTGCAAAACAAGTGTTACACACTATCCATTTTACTGCTATTCCCATACATATAAACAGATGCATTTTTAAGTAATCATGAAAAAACTCCTGTTCAAGATGGAAACTGCCTGTACTCATCAATGTAAAATTGGCAGTGGACAATGATTTTGATATTTTGTTTGTAATAGGTCTATAGCTACTCACAGGCTTTTATACATTGTTGACAAAGTCACTAATTATTGATTCAGTGGTATTAATGTCAGCATGTTTGTAAATACTATAGTAATTCCCACATATAGAACAAAAGGTTAGATTACCAGGATTAATATTAGGTCTTGCCATGAGAAATTGCTGCGTAAAATTTCTGTTTCTCTCAATATTGAGATTGAGTCTTATGGTTTCAAGAACTGAGGCTGGGACTCCACCCTGGTCCGTAATTTTTTCTGCTCTTTGCCCACAGCTCTTTCTATCAGTTTGTGCTGTTATGGAACACTAATTATGCAGCAGTCACATGATGGAAAGAGCAGGCTTGAATAAAAAGGACAAAGCTTGGACGATAGCACTGCTCTGGCATTGGGTCCCTTTGTGCTTCTTTTTTGTTTGTTTTTTTAAATTTATTGAATTTATTAAAATCAAATAACATTCCATACACATAACTCATAAGTTTTACAAAAACAAAAAAAAAAAGGTTCGAAACAAATCAACCTCCACCCCTGAGAAAGAGAGCTAGGCCAGCAGTGTAAAACTTTATGCTAGTAAAGACAAATGAATAGATAAAATAATAAATGAATAAAGATAAACACCGCTGCCTGGGGGCTTGTTTTGCTTTGTACATGCTCTGTCTCTAGGTATGTCAGAGGACTGAGACTTTGTGAAGCAGGGTCCAGCCTCATGTGGGGAGGCAAAATGGGGGGGGGGGGGAGAGAGCAGGCTATATCTAATCTATCTTTTTAATCCTTATAATTATAACTGCCAACGTAACAATAAGCTGCATGGCAATAACTCTTGGGGAAATAGGAAATTAAGGTTAAAGCTGTCTCACTTCCAGTTAAGACTATAAAATGACATTAAAAATTCAGAATCAATGTCTCCATTATGGGACAGTTAACTTTGTGAGCTGGAATGTTAAAGGCCTGAATAGAATTAAAGAGAAAGAAAGTACTCTCTCATCTAACAGGTTTAAATGCTAAAATAGTATTTTTACAGGAGACCCACTTACTAAGCAAGGATCAGTTCCGGCTTCAAAAGGACTGGACAGGCCAAATGTTCCATTCTAGTTTTACAAAGAAAACGAGAGTTGTGGGAATCCTCATACATAGAACAGTCTCATTTGTAGCATCTGATGTAGTATCTGATCCTGAAGGGAGATATGTGATGGTCATGGACAACTTATTTAACTGTAAAATGATTTTGATAAATGTTTATGCACCTAATATTGATGATAAGGAATTCATACAAAATGTATTTGCATCCATTCCCATTGTGAACACTCATAAAATTATAATGGCTAGGGACTTTAATTGTGTTTTAAATCCACTCTTAGATAGGACTTCTGTCACAGCGGGGATGACATCTAACACTGCAAAGACAATTACACAGTTTGTAACTGACTACAACTTATCAGACCCCTGGAGGTTTCTAAACCCAAACTCAAGAACATATTCTTTCTACTCACTAGTACATCACTGCTACTCAAAAATTGATTATTTCTTTATAGATAATAATTTCCTGCCTACAATTAAATCCTGCAAGTATGATGCTACTGTTATTTCTGACCATGCACCTCTGATCTTGGAGCTAAAGTCACTATGCCCCACACACCCACCTCGTAGGTGGCGTCTTAACACACTCCTATCCTCTTTTGCATGTTTGTCACACAAAATGTTTCTGATCATTAAACACATTTAACCATTAGTCAAATATAACACAAGCAAACACAAAATGCAGTTTTTAAATGATGGTTTTTATTATTTATGGAGAAAAAAAAAATCCAAACCTACATGGCCCTGTGTGAAAAAGTAATTGCTCCCTGAACCTAATAACTGGTTGGGCCACCCTTAGCAGCAATAACTGCAATCAAGCGTTTGCGATAACTTGCAATGAGTCTTTTACAGCTCTCTGGAGGAATTTTGGCCCACTGATCTTTGCAGAATTGTTGTAATTTAGCTTTATTTGAGGGTTTTCTAGCATGAACCGCCTTTTTAAGGTCATGCCATAGCATCTCAATTGGATTCAGGTCAGGACTTTGACTAGGCCACTCCAAAGTCTTCATTTTGTTTTTCTTCAGCCATTCAGAGGTGGATTTGCTGGTGTGTTTTGGGTCATTGTCCTGTTGCAGCACCCAAGATCGCTTCAGCTTGAGTTGACGAACAGATGGCCAGACATTCTCCTTCAGGATTTTTTGGTAGACAGTAGAATTCATGGTTCCATCTATCACAGCAAGCCTTCCAGGTCCTGAAGCAGCAAAACCACCCCAGACCATCACACTACCACCACCATATTTTACTGTTGGTATGATGTTCTTTTTCTGAAATGCTGTGTTCCTTTTACGCCAGATGTAACGGGACATTTGCCTTCCAAAAAGTTCAACTTTTGTCTCATCAGTCCACAAGGTATTTTCCCAAAAGTCTTGGCAATCATTGAGATGTTTCTTAGCAAAATTGAGACGAGCCCTAATGTTCTTTTTGCTTAACAGTGGTTTGCGTCTTGGAAATCTGCCATGCAGGCCGTTTTTGCCCAGTCTCTTTCTTATGGTGAAGTCGTGAACACTGAACTTAATTGAGGCAAGTGAGGCCTGCAGTTCTTTAGACGTTGTCCTGGGGTCTTTTGTGACCTCTCGGATGAGTCGTCTCTGCGCTCTTGGGGTAATTTTGGTCGGCCGGCCACTCCTGGGAAGGTTCACCACTGTTCCATGTTTTTGCCATTTGTGGATAATGGCTCTCACTGTGGTTCGCTGGAGTCCCAAAGCTTTAGAAATGGCTTTATAACCTTTACCAGACTGATAGATCTCAATTACTTCTGTTCTCATTTGTTCCTGAATTTCTTTGGATCTTGGCATGATGTCTAGCTTTTGAGGTGCTTTTGGTCTACTTCTCTGTGTCAGGCAGCTCCTATTTAAGTGAATTCTTGATTGAAACAGGTGTGGCAGTAATCAGGCCTGGGGGTGGCTACGGAAATTGAACTCAGGTATGATACACCACAGTTAGGTTATTTTTTAACAAGGGGGCAATTACTTTTTCACACAGGATTGGATTTGGATTTTCTTTCTCCCTAAATAATAAAAACCATCATTTAAAAACTGCATTTTGTGTTTACTTGTGTTATATTTGACTAATGGTTACATGTGTTTGATGATCAGAAACATTTTGTGTGACAAACATGCAAAAGAATAAGAAATCAGGAAGGGGGCAAATAGTTTTTCACACCACTGTAGCTCAACAAATCCACAAGCAAGAACTTCGCAATGCAATCCCAGTAATCACCAACACGAAGGGAGACGAAATCATTGACCATAAAAATATAATGCACACATTTAGAGACTACTATAAATCCTTATATTCTACTGAGTTTAAAGAAGACAACACACAATCTAATGTATTTCTGGATACATTACAGATACCACAAATAGATACTTTTAGTGCGGAGGAACTGGATAAACCTCTGGCGAATTACTAGATGCTATAAAGTCACTTCAAGGTGGGAAAGCAGCAGACCCTGATGTCTACCCTGCAGAATTTTATAAGAAATTCTCCGCTCAGCTAGCTCCCCTCCTATTAGCAACATTTACAGAAGCTAGAGACAATCAAATTCTTCCTCAAACTTTTCGCCAAGCATTAATCACTGTCTTTCCTAAACAAAATAAGGACTTATTACAATGTGTATCATACAGACCAATTTTTACTTCTGAATAATGATGTTAATATCTACTCTCAAAAATCATAGCTAGAAGGATGGAGAAAGTGCTGCCTTCGGTAATATCACAAGATCAAACTGGATTTATCAAAGGTCGACACTTATCTTCCAATCTTTCGACGCCTGTTTAATGTAATATACTCACCAACAAAGTCAAACACCCCAGAAATATTATTATCATTGGATGCAGAAAAAGCATTTGACATGATTGAATGGAAATACCTTTTCACTACATTAGAGATATTTGGGTTTGGCCCGAACATTTGTGCATGGATCAAACTACTGTATACCAATCCAGAAGCTTCAGTTTGTATTAACATTTGTTCAGACTACTTTAAACTAGAACGTGGTACCAGACAAGGATACCCCTTGTCACCACTGCTATTTGCAATCACCATTGAACCACTGGCGGATGACTGTCGAAATGCTGATCAGATAAATGGGATTATCAGAGAAGGACTGGAACAGAAAATTTCTCTATATGCAGATGATATGGTACTGTATATATCAGACCCAAACAATTCTGTTCCTGCAGTCTTAACAGCACTTACAGAACTTCAAAAGATCTCTGGTCTCAGAATTAATCTGAATAAAAGTGTACTCTTTCCAGTGAATTCCCAAGCATATAATATTAGATTAGACACCCTACCTTTTATCATTGCAGATCAGTTTAAATACCAAGGGGTTAACATCACAAGTAAACACAAAGCTCTTTATCAACAAAATTTTGCCATCTGTATAAAAAAAATTAAGCAAGACTTGCATAGATGGTCAACCCTTCATCTCACTCTAGCTAGAAGAATTAACGTTGTTAAGATGAATATTCTTCCCAAGCTTCTTTTTTATTTCAAAACATTCCAATATACCTCAATAAATCACTTTTTAAGCAATAAGATTCAACAATAACCTCATTTATTTGGAACTCAAAACATCCACGTATCCAAAGAGCGACCTTACAAAGACCTAAGGCAGAAGGTGGCATGGCTCTACAAGCTATAAAAACCTGGACACAAATAGATGAACATACACAGGCCTGGTCTGCAATAGAAGTAAAATCCTGCAGTACTTCTTTATATTCCCTGCTTTGTGCCCCAATAAAAACAAGTTATCGGAAATATACTAATAACCCAATTGTGCTTCACTTACTCAGAATATGGAACCAATGTAGAAAGCATTTTAAGATGGAGAAGCTGTTATCTGTTGCAGCTCTGCAAGAGAACCACATCTTTCAACCCTCGCAAACATATGCAGTTTTTAATATCTGGAAAAGATCTGGGATTAAATTGCTTACAGATCTTTATATAGACATCTTTGCATCCTGTGAACAATTACATTCCAAATTTAACATTCCAGCTACACATTTCTTTCACTATCTTCAAATTAGGAACTTTGTTAAACAGAACCTGCCCGATTTTTCTCATCTTGCACCCTCATCCATGCTGGAAAAAATATTGCTCAATTTCAAGGACTTAGACACCATCTCTGCAATATATAAAATTATTTTACAGTCATTCCCTTTCAAAGATCCAAGAGGACAATGGGAAAAAGATCTCTTAATCAATATATCAGAAAAGGAGTGGAAAGAAGCAATGCAGAGACTTCACTCAAGCTCCATATGTGCAAAGCATACAATTATTCAACTCAAAATTATATATCAAGCACATCTTTCTCGCTTAAAACTGTCCAAAATTTTTCCAGGGCAAGATCCAACCTGCGAACGCTGCAATCAAGTTCCAGCCTCACTGGGTCACATGTTTTGGGCCTGTGCCAAATTAAAATCATTTTGGATCAAACTTTTTAATTGCCTTTCAGACAGCCTTGGTGTCACAATCCCTCCTAACCCATTAACAGCTGTGTTTGGTGTTCTTCCAGATGGGTCTAAAGTGGAGAAGGACAAACAAACTGTGATTGCATTCATTACACTTCTAGCACGCAGACTTATTTTGCTAAACTGGAAGAATCCTAACTCTCCTCTTTTAAGTCAGTGGGAAAGCAATGTTTTATACTATTTGAAACTGGAAAAAATCAAACATTCAGTTAGAGGATCTGTACAGAATTTTTTCAAAACCTGGCAGGATCTAATTAATAATATTTTAGAATAAGCTCTTAATGCACTGAGGAAGCAATTATCTCCTCATTTCTTTTTCTTCTCCATTCATCTCTATTGGTCTATTAAACTCGTCAATTTTGGTATGTTCACAAGCCTTAAGTTTTACTCCGTTGGCCATGCACTCTCTCTCAGGGGTAAGGGTCGACTTGTTTTTCAATTTCAATCCTATTTTTTGAAAAAATTAATCGATTTGTATGGAATGACTACAATAAAATCATTAAAATAAATAAATAAATAAATACATGTACCCTTTCAAGTTTACTTGTATTCATTTTACTGTTTCTGCAGAATGTAAACTTATATGTCTGTTGACTGATTGTATTATCTACCCTGTGACTCTGCATCTTTGTTTTTATATTTCTGCTGCTGTTTGCATCTAAATTTTCCCTTGGGATCAATAAAATTTATCTAATCTAAAAAAAAAAAAAAAAAAAAAAAGATAAATGGAGTAAAAGAGGGAGGAGAACTTTCTTTCTCCTTAAATGCTTATTCTAAAATGTTATTGATTAGTTCCTGCCAGGTTTTGAAAAAGTTTTGTACAGATCCACTAAGTGCGAATTTGATTTTTTCCAGTTTCAAATAGTATATACCATGAGTTACCCACTGACTTATAATAGGTGAGTTAGGATTCTTCTGATCGAGCAAGATAATTTTACGTGCTAATAGTGTAGTTAAGGCAATCACAGTTTGTTTGTCCTTCTCCACTTTACGCCCATCTGGAAGTACACCAAACACAGCTGTTAGTGGATTAGAAGGGATTGTGACATCCAAGCTGTCTGAAACGCATTTCAAGATTTTGGTCCAAAATTATGTTAATTTGGTGCAGACCCAGAACATGTGACCCAGTGAGACTGGAGCTTTATTGCAGCATTTGCAGGTTGGATCTTGCCCTGGAAACATTTTGGACAATTTTAAATGAGACAGATGAGCTTAATATATAATTTTATGTTGAATAATTCTATGCTTTGTGCATATTGAGCGAGTGAATTCTGTGCATTGCTACTTTCCACTCCTTTTCTGAACTATTGAGTAAGAGATCCTTTTACCAATGTTCTCTTGGATCCCTTTGTGCTTCTGTACTCATTCTTGAGTTTCTCTACTGCTCTTTCTTCTCGTATTTAACTGTGACTCTTGTGATTTTTGACTTTTTTTCCATTGGTTTGCAATTTTTATCTTGCAATTTGGAAATTTTTGCCTGCCTTGTGTTCTTTTTGATTAACCTTTATGAATTAAGGATTACAATTACAGTTCTTGTTGTGGTCATTTGTTTTGACTCCTAAAACTTTAGTTGTGTGTTTGAGTCAGACAATATGTCTTACATAGAAATAAAGTCAATGGTATTTTACTCTACACATAAAGTACTGAATTAACAAGCCTTCACGGTTCTGCTCAAATGCCAAGGTCCAAGACAGCCTCTTGGACAATGGACCATGCTAGACTCTAGCTGCTACAAACTTGTGGCCTGCATGTCGTATTAGTCTACAACATCTTGTATTCTTGGTCACCCCGATATTTTTTATATCTCTTATATGGGGTATGGTGTAGTCTGGGACCTTCAGGAGGCCTCACAGTCTTAAACATATTCAGAGGTAATTGTGAGATCTTCATTTTTGTATGACTGCTTCTCACACAAAATGACGATCTACATAATCTTTTAATATTTTCAATATACTAAATATTTTTTATCCTGCATGAAGTAATCTTTCTACTGTTTAAAATAATTACTAGCCCTCAAAGTTCCTTGTACTAAATATATTTTATCCTGCATTAATTAATCTTTCCATAGTTTAAAATAACTACCTCCCAAAATAAATGTCCTATATACAGCTTGATTTTTCACTTAACGAAGGATTCTGTTTGCCTCAGGACTGTTTCTTAGACTGAACTGTATAATGGGAATATAACTTCAAATTTGTTTCAAGAACAAAACCCTTTTATAAACAGAAAGCTGACCTGTATTTGAAATGTTTTGCTTTTCAGAAGACAAACCTAAATTAGTTCATTCATGTTGCTACTAAATCTTTCAATACATACAGAGAACATTTATTATATTTATCAATGTTTATATCAAGATATTATTTTATATCTACTGCAGTGGAATACAGTTGAAAGCTATCTGTTATTTGTACGCAGCAAAGCCAGCTTTCAAATTCCTATTCTTAAAAGTAATATTGAATGGGAAGATTTTTTGTGGTGTTTGATTGCTTTTAAATTCAGCTGCAAAGATTACGTGACAGAACAAAGCAAACCAGGCACCAAGAGCTCAACGTGTCAAGTACTCTAACAAAAACTTCAACTTCCTTCAAAAAAGGATATAAACATTGTATTGTTCACAAAGAAATATTTATGGAACCATAATTATTTATAAACCTACTGCAGGGGAAGTAAATACCATTTATAAAGAAGCCATTCCTATTAGAAATCAGTTTCATGATCCCTGCTATATATTTCCAAATATATTCTTTATTTTAGATTGGTACTCTTGCTATGGGGGTTATTTTTCTTATGGATGAACCTTGTTTATTAAAAATAAAAAAGCCAGGCTTGTGAAGATTATATTTCTTAAATACCACTGTTACAATCCAATCCAAAACTGTTTTTCATCCGTCTTATGTTTTGGTTTATATTTTTAAGACAACTTCACACACAGGTCACAATCCAAAGGTATATATTTTTTAATTGCACAAAACAGAAATAATAAAAATATTTGCCAAAATAAAATGTTCAGCAATTGTGAATTGGACTATTTGAGTTTAATAAAAACATCCATGTGGCGGCATGGCGGTGCAGTGGGTAGTGCTGCTGTCTCATAGTTAGGAGACCTGGGTTCACTTCCCAGATCCACCCTGCATGGAGTTTGCATGTTCTCCCTGTGTCTGCGTGGGTTTCCTCCGGGTACTCCAGTTTCCTCCCACAGTTCAAAGACATGCAGGTTAGGTGCATTGGCAATCCTAAATTGTCCCTAGTATGTACTTGGTGTGTGTGTGTGTGTGTGCTCTGCGGTGGGCTGGCGCCCCGCCCAGGGTTTATTTCCTGCCTTGCGTCCTATGTTGGCTGGGATTGGCTCCGGCAGACCCACTTGACCCTATAGTTAGGATATAGCAGATTGGATAATGGATGGAAATACATCCATTTAAATTCACATTATATTGCTATATGTAAGACAACCCCACATCACAAACCAGACAGAAGTTATGTCTACATACTGCATACAGTATGCCTAAACGAAACTTGCAACTCATGGTGATATGTTGCATATTGGTAAGATTTAATTGTACTCTGTATTGTACATGTGACACTAAACATAAACATATTCATTTTTCTAAAAGAGATTACAAAATTGGTTAGTTTAATATTTACCTAATCAGTAAATTGTAATACACAGTAATTATTTCATTACAGTATATTAGATCAGCAGTCAGGCATTTGGTATTTGAGATAAGGAAGACAGATGTTTTGAGCTAAGGTAAATTTACTTAGTAAATCATGGTGGCAGAAAGTGATGATGTGTTAGATGTTGATTAACATATGCAAGTAAGAATTTCAGTCTGTACGCATAACCCTATCAACTTATATTGTCTAGGGCTGTCAAAGTTAAGGCAGTAACACGTGATTAATTACAAAGGGATAATGCATTATTTTTCCTTAATCTTATTCAGTGCATGTGTTATTTAACAACCCTTACTATGTAAGTCAAAGGTGTTCAAAATGGGGGCCCCAGTGAGGCTCACTGCTGTATTAAAACCAAACATATGTAACTTATAAAAAAATCTGACAATAGAATTTTGTATAACTTAAGCACAGTAACAGGCTGCAACAAATATTAAAAATTAACAGTGGTCAAAAATAGGTGTGGATATTTATAAAACCCTGGGAGGAAATACACTATGCCCCCTCAGGACTCTAGAGAGCAGGCCACATGGCTGTTTTCCAGGGTTTCTGATAGGTAGAGAGAGATTGAGTGTTGAGCCAATGGGGGATAGCAAATACTACAACATCTGCTGTTAAATAAGAGGTAGCTAGGGAAGCTGGGAACATATTGCCAAATTAAGGATGAGGCTATGTAAAGAGTACATTCCTTTCTGCCTGGCTGCTAAAATGTGGTGCATGCTTCATGAACAGGAGGAGACAAGGGAGTTTTTCCATATTTTAGGGGAAAATGCAAGATGGAGGTGACCTTGGAGAACTGGCTCTTTTAGAGCTATAAAATGCTGACAGGTGTAGTAGTAGGAGTAGTATTGTTACATATACAGAGTGCAGTAAAATTCTTACTTACATGTTCAAGCTACATGCATCACATTGAAATGCTACGACACCATGATAAATAAGAACGTATTAAAATACTTAATTATATTTAATAGAAAACACAAATCAGCTTACTTGATGCACTCCTTATCCTGTAGAAGTGACCTTTAAAACTTTTAACCCTGGGAGCTGGTCCAGAAATGACAAAACTTGCTTTATGACACTGGAGCTGGAGAGAGTTTGGTAGGAGGAAAAGGCCAGACCTTTGACCTATAATAGGAGGACTAGAGGGGAAGCGGAATATTGTTTTTTTTTCCCTATGCCTGTGTACTTTATATTCACCCTTTTTATTCCTCTTTGGTCTATAGAATCACTTTTAAACTTGCTGTCTTGTTGTGGAGAGATGCCATGAACCCACTCTCATTTCACAATGAATTATCTGAGATGGTGAAGAAGACATGATGGTGTGATCACTAGCTGAAGGTGTCTCAGCACTCTTTTGAGTGCTTTTGCTATTACCTTTATTGAACAAATCAGACATTAAAATAAGCTCAATTAACTGAATGGTATTTTCTCATTTGTAAAAATTCTTAAGTTCTTAAATACTTTCTGTTTTACCCTGTTTTGTACTATGAAAATCTCAGAATTACAACTAAAAACAAAGCAGTTGATTATGAATCAGCTATATAAGTGCACAACACATAGGTGCCTATGGCCACCTCCTGTAGTGAATTAGATGAAGGTCACTGTGGTAAAACAATAGTTTCAGTAGATGATGATACTCATCTTTGACAGCACAAAGATTTCAACAGAAACCAGAAAATAACTGTGCACTAGTAATGTAAACTAGAATCAAAGTTAATGGGGAAAAACAACACAATCCAAACTTTATTTACTGCAAAGACATCAGCTCTTTGTTTAATCAAAACCTATCTATCTATCTATCTATCTATCATTTCAAAGTAGCACCATTTCCCTTATCCAGGCAATTTGCTGTCTAAGGCCACAACAAAATCCTTGTTAATTGCAGATCAATGTTAAGTCAAGGGTAAAAATGTGAGTGACTAGATCTTTAACCAAATATTTTGACATGCAGTCAGGCTCCAATACTGTTCTTCCATTTGTTTTCCTTGCGTGCTAAAGTTAGTGGCCATGCTACAAAATTCACCACTCTCATCACTTCACTGTGCTACTAGCTCGAACCTAACACAGAGGCGGGCAGGTTTATAATAACATTATAAAAATTGTTTGCTGCCATAACAATAAAATTGCCCAATAATGATCCAACACTACACACTTAGATATTTTTCCGGCTTTCTTTAAAGCACACCTTAAAGCCACAATGCTGTTTAATAAGTAATAGAAGACCAGAAAATTGACAAGCAAATACTTCAGTCCAGAAAATAAGTAGTATTCCCTGACAGTGAATTGAGTATTACAGGTTTAGATTTTCTAGCTATAGAAATCAGACTTGTTAAAAGAGCTGAAGTCAAAACAATCATTGAGACAGGACAAACTATTCAAACGCAAGAACCAGCAAAGATGGAAACCTACTGTTTGGTTTTTTTAATTTTTATTAAATATTTAATTTGATAGATATGAATATCTATGTTTTCCTTGGTTATAAAATTCCGAGAAATGCTTAGAGCAGTTACCTTGGTTCATAAATAAGCTGGTATCTATAATGTCACAAATCGATGCATGTGCACATGTGGTCCCACAGCAGGAAACTGTTCCTACAATGCAGTGCAACACTAGCTCTAAATCACATGGTCAGTGAAGTAATGAACATGACATGAATAAGAAATAAACATTAATTTCAAGAAACGACTATTTAAACAAGGAAAATCAATATAAACAACTACAGAACTTGACAAAATATTTCGGGCAGAAGAATGGTTAGTATTATTGCCTTGCAGCATCAGAGCCCTGGGATCAATTCCCAACCTGCTCACTTTGTATGTGGAGTTTGCATATTTCTCAGTATTTGTGTAACTTATCATTCAGTTTTCACCCTCATTCCAAAGACATGCATGCTAGTTAGCATGGTCCAAACTGAGAAAAGTACAGGTGTGTGGATGACTGTGCCTCAAAGTGGCCATCTTAAGCTCACTGCTGCCAGCATTCTGTGATCTTTATTTATGAACCTATTGCAGTGGAAGTGAAGAACATTATAAGGGAGCCACTGTTGTTAGAAATCAGTTTCATTATCCCTTCTGTATTTACCCACATTAATATCTTATAGTATTCATTTATTCATTCATTTATTTTACTTTGCCCAATCCAGTGTTTTGAAAAAAGGCAACCATGGCAAAGGGAAAGAAGTAAATCAGTAAAACCTATATTAAAAAAAAAAACCCTTACAACTAAAGTGTTAAATACATTTCCTGCAGTGTTATATAGGCTGGTGGTTTTGTCTTATTAAACTGAGGCCTTTTGTATTTATTGTGTTTAGTTTCTTCAAAGTGCTTGAAAAAAGGCTGCCCTCTGCGTCTAACAGTTCTTTATAAAGAAGGCCATTTCACTCTGTATGAGACGACAAAGGTGACCACATTGATGTCGCTGAAGAGATGGAGTTAGCTTGCTATTAGTGTATTTCTCAGCTCTTTTATTGTTCCTTTACACTGATTCTTGAGTAATTACTGACATGTGATGCCTTTATGAATGCAGGTTTGTAGGCAAATTGGACCAAAGCTTCTAGATGCAACTGTTCTTTTTTGTCAAAGAGCATTGTTAGAAAATAAACCACAATATGGAACAAAACATTTTTCTGAGAATATTTTACAGATTAAAGAAGTTCAAGAAATAATAATTTCAATGAAGCATGCAAATAAATGAGTCAGGCCATAAGGCCATAAGTCAGCAAACAATCCAGTAGCCAAAGAAAAAATATGGCAAAAACGATATTTACAATAAATTCTAATATCTTTTCGTAGCAACTTTTCAAACATCATAATTTTTTTAATTGGTAACAGATGAACAAGTGCATCTAACCTACAGTATAATTCTAATATTAGTTCTTTCTCTAGCAAAGGGATGCTGAATCTGCCTCATCTCAGAGGACTTTCTGACACTACAGCAGTACAGAATGTAAACTGAGGGGCTTCATTATTCCGGGAATGTTTGTGGAATTCAGAGCTCTTTTAATAATTTACCCTGTTCATTTCCTTTCCTCTGATCCCATTTGCAGAAATATCTCTGTTCAAACAGTAGCTGTGTTAGTTTAGTTCTCCATAGATCTCACTATATTGTTTGTAGAAGAGTGCTTTTGGGGTGAGGGCGCATATGTGTGCACACACATACACGTGTATGTGTATTCTTGATATTGGTGATCTAGAGTCAACTATAGCTGCAACATTTGCACTAAATCTGTTTGAAGTAACAGAAAGATTCCTCAGGACTGGTCACTGTGCGAAATCAATAAAGACATTGATGAGTATTCAACTATTTGGCTTTGCCTGTTGACTTTTCGCAGAGTACCAGGAATTTATCCATTCTCCCATTTTATTTCTTCCCATGTGTACTTCATTTCCTGACATAATTTTGTTATCAATCCTTTCATTTCTTAACCCTTAATATTAAACAGGTTCAGCTAGACCCTTTTAGATCCATTAAAGTGAATACTCAGACAAAGATACAGACACTTAGCTAAAACAATCTGCAACTCAATATTCTTTCATTTAGTTTTACTAATGTGATATTATTGAGTGTGTAAATAATTTAAGTACTTAATACGACCACCAGCTGCCAGGAAATAAGTGTTGCAGCATGTGGGGGTTTCATTTTTGGGAAGTATTAAATATGCTGGAACATTAACTTGAAGTTTTACCTCAATAATATGTTTCATAGTACTCTTGTATCATTCACAATATCAATGGATGGGTATTTATTTTGTCCTGTGTTTACTTTAACTTGGCACTTTTTCTCTGATATACAGTACATTACAGTTTTAACTTATTGCTTCGCTTGTATCAGCATTTTTTACTGATAACTGATCAGAGTTTATTGTTAGTAAAACAGTATTACAAGCCGAACATGGTCAGTTAGGGATTCCAGTTGGACACACAGGCAAAGTAGTAGTATGGGATCTCAGCACAGAGGAAGACAAAGATAGTTAAAGTTTATGGGAAGTTCTATACCCAGAGCAGAAAAAAAGAGAGTGGCGAATAAAGCAGGAAAAGGTAAATCTAAATAAAAGCAAGAAACCAAGGTTGATGTCATTTACAAGGCAGAAGTTGGTATTTCTACTGCTGGGCCTTTCTTCTTTAACTATTAATCTGTTTCATGGGAGGTTATTCTCCTTGGGAACAATTTAAGCAAAGCAAGCCCTAGCCTCACAATAGAAATATTCTGTAACCTTTGGAAGTCCCTCTTTTTTTACCTGGTCCTTTGTAATCCACGTGCATCAAAGTTAACCAATTATTCAAACCCACTATTGGTAAGTGAGGTGAGCTAGTGCAGTTGGTTTAAGTTTGGATGACTAGAGGGCAACATTGCTTCCCTGTTCTTTAATCTCAAAGCTCCTTAGGGAGGGAGTGTTAGTCATATCTTCTTCCCTGTTATCTCACAGCAACTGTAGATGTCTGTTAAACAATTTTGTCTGGAAGTCAGAACTTGTACTAAAAAATGTTTGTTAATGGGAAACGCGACGCGTGCGCGTTTGCAACTTAACAAAAGCAACATAATGTATAGCGTTATATTTGAGCCAGAGAAAAAAATAAAGGACACGGTGAAAACGTGTATTTTGTGATTAAAGTGGAAATTTCGGCTTTAATCTCGAAATGTCCACTTTAACCCCGTAGTTTACTTTATCATTAAAGCAGACCATCAAACGTCATCCCAGTTTTTAATCGCTACGAGCTTCTTGGACCTGACAGCAGCGGAAAGCAGCAATAGATCGCCACGCAGAACAAATTAAATGTATGATATTCCAACTCTCTGCACATTTAGAATCTTTAGATTTATACTTGATATCACTTTCATGATGAAATGCATTAAAGTGTGTATGTTACATTTTACATATAATTTCGTTTAAATAATGAATACTGTTAATTACACACAGGGGAATAATTACACACATGGGGGCATCACGGTGGTGGAGCGATAGCACTGCTGTCTCGCAGGGAGTTATGTTGCTGGTATTTCCTGCTTGTATTCCACACTGTGCTCCGGTTTCCTTCCAAAGATATTCAGATTTGGGGATTTGGTGCCGCTAAAATGACGCTAGTGTATGTGTGTGCTTATATTCACTTTGCGATGAGCTGAGGCCTCGTCAAGGGACTGTTTCTCACTCGTGCCCAATGCTTGCTGGAATGGACACATCCCTGGATTGATGGATTTAATCAATAAACATCCTTTTCAGAGATATTGTGGTAAGGTGTCATCAGAATTTAATAGGTTTTCTAGGCAATTCACAACACAGAGAAGCCAAACATGTTCTCACCGCGATAATATCTCGCACTGCCACCTGGTGGATTCCTCCAGATTTACGTAAAGTATGCACGCAAGTATGAACACTACAACGCTTGCGTAGGAGGAGCGTCCGCTGCAGCATGCGTCGCGTGAAGTATAACTCCGGCCTAATTCTTGAGATCTGTTAAGATCTAAGTTGGCTGAAATAAAAAGCATGCTATTGGTGATGAAATGGGGCCTCTGTGAGATAACAAGAGACAAAAAACCTAGGCTAAATCTACACTGCTACGTTTTTGTTTATAAGCATGTAGAATAGACATCTTTTTTGCCTTTTATCCACATTACCTTGCCACATTTAACCCCTAAAAACTGAGACTTTTGAAAATGCAACTGCACTCTGATTTGTTTGTGCTTACAACATAGCCCTTCCCTAATTGGTTCCCGCTCATTACAACATTGTATTCCCTGATTGGTCACTCTTCATGGACAAAAAACATTCTCCAATACAGAGGGTATAGAAGAGTTACTATGTACAGAGTTTGCTGTGCTGCTTACCTGTATGTATTTAAATTGTGTTTTGTACAGTTTGAATACTGCATACATGGACAAAAGGCAAACAATTTACAAATTGCAACAGTTTTGCAAAAAACCCCATGGCCAGCGACATTACTTTAAATCCTTTAAGGATTTTTCCGCCAATATGCACATGTTCCTTGTAGGTAAACATCTAAATCATATATGTTTTCAGTAGTTTTAGGGTAGATGGAGATATTTTTGTAAATATTGTGAAAATGCAAGTGTGGACAGAGATCATTTTTGTTTAAAAATGCTGTTTATAAATGACACCATAGTATTGTGGTTGTAGCCTTAAAGGGAAATCAAGGTAAACTGTATGATACCTAGAACTGACTCTGTGCCGAGCTGATTAGGATGTTACAAGAAACAGGTAATAGCAGTAATAAAATTTTAGCCAACTTTTAAAACTGCAGAATACATTAAGAAGTCAAAAGAAACCAAATAGACTTTTCTCTTTTTCTGGGGATTTCAACAAAGCAAAATGTAAGGACTATTTACCCTAAATATGATAACCACCACCCAGGGCACTAATACTCTCAATAATAATTATGTCCCTGGAACCCTGCACAGTGAACAGTCTGATCAACTGGCAGTATTGTACTCCAGAGACAGAATTGTAAGGATCTGATTAAAAAATTGTAATAATACAGTGAAAGGAAAAACAGCAGGATTGTTTTGATCCTTTAAATTGGGACATGTTCAGAGGCTTCTCATAAAAAAACATGCAACCATCATAAGGGTATTCATCAAAAAATGAGTAGACGACTGTGTACCTACACAAAAAATCCATATATTCCCCCTTAATAAACCAGAGATTACCAGTAATGTCCATTATTTCACTGAAGGTTCACACAAATATGTCGGCAATAAGTAAAATTAGAAGAAATTCAGGTATGAGCTCAAGAGAACAAAATTTTTAAACATTAATATATCAATAAGCTATAAACATTAGCAAAAAGCTATAAAGTAAGTATAGCAGCAGTCACAATTCAAATAAAATGCAGCAGAGTTAACAGGTGCTTACAGATTACAACCTAAAGCTAAACCAGTCTCATCAACATTTTTTCTCTCAGATGAACCAATACTTTCTGTTCCTGCATTATCAGGACAATAAAATTCCATCCTCTTTTCTGTGGAAGATGTAAGAAGGACTTTTAAACAACCCATTATCTATAAGTCAACAGGTCTGGATAGAATCTTATGATGCATTTTAAAATCCTTTATCAACAGGTTGGTTGTTATTTTTACTATCATAATGAATTCTTAATCAAGAAATCTATGCTTCAAAAACAGCAGATATCCTTGTGACAATTAAAACAAAAAAAGTACATGTTTATCATGAGCACAGACTGGTGCCACTCACTTACCATTATAATGAGATGCTTTGAGAGACTCTGCTGGGACACATACATTTGTTATATTGTAGATAGACTACGTCTCTAGTTTGCATATCATGGCGGCATTCCATTCCCTTGCACTTCATGCAGTCCTGCTATTTAAGGATTATTAAAAACTGATATGCCAGAGTACTGTTTATAGAACACAGCTCAGCATTTAACACTCCAGTGCCATTAAAGCTAATCTCCAAGCTTCTAGGTGTTCAATTCAGTGCCTCCACCTTGCAAATGGAGGTTGGACAGGCTAGCTAGCACATCCTAACATGTTTAGACTAGAAAAACGATTTCCTTCACACTGATCACAATATTCTTAGAAAGCGCCTTAGTCAATGGGTGGGCCTCTCTGGCAGTGTCTTAAATTGGTTTGAATCCTACCTGGCAGGTAGAAAATTCTTTGTTAGTTGTGGTAATTATACTTCAAAGACATGATATTCTATATGGTGTTCCACAAGGCTCTATCCTGGATCCGCTGCTCTTTTAGATTTACATGCTTCCATTAGGTCAGATTATCTCAAGGCATAATGTGAGCTACCACAGCTATGCTGATGACACACAACTGTATTTATCAATAGCACCTGCTGACCCCGACTCTCTTGATTCACTGACACAATGTTTCACTTGTGTTACCAAATGTATGAATAGTAATTTTCTGAAACTAAATAGAGAGAAAACAGAAATTTTATTGATTGGCAATAATGGATATAATGAGGTTATTAGAAATAAACTTGATGCATTAGGATTAAAAGTCAAAACGGAGGTAAAGAATTTAGGGGTTACTATTGACTCTGACCTGAATTTTAAATCACATATTAATCAGATTACTAGGACAGCATTTTTTCACTTAAGAAATATAGCAAAAGTTAGACCTCTTATAACATTGCAAGATGCTGAAAAATTAGTTCACGCTTTTGTTTTCAGTCGGCTACTGTAACACACTCCTCTCAGGACTACCAAAAAAAGACATCAATCGATTGCAACTAGTGCAGAATGCAGCTGCTAGAATCTTAACTCAGAAAAGAAAATCTGAGCACATCACCCCAGTTTTGATGTCACTAAGTTGGTTATCTGTGCCATTTAGAATTGACTTAAAAAAGTGCTTATGGTTTACAAAGCCTTAAATAATCTCGCTCCATCTTATATTTCGAAATGTCTTACACCTTACACTCCAAATCGTAACCTTAGATCTTCAAATGAGTGTCTACTTAGAATTCCAAGAGCTAAACTTAAAAGAAGTGGTGAGATGGCCTTCTGCTGTTATGCACCTAAAATCTGGAATAGCTTCCCAATAGGAATTTGCCAGGCTAATACAGTGGAGCACTTCAAAACACTGCTGAAAACTGATTACTTTAATATGGCTATCACATAGCTTCATCTTAGTTAAATTCTGATGCTCTGTATATTCAATTAATTATCATTATTATTCATGGTGGCTCCAAAATCCGTACTAACCCCTAGTTTCTCTTCTGTTCTTTTTCCAGTTTTCTGTGGTGGCAATCTGCTCCACCACCACCTAATCAAAGGATGTGATGTCCCTACATTGATGGATTAAAGGCCAGAGGTCCACATGACCATCATCATCAAATTCTTCCATGTGAACCTTGAATACAATGAGGACTGATTGAGGTCATTTATGTTAGGTAGAATGTCTAGAGGGGGCTGGGCGGTCTCGTGGCCTGGAACCCCTGCAGATTTTTTTTTTTTTTCCTCCAGCTGTCTGGAGTTTTTTTTTTTGTTTTTTCTGTCCTCCCTGGCCATCAAATCTTATTTTTTTTCTATGTTAATTAGTGTTCCCTAATTTTAATTATTTATTTTGCCTTTTTTCTCTTTCGTCATCATGTAAAGCACTTTGAGCTACATTGTTTGTATGAAAATGTGCTATAGAAATAAATGTGGTTGTTGTTGATCCTCTTCAAAGTCAGCTCACAGTCTAGCAAACTGAGGCTTTGCTATACTCCTTGTTCAGAAAATATTGAGTAGCCAGACAGAGCTCCAAATCCATTATTAACTTTTCTGATGATACCACAGCTTTTAACGTATAACAAGGTATGTAACCCAACATCTGGATAGTCTTCCAAGTTTTTCTAATAACATCTACCTTCGTGTTTCAGGTCACCAATCATGTAATCATATCTAATATTTTTACTTGTTATATGTGAAAATTTACATTTATTACCTTTTAACTTAATCAACCATATATGTGAATTCTTGGCTTACTAGTGACTCTAAATTAGCCTTGTGTCAGTGTGTGCATGATTGTGTGATAGACTGCGCCCTGTCCAGGAGTGGTTCTTGCTTATACCTGATATTAGCCAAGATATGTTCCGAGAACCCTTATGAACCTGGAAATTCCTAAGGGCTCTGTCCTCGCCTTCTGCTCTTCTGTATCTATATGCTTCCCCTTGGCCATATCATTCATTGTGACCCGTCATTTGCGCGATAGACATATGCGCGCCGACAAAATAGCGGCGATTAAAACGCGCCGTCAAAATCGCGCTGACAAAATCGCCCCGACAAAATCGCGAAAGTTTCATTAAATATGAATTACTAGTTTAAAGCATATATAATAATGTTTATTTTAGAAGTCAATATTATGAGACGCAGCATGCCATAGTCCTTAAGATCACACCCTGCATATGTAGGAAGAATTGCAGCAAGGGCGTCCCACTCTCTTGGCCTCTCTCGCGATTTTGTCGGCACGCATTTGTCGAAAACCAGTTAGCGGGTTTGTCGGCGCTCATTTGTCGGTCACGGTTTTGTCGGGGCGCATATGTCTATCCCGCTTTTGTGGTAGCTATGGACTGGGTTATTGTTTTTATGCAGATGATGCTCAACAGTATTTCAATGTTAAAAGTTAAAGTTCATCAGAGCTTTCTAAGCTCACAACTTGCCTCAGTGAAATTAAAACCTGGATGGAGCAGAACTCTTTAAAATTAACTGAACTCCTGCAAATTGACACTAAAACAAAACCTAAGAAAATGAGTTCCTTCTCAGTCGATCTTGACGGTCACCTCATCAGACCTGTTTCTGATGCAAGGAATCTTAGTGTCATTTTTGATTTTTCCCTTTCTTATTCCGCCCACATAAACCACGTTAAGAACCTTTCTTACTTTCACCTCCGCAACATATATCATGTTCACTCATTCCTCTCCTTTTCTAATGCTAAGAAACTTGTTCATGCTTGTATCATATCCCACATTGATAATTGTAACTCCCTACAGGCAGGTGCCGCTTCTAATCTTATATCACAGTTCCAGTTGATCCAAATCTTT
This sequence comes from Polypterus bichir lapradei, assembly GCA_026402145.1. Taxonomy (NCBI): domain Eukaryota; kingdom Metazoa; phylum Chordata; class Cladistia; order Polypteriformes; family Polypteridae; genus Polypterus; species Polypterus bichir. The sequence continues at coordinate 48,526,445 of JANRMT010062806.1, forward strand.
ACTGCAAGAGTCCTAATACAAACCACCAACAGCAAGCACATAACACCCAACATACTTTACCTCCACTGGTTCCCTGTGTCTTATAGGATTGAGTATAAAATTTTACTATTTACTGTACCTACTAAGGTTAAATAGCTTCACACCGGACTACACCAGTGACCTTCTCCATCACTATGCTCCTGTTTGCCCACTAGGTCCTCTGATTCTGGCAATCTTGTTATGCACCACACTAACCTGCACTCTTTGGGAGACAGGGCCTTCAGTTATATAGTGCCTGGACTTGACCTTCCAAAATTAATTAGATCAGATGACTCAATTCATTCTGTTAAAAAAAAACAACTTAAAACTCATCTGTTCAGGAAAGCATTTAACTTTACCTGATATTCTGCCCCTTCTTTCAGTCATCCTCACTATCCAGATGCTAAGTATAATTTGTGTGTGTGTGTGTTATATCACAAATGTTATCTGCTGTCACACACTTGCACATGGGAGGCAGTCTAAGGGCTTAACTGGGGATAAGATGGAGAGTCGGAGGTTAACGAACTGCACTAACGCTTTTTCTCCCTCTTCCACAGATCATCAGAAGGGAAGCCAGCCTAGAACTCCACCCACCTCCCTTGCCAGACCACACCCTCCTGCAGACCTCACTTCCATCTAAGAACCCGTCTCTTCCTGCACAGCTCCTATAAAACTGATCCCTCCACCCTTCACTTCAGTCTTAAGTTAACTCAGTCCATGTTGACTTCTCTCAATTTGATTACTTGTTTGTTTCAATGACAATATACGAGGTGGATCACCCAAACCTTTCTGTTTTTTTTTGGTTCTTTTTCACTGCAAAGCTTTTCTTTTAGTATTGAATTTAGTATTTTACTCTGGTTTGTTGTCTTTTATTCTACTTAATGCTTTGTGTATCCTGTATTTATCTGTTTTAGCATTCTATTCAGGAAACATTTGTATCCAATGTTACACATACCTGCTGTGTATTTCTGAGACTCTGTGAAGTGCCTTGAGCATGGGAAAGCTGCTATATAACAAAAATTTATTATTATTATTATTACATTGGCAGTGACATTCATGTCTCTGGTGACTCTTCCAAATCAGTAGACAGATTAAGAGAGCATGGGGGGTTCATGAAGTTGCTGAAAAGGGGTGTGTGGTGCTCCCGATATCTCTGCAAAAGGCTGAAGGTCCAAGTCTTTAGAGTCCTGATGCTTCCTGTTTTGCTATATGGTTGAGAGATATGGATGCTATCCAGTAAGCTGAGACGAAGACTGGACTCTTTTGTCTCTTCAGAGAATCCTTGGCTACCGCTGGTTTGACCCTGTATCACATTGCCTGCATTGTGAAGAACAGTCAGTTACATGACTACAGCAATGTGATGTGATTCCCTGAAGGGCTAAGCGGCTTGCAGGGTCCTCATTGCTGAGGACTGGAGCAGCTGGACCAGGCTGAGGGGACGCTCACGTAACACCTGGCTGTGGTAGATGGATGGGATGTCATTCCCAGGGGGTGGGACTGGATGGTGTGTCTGCCTGTGGAGTTGCCACCCGGGATTCTGAGCTGTTTTGTTGTTAGGTGGGTGCGGCAACGTGCATATAGTATGTGTAAGTTTGGATCTAAAAAAAGCTTAAAGAAAACTCTTGAAAGAGAATGGACACATGTAGCTGAATTAAACATGCACAATATAGCACATATTTCAGTGCTGCCCCACCTCCAATTTTTAAAGCAATTGATCAACTGAAGAATGTTACAATAATATGACAAAGATTTTCACTGGGTGGGGATTCAGAGCACAGCAAACAGTAATAGTATCCTGACTGAAGTTATAACATAAAAGAATCTATGCTGACACAGAAATCCAGGGACTCTCCAATGCAATACATTCGGGATAACCTATATATTAACCACCATATGCTCACTTAGTTTAACTTAAACAATTTTTTTGTATTTATAGCTTTCTCTGGCTCTCTCTCTCTCTCGAGATTAATACTATTTATTTATTATGGTTCAAACCCTTAGAGTGGTCAGACAATTTATATCTTAAAACACACCTCTAATGTGTATACTTATAACGATTTGCTGTTTATCACAGTACCAAAACCACTACTATACTGTACATTAAAGACTTCAAAAATGACTGTTACTTAGAGAGTTGTACATTTGTTTGGTTAAAAAAACAGTTCTTTTGAAGTGATATACTTTCTCAGACACCATCAACATTATACCTTTGATTACTTTGAGTATTTCTCTATCAACAGTTTTTAATTAATAATAAATGCTGTTTTTCTGGTAAACGGATGGTCATGGTGCACTTAGATCCGAGATATCTCAAAACACACTGTTTAAGACTGTGACAGAAGGAGCTAATATTTGCCATTTTTAGAAGTCCTTTTTCCATAGGATTGTTGATTAAGAAAACTCAAAGCACCTGAAAATGGCAACATCAACCATCATGCACTTCTGTAAAATTAATTAGAATTTGTCTCTTTTCTGACTTTTATGCCTCATAGATATTTGCTAAAAAATAGTATGTTTCTGCACCAAATGTCCACTTTAACTAAAGTCTAAACATATTTCAATAACAGATACTGAGTACTTAAGAAAACTGCTACAAAATGTACTGACTCTTTTCTTAATTTATTTTCTAACTTGTGGCTTTAAAATTATTTTCATGGTATGACACAGCCAGGCACTGAAGCATGTTCGGCAAACAGAAGTAAAAAGGATATTACATGAGCTGGAAGCTAAATTTGCTAATAAAACGCACAAAGCTTGCATTTCCTTTTGAACATTCTTGATGTGGCCCCTCCTTTACCAATTTCAGCAGCTTTATTGGCTCGTGACATAGAAAAAGCCTTTGACCATTTGTGCTGGAACTTCCTGGGGCTGGTCATGTGATTAAGGCTCCAAAAAAAAAAAAACCTCACTTTTCTCACTAGTGCAATCATAAGGCGCTTTTCCACTGCATAGTACGGCACAGCACGGTTCAGTACAGCTCACCTTGTTTCGGCTCAGTTCAGCTCGGTTTGCGTTTCGACTGCAGTTTAGTACCGCTTTAGAGTGGGCGGGATTATTCATGTGTCGTTATAGTTGCGCCGCCTCTACTGCCGTGACATTTTTTTTAACTTGTCCCTACACTGTTTGTAAGTCCGATGGTAGCCATGTGCGCCCAAGAGCTTAGCAACCTCCTGAAAAACTTTTTCATTCCGCGTCGCCCCATCCAGCTCTCACTGGATCCGCTCCTCGGCTACCAACGAGAGGAACGTCTGTACTTCCTCAATAGACCACGAAACAGCCATTTTTGGTTAAAACAAAAATGGTGCGTCCGAACCTTCGCTGGCTGTGCTAAAAATCTAGCGGGTCTGTTGTGTCTCGTGTCGCAAGTTCAGTAACGCAGTAATGACGATTTTCTCCGGCCAATCAGTGACCAGCAGAGTTTACATGTCACGTTTTGGTAACGGTTCGGCGCGCTTGGAACCTCGGTTGAGGTGGTACTAAAAAAAGGACCAGGTACCAGGTACCGTTCCCAGTGGAAAACCCCCCAAAAGTGAGCTGAACTGAACCGTGTCGTGCCGTACTATGCAGTGGAAAAGCGCCTATAAGTTACCTGTTTTAGATTTTCAAAGATGCTAAATAGGAATACCCCTTCTCTCTTCTTCTGTTTAATATTTCGCTGGAACCTCTGGCCATTGCTCTTCATTTCAACAGATGAATAACCCCATTTACTGCTTATAATTACCCAATTTTATGTGCATGATAAACATTGGTTGGTGGATAGATCCTTGATTTCTACATTTTTATGGAGCAAAAATAGACCCTCCAATAAGTTTTCAACCCTAATTCATGACAGATCAGAGAGTGAAATCTACTTTCCATATCCTTTAATTGTACCAATCATCTTTTGTTCTTCACCTAAATTGAACCTGGTTGGCCTCTCCTGTTAATTCCCCTTTCAGGATTAACACAGGGTTTGACAGTAAGCTTTTTGCCATGTAGCACTGGTTCTTCAGACATGGAAAAAAGAAATATGAAGAAAAAAATCTACAGGCATGCCTCATTTGATTAGTTGATATATGTAGTCTATTTTTTTACCAGTGTTTTATATTCTTCAAAGAATATTAATCATCAAAACATTCAATTTAGGATCGTTCACCAGAATTATTTAACACTGCAATATTGTTTTGCCATGTCTCTGTCCATTGATCCTCTTGTCCCTTCTGTCATCCTAAATACATTTCTGCACATGCTTTGGGAGTGTCACCCGTCGTGTTCTGGAAATCTATTGCTAATTCTTTCAACTATTTTTTATATCTTTTCTTTTCCTCTCCCATTTTTCCTTTTACTGGATCTCATCTCTATCTCATTTTAACTTTCATTCAGTAGAGGCTGTTTTGTCTTGGCACCATAGCTACAAAGGTGTTCTCATTGGAAATCTGATGTCTCTATCTCCTTTACATCTTGACAAACTTTATTTTTCAGTCTTAGTCTTCTTGAACTCTCAGTCATGGTAATCAATGTGTCAGCAGGTTCATATATTACAGAATAGAAGCTCTAGTGCAACTTCTGCAGGGCACGATGGCTTGTGATGGCCATCAATCTATCCCAACAGGGGCTGACATCCAGGTTGTGTTTACCTCAGGCAATTTTCTTTTTACCTCTTTCAATAGAGCAGATTTTGTGGGCAGAATAATGTGCTATTTTAAGGTTAGCTGTTATCGGTGTTTCTTAACACCTTTTTATTTTATGAAATCTGCTGAATATCATTTTTGCCATTACTGCTATTAAAATTCCAAAAAATACTTGGTCACTAAAAAAAAAACCTTTACCAGTGAAATATACAGACAACATAAACTTAAGCAAGAAACTAACTTTCTGAAGCAATAAGTAATAATGAGCTGCAGCAGCTCACCAACTGATATCTATAAATTATACGTATAAAATTTTTAACATTAAATGAATCAATTAACAATTAAGTTAAAAAGCAAACTTACACACTAATATCTACACACAGCCAAATCACTGTAGAAGTACAATCTACATACTGCATATCTTTATGATATAACTAGCAGAATACCCGCGCTTCGCAGCGGAGAATTAGTGTGTTAAAGAAGTTATGAAAAAGAAAAGGAAATATTTTAAAAATAGCGTAACATGATTGTTAATGTAATTGTTTTGTCATTGATATGAGTGTTGTTGTCATCTCTCTCTCTC
>JANRMT010062806.1:48556655-48583739 GCA_026402145.1 Polypterus bichir lapradei
AGATCCTTAACAAATAATTATTGGTATATTTTCCCTCAGTTTAAAAAGGTTTAATTTTCTTCTTAATAAATATTTTAAGGCAGTACTTCGCCGCTGCGAAGCGCGGGTATTTTGCTAGTTTAAATATATGACAGTCACTTGTTTTTTTTTTTAATTTTTAAAGGAATCCATACATTTGACAAAATTCTGAAAGTGCTTATCCCACAATTAAGGTACTTCTTAGGTTAATTAAAACGTTATGAACTAAAGGATAGCTGAAGCTGGGAAATCATTCAAGAGCAATAAAATGGTTGAAAAGATTAGCAGAAAATCAGTTTCTAATACTACATCAATAATAAAGTCAAATAAAATGAAAAATTATATCCTAAATTTGGGAACAATGCAGAATCACTGAGGGGCTTTGCATGACATCCTCAGAGATGGCCATGAGGCAGCTAAACTTGATAGGCCAACATCTTTACCTGAGACAATCCTTCAAAGGTATATGGCATTTGAAAAATTAAATATTTGAGGGAAGCTGAGGTAGTTGGCAGAAAAAATGATATAAACTGAAGAGAAAATTGAGTAAATTGTGTATTTTTAAAGCAGATGCAAATGTCATGGTATACTGCAATAAAACATGACTTTAGGTAGGTTTTACAGATCACCCACTGGATTTGAAATATGAATGTGAATTTTTCCAACAAACCATTGTGCCAAAAAATTCAACACTTACACTCTTGCCCTGGGCCCTGCTGCAGGCTGTGCTCTTGAACTCTGTTGCTTCTTTCCTCAGCTGGATAATGGTCTCCTCCGATTTCCATACCTGTTCAAGGAGTACCAAAGAGACTTACTGATAAATAAAACATAAAAACTAGGGGTCTGTATCAATCCTGTTGATTGGTGTTGTTTTTTTGGGAGTCAAAAGAAAAGAACTTTCACGAAATAATCTGTTGCTGCAAAAAGAAACTGCATAGTTCCACAGGCTTACTGCGAGACAACTATTAAATAAATGCTAAAATTTATGCCAAAATCATATTTTGCTCCACCAGCAGGTCATGCAACAATAAAAGCATTGTTTCTGTCAATAAACCCTGTGTTGTCTAAGACCGGAATTGTAACAATTTTACCTGTTTCTCTAGTTCTTTCACTCTGTTCTCCAAAAGGTGCTGGGCTTGTAGCTGCTGTAGGTTTTCAGAGTCTTTCAGAGATATTTCCTTATGCAATTCTGTGATGGTATTCTGAAGTTCTTGAATTTTGCTTTCACGTTCTTGCATCTGGGATATGAAAGCAAAGAAATTATCCATTAGCCTCTAACATACAATATATACAAGTATCAACTGTTACTGATCAAGGCAGAAACATATTCAATTTAATTAATATTCAGTTTCCTCACTCAGTTCAATGCTGAAAGCCTATGCCAGTGTAATAGACAAGAGCCATAAATTTTAAATTAAACAATTTTTTGTTAGCTGATAGTTCGTAATTAAAAGAGAAAGAGTTAGGGTGCTATTTATGCCTCATAATCTGCATTAACCACATAGGGATGGGGTCAAATCACCAATAGGTTATAAATCAAACAATGGCATCTGTTTCAAATTCTAAATAGAAAATTGATTAAATTTGACTGTAATGTACTAACAGTCAGGGTATAATGAAAAGCTCTTGCCAAAGATTGTGTCTTTTTTATCAAATAATAATGAACAGTGTTACATCGCAGAGATTTGGCTGATCAAATAATAGCATGTTGTGAACTTGTAAAACGATCGTCTTTCTACTGGCCATAAGGCACTGAACATGTAGTAAAAGAAACTGGGTACATGTCCACAGCCGCCATTGCCCCTTTCATAAAAAAAAATGTTGATAATGTACCCAAATCGTCTCTGATGGGTCATTTATCAATCTGCTACCTGAGGGAAGTGTTAATAAATCAATTTTGAAAAAGTAGTGTTGAAATAATGTTCACTACTGAAGTTGAACAGCTGAATAAACAGTCTGTCAACTATTCAAACATATACTACTTTGAAATTCTGCAGTTTTATTTCAAAGTCTACAAACTGATAATGAGCAAGTTGAGCCTGGTTTATTGCACAGGATACTGTTATGTTTTCGGCCAGTGCTTGCTCCACATATATGCTTATATTTATTTTACTTTTTTTTGTCTTTACTGTCATTTTTGATGTATTTTTTCATTGGTTCTTTGTTTTAATATATTATTTGTAAATGTTGTTTATTCTAAATATTATTTAGTTATTCAGTATTGTGTATTGCTGCATGTAACCTATATGCCTTATGTTTTGTAGGTGGAACCCCAACAGGCAGGTCCATTCTGATGTCACTGCTGAGGAATTGCCCACTGTCTTTATGCTCAAGTCCCAGCAGAGTGACACTGACATTTGTTAGAATATCACTTTTGTGAGTACTGTGTTCCTTGGACTTCCCAGACTAACACTGTTGTCCACCAGCATATCTTCAAGTTTACAATACCAATAAATGATCAGCATTAAACAAAAGGAAAATAGGAAAATAATCACACTGCGGATTGACGACTGAACAGAGTGAAGTACAATATTTTTCTATAGCTGATTGAGATGTTGTTTTTCAGAATGCGAATGAGTAAAAGTAATTAATAACTTTTTTATTATTGGTAGACATTTGTTATTATTTATTTACCCATTGTATAATTATTACCAGTTTTTAGCTTTGAATGAATCACCTCTAAATCACCTTCATAACATTACCAAATATAGCTATTGGTGATGTCCTTTAATGGAGTTCTACTGCAATCTCTTTCACACCAACACCACCAGGGTGATCCTGCTAATTACTCGTTTCAATTCAAAAGAATACAGCTTCCTGTAAACTTCTGTCACTGAGAAAATAAGGAATTGATTTACAGCATAAATGTTTCACTTATGGGTAATTGTAGTAGCAGGTTCAGCAGTAAGTGCTGCTCAAGTGAACAAATAACATTAGCCCCCGGTAAAAAAAAAATATAAATTTTGTTTACAGAAAAGTACTTAGTTACAAAGAGTTTTTGACACATCCAATTAACCAAGGGCACTATAACTGAAGCCTACTGTCTTAGAACATTTCCCAGGAGAAGTTGGGTAACACATATAGTGAGTATATACATACATATACATATTATATATAAATACACACACACACACATTATATATGTATGCATAAGCAAAAGGTGTGCTGTGTCTGAGAAGAATATACACAGTAAATAAATAAGCATAAAATAAAGAAAAACACAAATAAAAATGTAACTTTGATAAAAATGTCTTCACTCACATAAGTAAGGAAAATACTGAAACTTGGTTGTATTAAATAGTCACTAATATACATTTTATTCTTCAAAAATATTTTGTCAAACATTTCAAAGTCAAACAATCCCCTTTTGCTGTTTGTCCTGTTTATCAAGTAAAATCTAGAGACAGAGTTTATGAATAAGTCTGTCACACAAACTTAAGATCAATCCATCCCACTTTGTGACTTCACTTTCATGTATAAGTACACAGTTCAATATTTGTTGTTAATCAATATAAAATAAAGCAAACTGGCAAGGCAAAAAAGACTGAAATCAAAAAGGTAATATCCTGTGAGTTTCATGAAGGTTAAGAAATCAAGAACTATAGAGACACAGATGTTTTGAGTCAACATAAAAATACCTTTTAGTGACTGGAAATTACTTTACGTAACAGTCAAGTAATTACCATTGCCAGTCAAAGGTAAGTGGAAGCCAGGTCTTTGGCTGTGGTCATGTCTGGGATGCAATAATCTAGGATTATATAGTGGCATATAAACACTCAAAATGCCTCAAACTATATTATTTAATGATTGCAAGGTAGACTCATCTTGTACACCTGTATAGATTGGCTGCATGATGGAATGCGATTGTAAGTTTAAATATAGCTATTACACAACAAAGAAGGAAAAAGAAATGGACTTGCTAAGTTAATGAGAGATGAAAAAACCAATACAGAAATTAGGTGACACCCTAACAAAAGATCCACTACTTAAAAAAAAACACACACACATCTTCAGAAGCAAACTGCTCCTTAGCACTACAATGAGTCACTAGGAAGCAATTTATTACCATGAGAGAAGAGAAGGGCACAAGCTGTATCTTTATTTTATCACATATGGTGTCGAACAATCTGTAATTTATTGTTAAATTTACATTTATACTTTTAAGCAGGTTTTATTTGATTTTAAAGGAGAAAATGAAAAGACCCTCACCCACCAACGTTCCCCAGAATTAATATTTATAAGCTACTGATGGATACAAACCTGGTGGGTGATGGTATGAAATATTTCAATAGACTATGTTTAGCATAAATATCATGTGATATACTGTATGTCCAAAATGGTAACAATAAAAGCCTAGCTGCATGGCCCCAAATAAACCTGACTTTTTTTTATTGCTACTTATGTATCTTTGTTCAAATCACCTTTCACTTCTTAGATCACTCAGATGATGTACTGTAAGTGGCCCTTTAAATATACGCCTTTTACAGTCACCCAATTAGCTGTGAATGTTGTAGAAGACTGTATGCACAGCTGCTCCAAAATGTCTAAAATCTGTATAACTTAGGGGATCCTGTGGATCAGATATCACAACTCACCAAAAGGCCAATTTAAAACTTTTTTTGCTGCTTATCAAGAAGTGTGGTCAGCAAAATGATACATTGTGCTTGGCTGTCTCCCACTGTATGTGCAAAAAAAAGTTAAATGGTAGACCTATGCAGGATCCCCAGAATGTTTCCCTTAGTATTTCATTGTAGTTGACTTTATTTTCAAAGCCCCATTTGCAAAGAAATTAATGAATACCCTCAAGTGACACCTCGTTTCCCAATATAGCTTTTACAGAGTACATAGTAAGGAGTCTTTGATTATATGGTTCCTTTCAGGCAGTCATTGTTCCTCTTGTAGCTTCAACACATATTATTTCCCAGGCATGTAACCCAGCACTTTTCAAAAACAGTATGTTTTCTGTCAACCGCAGCATGCTGCACAGATGAGATTCTCCTCTCAGAAAACTATAATTGAGGGATACATGTCGATAACACTCAGGTGAAGATATACATGTATTTGTTTCAATGCAAGGAATTGAAATTCTTGCCAGGGTGCATTTTTCCTTTATATCACATTTAATTATCCTTTTCTCTGCTCTTTATAAAAGATGACATTTATCCCAAAGGTTTTCATGCACTAACAAGATGTACTTTTTCCTCTCCAAATTTTTAGTGTTTCAGTATAATTTATTGTAAAAAGACGCATGGAATTAATTCAGCTAACCTTTAGCACAATGAAACATTTTGAAAAACAGGCAGCATCAGCACAAAACTAAATTCATGCAATAGACTGAAATGAAATGCAGACTTAGGTTAATTAGGGTAAAAATTTGATTAATTGTAGTTTATCTTAGTTACTATCATTCCTAGTAAATGCTAGAATTGTTTTAATTTTGCATAACATTAACAGCCAAAAAGATGTAATGATATGAATTACAGCAAAAAATTATTTATCTGGAAACACGAAGAACACTAAGGTGGTGCAGTGTTTAAAGCTGCTGGGTCATATTCTCGAAGAATCCTGAAAGAACCTGTATTTAAAAAAAAACTGTTGTAGCTTTTGGGAGAATATGTTGATACTACACAAATAGTGATTTTTGCTGTGTTCACTGTCAGTATGATTTTGCCCATTCTCCAAAATCTCCAGGTACTCCAGTTATCGCCCGCAATGAAAATAACAGAATGCCAAGGTAACTGCCAGCTCTAAATAAGTCCATAATAATAGAACATGGGTGTACACACATAAGAGAAGCAAGCCTAAATTATCAGTAAATTGACTGATAGGCTTTATTTTTCAAATCAAAATAAAAAACAAATCTGCACATAGTGTATTTTCCACCATGGGTTGGTTTAGAAATGTGACACTCAGTGAGCCATCTAATTGTTTCCACACAATTTTAAGCAAAATTCACTTACGGTTGTGTAGCCTGGCTTCAGGAACACTATCTTGCTCTGGTCAATTTAAGAAGCAAACTATTGGATATATTAGGGGTGCAAGATATACTGGTAGAAATTTGCCAACCAGTAGGAATTTTCATATACCATTTTTATTGTGGTTGAAGACATCTGGATGCCGCTGTTGTTAATTGTCAGAAAAGAGATGGCATGTGGTAGGGACTGGGCCTTCCCTAACCTTCTGACACTCCTCACATTGCACAGCCACAGCATTCTCCCACCCCCTCCACCTACAAAACTTTTATGATCACATCTCCAAACTTTGAAGAGAACCCCAGTTCCCCACACCACCCCAATCTTCAGCTCTCTGGAATTACTTTTAGACTTTCAAGAGGACATTTTCTCAACTCAGATGATCCTTGAAGAAACTGATAACCACTGAAAATAATGATAATGAAGTGACCCTGGGTTAACTATTAAGCAAAAGAATAACATGTTTAAGTCACAAAGGGAAACAGAGTAGCAGAAACTCTTTAAGAAAAGAGTATGAGAAACATCAAGTATAAAATAAGTTAAAATTAGGCAATAATGAGCATTACTTTTTATCTTTTGACTGATAAAATGCTTTATATCTTCAAAGTTAGAAAGCAATGGAATGGGAGAGGTTTTGTTTCATACAAATAATGATGTTTCTTCATTAATATCTCTTTTTAAAAAATTTTCCACCGACATCAAATTCCGAAGAAAGAGGATTTTGAAAGTCAGTAATGAGACAAGTGAGCTTCCTTTGCTAGGCTGTATATTAGGGCTTCCTCTAATAGCCTCTGCTGAGGCAGTATTCAGTCAATGGAGATCTACTGTAAATTTTCATTGGTTTGTTTTTATACAGTATCATTTTTCTTCATGTTCATTATAACAATATTCAAGTCTAGTTAGGCATGACTGTTTTTGTTCAATGGGGAACCAAACAAATTGGGAAGAATAGCTATTTGAATATTTATTTCTTATTATCAATCTTGTTTCTTTTCTTTACTGTACAGTCTGTATAACACACATTTTAAAAATGTATGTCTTTTAATGGTATGTGCAACATGTTTATTTCTTATGCTTTTCCCCTGTTGATCATTCTGAAATCTTATGAAGTACTTTACGAATGGGAAAGGTGCTATATAAATATTATTATCATTATTGTTATTATTATTATTATTATTAATTGATTAAAATGGTCCTTATGAAAAGAAACATCACAACCAAACTACCCACTGTAAACCGATAAAGTTAGATCAACAGAAGCACCTAAACTGACTTCAGTCGGAAAAGTATATGCACATAGATTATACTGCGTCATATACCATAACCATGATCATTTTAATTATATCATGATATAAATTGTAGGCCATATTGCCCACCCAGGGGATATATACACTTAAATTATGTCACGTCTTAATCTCTGTTTACTAAAATTAAAAGGTTCAGCACTCTCAATTTTTCTTCATAGCTCATACCACACAATCCTAGACTCAACCTAATGCCTATTCTCTGGATTTTCTTTAGCACTGTGATGTCTTCTTTGTAATATTTCATGTAAGTTACTAGTGCATTATATGAAGCATTCTAATCATAAACTCCCATGACTTAAACTCATTACATTGGGCTGTACAATTTAATATCCTTTTATCCTAATCACTTCTGTACACAGGACATAAACAGTGAAGAGCTCACTATCACTGTTAGATTCTACTTATAAGGTGCATTTTCAAGATTCAGGCATCTTACTGTGGACTAATTACACGCATTTTCATTCTGGCAGTTCACTCATGAGTCTTAGATGATGATATGGGGTCTTTTAGACTTCTTCAATGCTCAATCTGAGTTTGTTTGACATGTCTGCTTTTGAAAGATGATCAGCGATCTTGAGGTTTCTCTATCTGTAAATAATCAGTTATGGTGTGAAAATGTTGACTTTACATTACTTTTAGAAGCTTTACAGATTACTACAAGCCTGATAAAGTTTGCCTCTATTGGTTGGTTGGCAGAATGCACTGATAGTGTGTTACTAGACCCACCACACAACCAACCACTTCAGGATCCCAAATTAGGACCTGAGCACAGCCATGGAATGGGCAACACCTCAGCACCACACTAGTTTGAATGGAGTGCAATAGTGGGACATGCCTTTATTGGTAAAGTAATATCCTTTAAACAACCCTTCAACAATTTGCTAATTATCTGCACCTGGTTTGGTGCATACGATGTTGCTTATAATATTTTTAGTAAGAAAATCAAGCTAGGGATGCACTTTTTCCATTCCAAGAAAGTGATAGATTTTTATTGTCCGAATACGCTGGAAGTACAACCTTTTAATGTTACTGGTTAAATTAAGTTATCTTAATCTATTGATAGAATTGAAAAGAGGATCAGATTTCTGGAACTGTCTTCTTCCTGTAGGTAGTGAAGCACTTTATACAAAATGATGCTTAAGGACACAAAAAAATGATTATATATTTTTTTCTTATATAAATTGCCCAATTAATTATTTCATGTGATATAGAGCTGCTTAACTGAACTCTTATGGACAGACGGGCAGATGAAATGAAGCAAAAAGCCGTTTATATATTTCTAAATGAAATGAAAGAGATAAAGCACACAAGTGATATACTGTAGATCTGTAAAACTCATTTTCTTTTTCTTGAAAGTCAACTGCCTACTGGTCACTGGACAATACTTTATTTACCTTCTACTACACCACGTTTTCTCATGTACTCATATTTAAAGTGCTTTGTAAAATAATGTGAATATTAGCATTATTATTGTAATTATTGCACCATAAGTCCTCTTCAGTTATTAGATGTATTTCTGTCTGGTCTTCTGTAACATTTATTTGGTTTATATAGATAAGGAAACCTAGATCATAAGATCCAGTTTAAGAATATTGCAAATCAATACTCAGTTATCTGAAAACAACCTGGAATAACAAGGTCTATCCAGCATATCAATACTGAACTGCTCTAAATCATTGATTAATATTTGTTAAAATGGTGAAGTTCATACAGCTGTGCAGCTCTGCTTCAGATGCTCCGAACCTTGGAAGAAGAGAAAAAGTCAAAGTGGAAAGATTACCTACCACAAATTGTGCATGCATATAATTGTACAAGACACGAATCAACTGGCTATTCACCATTTTCCTCTTGTATGGCAGAGCTCCAAGATTACCTATCGATTTGTTGTTTAATCTTACAACTGACAATGAGGAAACAGACAGCCAGGACTTTGTGCAAAAATGGGCAACCAAGATGAAGGATGCTTACCAGATTGCTGCAGATAACAGTCGGAAAGCATCGGCCAAGGGTAAGCAGTATTATGACCGTACAGTGAGGGGCGCTATTCTTCAACCAGGTGACAGAGTCTTAGTCAGAAACCTATCTGAGAGAGGAGGCTCAGGAAAACTCCATGACTACTGGGAAAAAGAGGTATGCCGTATTGTGGAGAGAATTAAAGACAGCCCAGTGTATAAGGTACAGCCAGAAGTTGGTAGCAGAGCACCCCGGATACTACACCGCAACCTCCTGCTGCCTGTCAATGACTTACCTTTTGAAAAAGACACTAAGTCGAACACAGTGAAAAGGAAAATGCAAAGACCAGCAAGAACAAAGAGTGAGACACCAGACTCAGCATCTGATCACTCCGATGAGGAAGCAGAAACCTCATATGGTCCCCGTTGCTTCCCATGCTTTCCAGCACATGTCAGATATGAGGTAATAGAATCTGAGTCACGCTCCAGGCTCAGAGCCAAGGCCCGAGAGTTCTACCCTGAACCACGAGAACCACGACAACCTGACAGAAATCCTTTGCAAGAAACATCAAGGGAACAAGGACTGGAAATGGAGAGCAGTGTTGCTGAACCCCACGTGAAGAACAGTGATGAAGTTGTGGAACCCACAAATCGTCAAGAAGACCTAGCAACAGAAAACCAGAGTACAGTAATCCCTCGCTATATCGCGCTTCGACTTTCGCGGCTTCACTCTATCGCGGATTTTATATGAAAGCATAACTAAATATATAACGCGGATTTTTCGCTGCTTCACGGGTTCTGCGGACAATGTGTCTTTTTACTTGTACATGCTTCCTCAGTTGGTTTGCCCAGTTGATTTCATACAAAGGACGCTATTGGCGGATGACTGAGAAGCTAACCAATCAGAGCACGCAGTTAAGTTCCTGCGTGCTGAATGCAGTGTTAACCAGGAAGTCTTGTCTCGCTCATTCAGCATCAACGTGTTTCGCTGTGTAAAGAGTTGTGCTCTTTTGTGTTTATCTTTGTGCATAGTCAAGCCCTTCATTATGGCTCCAAAACGATCTGCTGCTGCTTCAGGGGCCGTGACCAAGCGCCAACGAAGATGTATACGATTGCCGAAAAGGTAAACATTTTGGATTTGTTGAAGGCTGCGATTCTTTTTATTTAAAAAGTAGGAAAGGAATATAAGATCTATGGCCGCAGTGTCCTTTTAACCAGGGTGCAAAACGAGTTGTAAGTGGATGTAATAAGGCAGTAGTCTGGATGGAATCTGCTTTAGGGATTTGGATTGAAGACTGCCAGAAGAAGAACAACACAACTAGCATAGTCCTTATGCTACACAATCGCCTGAAGTGGCTCTTTTAGAAGAGAGCTGTAACACTGTCCTTTGTTGTGCAGTAAAATTAAACTCATTGTTATCGGACAAGTCATCGTGTCATTGTTGGTGAGTAACCATAATTCATTTTCTACTTACAGTACTTAGTACATATACGTACGTTTAGTGTCACTGTACACACATTTACTGTATACTATTTTTCTTGCATTGTACGTATTTATTGCTGGTGGCCTGTCTATCGTAATGGCTGTAACATATGTGATATCGGAGACACTCAATATCTTTAAAATAATATTTAGGTTTTACTGTATATAAACAGTGTGTTTATATACATAATTTCAATGAATCTTACCTAATATCTAAGAGAATACAAAGGGATTATGCTGTATAACTCTGCGGGGAATATTTATAAACAGTGTGGGAGAGTTTATAAGGGCTTAAAATATATAAAAATAACCATACAAACATATGGTTTCTACTTCGCGGATTTTCACCTATCGCGGGGGGGTCTGGAACGCAACCCCCGCGATCGAGGAGGGATTACTGTAACAGAGAAGTATGGTCTAAGACTCGGGACTGCTGTCTGTTTCTTTTATGCTTTACACCATATCACTGTGGCTACACCCTGTAGCAACAGTGGCTTGTACCTAACACCCTAGTACTTGAGACTACTGAAACAAATTAACCAGAGGATTTAATTACTCTTTTTACTAAGTACATTGCTTCATTGTTGATTTAGCTCAACTGTTTAAAAAAAAAAGAAAAAACCTGAAATAATCTGATGAAACATAATGTACAGGTTGCTGATAAAAATATGGATTTTTAAAAAATATAGACATGTACTCTTTAACTACCAGAGGGAATAATCCATAGCCATTTTGACACACCCACAAGATGTATATAATGTTGTCTTTTTTACAGTTTAAGACTATTTTCAAATTTTAAGTTTAGATTAGATATTTTGCATGTATGAGTGAATGCTTTTAATGTCCCACACCTGACTGAAATTTAGTCAAGTCAAGTCAAGTTGGGGAGCATGCATTGGTACAGTGCATTTTCGCACCCACTACATGACGAAACAACTCGGGATCCTGGTTTGCAACCCCCAAGGCAGACATGTGGTTCAGTCCCACCCTCCGGAAATGACTCTCTATCTGCCGCAGTCAGGTATTACGTGGACGACCCCTTGGGCTGGTCCAGCCACTCGGGTCCCCAACAATGAGGATCTTACGAGCTGGATCACCCTCGGGGAAATGCGCCACATGGCCATAGTGCTATAACTGACGCTCCTTCACAATCCAGGTAATGTGCCTCATTCGGGACTCCATGAGCAACCGCTCATTCGACACAAAGTCAAACCAACGGTACCCAAGGATTTTCTGAAGAGACACAGTACCAAAGGAGTCCAGTCTTCGTCTCAGGTCAATGGATAGCGTCCAAGTCTCGCAACCATATAGCAAGACAGGAAACACCAGTACTCTAAAGACTTGGACCTTTGTCCCTTTGCATAGATATCGGGAGCACCACACACCCCTTTCCAGCGACCTCATGACCCCCCATGCTCTCCAAATCCATCAACTTCATAGAAAGAGTCACCAGAGACATGAATATCACTGCCAAGGTAAGTAAACCTCTTAACAAGGTCAACACTCTCTTCGCAAACAGACACACTGCTGATGGCTGTGCCCAAGAGGTCATTAAAGGCCTGGATCTTGGTTTTTATCCAGGACACTCACAAGCCCAGACACTTAGACTCCTTGCTCAGTCCCTCAAGCGCCCCGATCTGAGCTTTCTTTGACTCAGCAAAGATCACAGCATCGTCAGCAAAGTCAAGATCAGTGAATCTTTCTTCACCAACAGATGCCCCACAACCACTGGACCCCACAACCTTGCCCAACACCCAGTCCATACAAGAATTGAACAGAGTAGGAGCAAGAACACACCCCTGACCAACCCCAGAATCAACTGGGAAAAATGCAGAGGTCTTGCCTCCTCTCTGCACAGCACTCACAGTACCAGTGTACAGGCCTGCCATGATATCCAGCAACCTCAAGTGGATCCCGCGAACCCTCAGGATGTTCCACAGGGATGCTCGATCAACCGAGTCGAACGCTTTGCGAAAATCGACAAAGGCTGCAAAGAAACTCTGCCAATATTTGCGTTTGCGCTCCCTGAGAACCCTCAGTGCCAGGATGCGGTCGATGGTAGACTTCTTAGGCGTAAAATTAGATTGTTCCGGTCGCTGGTAGGTGAGCAAGTGATCACGGATCCTATTGAGGACGACCCTAGCAAGGACCTTACCCAGCACCGAAAACAGTGTTATCCCCCTGTAGTTGCTGCAATCCAGGCAATCACCCTTCCCTTTCCAGATAGGGACGACAAGTCCCGTTTTCCAGTCAGTTGGGATGATGCCAGTCTCCCAAATGGAAGCAAAGATTGCTTGCAATGCCAGGAGGACAGCCTTACCACCAGCCTGGAAAAGTTCACCCCAGATACCACAGATCCCTGCAGCCTTTCCCTCCTTCAGCTGGTTCACCACCTGTGCAATCTCAGTGAGAGTTCACAGATGTTCACAGCAAGTGAAGATGATCATCTTGCCGGAGAGACAAGACGTTCCATGCACCCACCCATATGGGACACCTCAAATTGTAACCCAAGTGCTGCTGTGCAGCGGGCAACGCCTCAGCACCACACCAGTACCGATCCCCAACAGACCTGACCCTATTGGCTCTCCAACCGTTTCAACTCTTCAGAGGATGGGGCTTCCGAGGGCTTTCCCCCATCCCCTTCATGATGCGAGCAACCTTCCTATGGCCAGCTGCAGCAGAACTACTCCCGCAGAGAGCAAAAAGGAGTCCTTTCTGTAGACTCGAAGCTTTGTGAAGTTTTTTTTTTTTACGGTGGTTGGAGTTCCAACCCTGCCACCAACCCCCATGATTTCCCTGCAAGTGGGAGAACCGCTTGCAGGGCCGGATGCAGTTTAACATCATACCCAGGACAATTTAAATTTAGTGAATGCTTTCAATGTCATTTACAAAAAGGTGATGAAATTTTGAACAGTAAGCTGAAACCAAGACTAACCAGTTCACAATATACTGTTGCATTTTAAATTTAATGCTAACGCTAAAGCACTCAGATATGTTTAACAAAATTGTTTATTACTCATTTCTCTTTTCTTTTTTTATCAGAAGCAGAAAGAATAACAATTGAGCAATCTGAAAAAAAGATAATGGATATGAAAATATGAAAATATCTGCAAATCTCTGTTCAGAGGACTACAGACAGTTAACAGACATTCAGTATTGTCTATACTAAAAGTTGTACCACCCATTAACAAAGAATATCTGCTGCAGACACAATCCTGCAAAGTGTCCCACTATTTCATTGAAATGAAGGATGCTCAAGGTCAGTCCTGGATGGTCACACTGGCTACAGGTTCTTCTTCCAACCCAACTGCTTAATTAGAAGCTAATCCTTGTCAGTAACAGAATTTGCTTAATGTATGGCTTAGAGAATTAGTGTTTTTATTCTGCCATGTCTGGTCATCCCTATATTGCAGATTTTCAAATGATTTGAGGACTGTAGCAAATTAAGAATACTCAAGTCTTCACTTTTTTTCTCTTCCATTATATTTTCTTTGGCAGCTAGTAAGAAAATAAGAAGCAATAAACTAAGACTAAAGACTAAAAGAAGTAACAAAGGGTAGGGATTCTTAACAAGCAAGTTAACTAAAATGAAGCATGAGCAAGAATTGCTTCGGCAGAAATAACTGGCTTCTAATTAAAAAAACTGGGTTGGAACTAAAACCTGTAGTCTCTGAGGCTCTGAGGGACCAAAGCAGAGCAGCTCAACTGATATATATTTCAAATGTGTTTACCTGCAAAGGGCATCTATGGCCTCAAATAATATGAACACTCAAAAACATGCTGTGTAGTATCGTTCAGAACTCACCTTAGTGGTAAAGGTTTCTCTAGAAAAAGCCATATGTGGTACTTTACTTAAAAGTCTCATGTAACGTAGAAAATACAGTCAACTAGTCAGTAGTCAGTGATACATGTGATATAGCATATGCAAGCCTTTAGACTGATTTTACCTTAGACCTCAGCTACATTCATGAGATTAATATACTTTTAAACACCACAATATAAACATCAAAATAAGTAAAGAGTAATAAGACTTGTGATAAGTCTGAGTGAAATGTTAATTTAAAATGGCTGGTGTAAATGTGATTATCTGTTGTAAAATGGGAATGTAATAGGACATGTAATACAGCTTGTAATATGACGTGCATATTTGAATATGATTACTCTAACAGAACAACCATGTCCTTAGGCAACATGAAATTCAAATGCTATATCACATATCTTAAGGCAGTAGAAATCTAATTAGGGAATACAGAAATATGAATTTTATCGATTAATTCTATGATCTTAATGATATAAAGCACTCCTTTGAACCATCTGAAACACTTATTTTTTCACTAGGCAAGGGACGTCATTACCATTCTTTTGAGGATGCAAAACGTGCTAACCAGCTCAGCTTCTATATTTATATAACACAAGAGAAAAAAAAAAACATCTTTAGTAGCACTGGTGCCCTTACTCTCACTTAATCTCACAATATGTGCTTTAGTATCAATTCAGAAAGTTTACACAAAGAGTAGCATGACATGCTGAGAGTTGTTTTTCATATAAATAAACCACATGCACACTATTCATCAGCACCAGTAACATCTCAAAATCCCTCCTTCTTATAAGCAGATTTCCATATTATAGTGGAAGGTTCTTAGCATCAAAAGGGAGATGAGGACATTGCAGAATAAGGGCTGAGTGATGATATTACTAAAATTGTGTATGTAATTACACATTTTGAAATACCAGAAATGAGCATTACAGGCTTCTGGAATAAAACTCCACAAAACACCAAAGACATATCACTTTTTATAATGTCTTTCTTACAAGCAGCACCACATATCATGGATAACACACCAAAAAGCATAAAAAGAAGTTAACACACTTTATGGCAACTTTTCTACATGTACATTACAACATTCCACATACAGTTACAACCATGCGTTCATGCTGTCTAGAAGTATTAAGGAATCAACATTCCCAACACCATCAATCTAACTCATAGTCACAGTGGGCCAGAACCTATCCTGGCAGAGCTGGGCACAAAGCAAGAACGAGTTTTGAAAATGACCCACTCACGCACATACCCACAAAGACACTCTGTCCATTTTGGAGCCACTAAACTAACCTAAGCATCTTTGGGAATGTAACAGGAAAAGTCATGCAGACACAAGGTGTGCATCCAATGGGCCACTGTGCTGCTCAGTTAGTGACCTATTGTTTTAAATTTAAGAAAGGTGTCAAAGGAATGAGAGAATGTGGTTCACCTTTGACTAGTACTGTATTTAAAAATTTGTTTCAAGAGGAGATTTGTACAGTATAGTGTTTGCATTTAAGGAGATGGACAAAGAAGATCTAAAGATGTGACTAAATATGTGATTGATGCTGGACCTTTTGTTCAAATCCATCACTCCCATAACTCAGTCGCACCCATCTCCCTGCACAAGCGTTTATTCACATGGTATACACCTCTCCCAACCAGACCACTGTACATGAAATGACATACAGTATGTAATTTATATGCAACACCCTAACTTTACATTTGTGTTAGTTAATGGAACATATTGCATTAAAGTAAAGCACTCAGTTTATTTATCTGAAAAGAACAGTCTTTGTCATAGTATAGGTAAACATGTATTTTGAAAATTAAGATGATGCCAAAGGAAACTAGATGTGTTCTCTGTTAAATGTCCACATAAGTAATGTAATTCCTTAAAAAGCATTTAGATTTAATTCGATAAAATCAGTGTTCCAAGGGAGTTCTTTAACAAATGATGGATATTATTGTTTGATGATATAATTTAAACAAAACAGAACTCTCAAATGTCTTTATTTATTGAAAAATAATTTTGAAACACCAGTGCTACGTTTGAAAAAATAAAGAATTTTTTAAATTGAACACATCTGATATAAAGCAAATGAAAGATACTTAAAAATATAATAAGAAATACGTTGTGCCAAAGCAAATATTTAGATCTAGCAAACATAGACAGGTCTGCCAATATGTAAATGTGAAATATTACTCGAATAAAATAAGGATGACAGTAAATATTATGATCTCCTAGATCATTTGTGTCTACTGCATTTTCATTCTAAGTACAGTAGGAAGCTGGTATACATGGCTGCTTATATTCAGTAAAGAAATAAAATTAAAAACTACTTAAAAATACATCAAACATTCAGATTTTAAAATTAAATATGTTAACCAATTTAAATGTGTACATTGTTTACATTTCAACCCTCATAAAGTTTACACCATTATTGCAAGTACTACTCTGTAAATACCCCTAGCACTTTGTTTTACATACTGTATGTTGTAGAAATGCCTCCCAGTGTTTTCCACTTGGCCTTCTATTGCTAGCATTTTGTTTATTATTCTTTCTATCTTCATCCTCCTCCTGCCTCAGACATTTCTTTTGTTGGACCCTTCTCCTCTTTCTCTTACTTCCTTCCAGTAGAGGCTGCTCTTTCTGATTAAGACTGTTACTAAAATCGTTGTAGTGTCCAGCTGGGAAGAAAGATGGGCACTGATAAGGGGATTCCTTTTAGCTTACCCTGAAACAGCTCTTTTATAACATCCAATTTTGTTGTTGTTTGTTTCATAACAATAATTTGCCACCCAAAAAAAGTGTAAATGAATTACGGTCTACAGTACAGGCCATGTCACATTAGACAACTTTTCTAGCAAATTTCAGTAATAGCCTTCATTTACAGTACATAATCTTAGCGGCCAGAGGCATTTGGTGACATGCTAACTGTTAAGGTCAGTCATGCAATCTGACATTCCCACTGACTCACTCCAATTAGTCCATGATTTTCCCTGACAAAATCTTTGTGTGCATGAGTGCTGACAAACAATGAATGCTAATTCCAGAAGTAAAAGCATATAATGCTTCAATGAGGAATGTGGGTATTTTGGAAATCACAAGCAGAAGAGAGGCTTGTCTGTCTGATGTTTTATGTTTTAGGTACCATGACACAATGGAAAAAAGAAAAAAAAAGGCTTTGATTGAGGGTGAACTTGCCATACTTACATCACAAAAAATAGGCAAGCAAGACTGTGCTGGAAATATGGCATACAGCCACTAAATTTGACATGCCCAGTGACTTCCAGTCATGTAAACTGACATGGCCCAGTGATGAGATCAACAACTGCAGTCTTCAGGTCTGACATATGCCACAGCTGGAAGTCACTTTATGTGACATCAACTTAAACGAGGAAAGTATGATGGTGCTGCAGCTTCATGGATCCAGTATCCAAAATTCATATCACCATCCAAGTGAAGTATGCAAGTTCTCCATGTGTCCATATGACTTTTCTTTTGGGTATTCTGGTTTCCTCTGTCATATACCCAAAGATGTGCGGGTTAAATTAACTGGCAGCATGAGTGTGGATGTCTCCATTTGCATGGGGCTTACACTGGACTGTTTTCTGTCTTGTGCCTACTGCTGCTTGGATAACCTTTGGTTTCCAATGACAATGAAATGAATTAAGCTTGTTTTAGAATGTTATTGTCTAAAGGTGACCAAAGGAGCCCAAACTGGGTTTGATACTTTCTTTTTTGTTAAGATAACAAACATTCATCTTTCCTAACGAAGCTGCTATACATGTAGTATTATTCAAAGAAATAAAGAGGACAGAGAAGACAAATGATAAGGTACAATCTAAATACAGAAATCCTTTTCCTTATGTGTGTATACGTCTAAGATTGGATAGAAAGCTCTTGCTTTGTATTCTGCATATGCTTTTACAAAGAAATGAAAGAATGCACAAGACACTCAGAGTGAAACCACCATTCAGGAAGTTTAAATGATACTGCTTGGAAATTAAAGTGTTTATGTATAAGAAGAAGGTCTGACAGGTTGGCTGGTCTTGATGGCTGAAACAGAGTAAAATACAGTTAAACACTACAGTGTCATCCTTTACAATGTCTCAGCTGAATTCTTTGCCAAACCATGGCTACAGCATTTTAAATACACACACAAAATGAAAGGTCTCACAAGTTCTACTTTACATTACCTTAACACTGAGCCTGTCTGTATACTCATTCTCACAGTGTCTGCATGTTTTTTTCACCTGTTATTCTTGTCTTCGTCTCACACTTGGCAATTGTGAATGACTGCACTTTCCAATTGTCTGGCTCTTGCCACCCAGGTTTGACTTCTGCTAGTGCTGGGATAGGCTGTTGCTCTTGACAACACATTTTGAATGAAAACTCACCAAAACTCATTTGTTGCCAATCAATAAATTAATACACAGGAAGAACATGCAGACTGCACAAAGAATATGACACTCTGAAGCAGAAATGACAGCTCTGCAATACCACAACATTTGTACTAAACTTATTAAAGTTCAAACTAATTACACTTAATGAAAAAATAGCATTGTTAAACTGACCATAGTGTGTCGGTGTCAGTAAGTAAAAGTTTTCTACACCATCAAAAAGAATTTAGAAACTGGTAAAATTTTGACAGAAACAGAACTAACAAACCTAAAGCCACAACCGATTTAGAAGACAAGCTTCTGAGAGTCAACAACTTGCATTATAGGGGGTCTCATAGGACAACAGCTTCAAGCACAGTTTAACAGGGGTCAAGGCAAGCAAGGGTCTCGTTCAACTGGGAAAAGAAGACTTCAAGCTGCAGGTTTGAGAGGTCGAGTGGCAGTAAGAAACACATTGCTAAAATTGCAAAATAACTGAAAGTCGCTTGCTTGGGCCAGGAACCCCCTCCAGTCTCAACATACTGTGACATTAAAGCATAGGACAAATACAGAGTTGGACGTATGGATATTGCACATCTGAGGGCTTACTGCAGAGGGCTTAAATGTAATCAACAAAGGTTGGGACAACTGCAGGAATTGTTTGCATCAGTTTCTGGGCTTAATTAATTTCCACTGCTGCAGAAAAGCTTGCTAACCCATTAATTGTTCCGAGAAATGGTCCTTTTTCTACAACTCTGAAAATTATTTTTCTCAGTTTTTGGTAACCTCGGCATTTCTTGTAACCTCTGGCAGTTTACTGCTTACCTTTGTACCAATTCAGGCTATTCACTGGACTTGAACTTTATAAACATCCATAAAAACTGGAAATATTGGGTTGTTGCAAAACCTTTGACTGATAGTATATGTAAACAAAATATTAAAAGGGTTAGTATAGAATCTGGCAAAAAAAAATCTCTACAAGATTATGAAACTGAACAGGCTGAAATATGTGTGGTATATGGACTAGCAGCACAGAGACTGTGCTCAAGAGCGAAGGGCTGCATTTTCCATCTCTAACACTGTCTCTTCATGTTGCCTTCAATAGGTCAATCAAACTGTAGCTACTTGCCTCATGCTTTATAAATGTCAACACAGCAATTATAAAGTAATGTGCAAAGGAAAATACAAATTTTCAAAAATAATGGCAACTTCTTGTTTATGTAGACCTTGTTGAGTGTTGCAGATTTTAATCTTACTAAAAAAAGCACTGTTTGCAAAATTGCAATTTAGGCCTAACCTGTTCAAAAAGTTCTGACACAGTGAATAAGTATTGCTCCTTTTGTAAATCTAATGCAAGGATGTACATCACTGGAAGAGATCCTAGGACATTAGTTGCCATTAAACATAATTGAGCTATTTATTCTTTACTATTTCAGCATGTGGAGGACTCAGACTAATTGAAGTTTGTGTTGTCACACTTGTGCAGGGACTAACTGACTGATTGTGAGGGTACTGACATGGTGCTAGTTTGTGGTTGTGATGCAAGTTAAAATTTGAAGAGATTTATGGAAAGTATTTCCTGCTGCGATCAAAAAGGGTCAAATACCTTGCAAACTGTCAATTAAAGTAAACAAGATATGACCAGTTTAATGGTGGCTGTCAACAAAAGTGTTTATTTCTAACATGAAAATCATACTGTATAACATCATATTTAAAAATTAATCTGCCGTTATGAAATGTCTAATACCGTTGTGTTGAATATAACAACTGAATGATTTCAACCAGTACTGTATCAATTGCTTTACTTAAAATGAAATCATTGAAACAAGTAATCACTCTTAAGGAATGTGACATCAATACTGAATGTGGGTTGTAAAAATGAACAAAGTTATCAATGCCTATCAAGTATAGTTGTGTTTTTATGCTGCTAAAAATAAGGTTCCAGCACCCCATGCATGAAGTAAATGAGAAATATGAAATTCTGGTGATGCTGATAATATTTGTGCTTATTGGTAACTATTTAAATGCCTTTGAGGGAAAATCAAAAAAAGAAAATGAAAAATTAGGGCATGCACATAATTATCACCTTTATGTTATATATTCTGTATTAAATGGACAGATGTGATGCTGTGCGCAGTAAGAAGCTGCACACTGCTTCTCATCTATATTTGCTTCTGAAACAGAATCCATCTAATTAGGTAGACAGAGAAATAGATTTTTTTCATTATATAAACTTAAAGCTACAGTTTGATTACATGCTACTTTAAAATCAGTTTAATGTCTAAACTAAAAAATTCTGAGGCTGGGCCTGTTGTTTTTTTTTCTTCTTCTTCTTCATTTAATTTCGATGTAATACCGTCCCCCACTAAGGACAGAGACGCAGAATCTGATTAAATAACTTATTTACAAGACAATATTCCACTGCATAATTAAATACAAATATATATGAATATATTATGGCTATTCTATATTCGATCACGTATAATGTGCATAATGAATTAGTTCCATTTAATGGGCAACGCCGCTTGGGTGAATTAAAAAGAGGGAGGGGCACGGGAATACGATTTTATCTCGTTAAAAACATAATTTTGAGATATATTTTAAAGCTGCATAATTACTTCTGCGACGTGTCATTTTCTGTTCCCCTGAGAAGATACCCCCAGCTAGTAATTCCGAGGATCTAGATTAACGGATTGTATATTAGAGTAGGTGGGGGGTTTGGGATGATGCTGACGCTTTTATCTATATGTTTTCTAATATTTTAACATTTTACAGTCAATACATCTGCCAGCGAAACAGTCACAAGATTTCAAGGTCAGGCAGGCAACTGATGGTAAAATTTTCCTTTTTAAAAAGAAAAACAATACACAGACTTCTTAATGCCACACGCTGCTTTCGAAAACACTTCATGTGATGTAGGCGCCAAATAAACACAGAGAGGTCCGGGGAGCCCTTTCGGGGACCTGAGGTGTGAAATCGACTCGCGATCTCACAATTGGTTGCACTGCGGGGCTCGAGCGGCGGCAGTGAGGGCGCTCTCGCACCGCCACACGCATGTCGATCGGCTCTCTTCTCTCATACTGAACCGCCCCCAACCGACACTACCTATGGAAATGAGGCCGCCTTGACAGCTCCGTTGACACCCCCCACCTTTTCAGCTGCTTTTCATTCCCCCAAGCGCACCCCCCCCCCCCCCCCCCCCAAGCTGCAAGAAACGCATGGGCGCGTTATGAATGCACGTAGTGTATAAACGTCCATTAGCAACAAGCGCATGAAACGGTCCACGTTAATAAGGAGAAATAGTGTTCGTGCGCATCTGCTTTGCGACCTTAACCTCGCTGGACAGTTTTCCTCCTCGAATCGTGAGTGCCTTTCAAATTGCAGTCTTTCGTGGCTTCTGATGTGTGGCTGATAATCATTACCAAGGAGAGGTTGTAGTGTCCTAAACCAAAAATGTCATAGCCAAAAAAAAAAAAAAAAAAAAAGGGAAGGAAAGGCAACCAAACTGAATACTAAAATAGCACACATAGTTTATGTGTGACAGGCACACACACATACCCATCCATTATACTGTATGTACCAGCAAAGTCAACAGGATGGGTTTTGATCGCTGATGCTCCAGAGGCAAAGCATAAACAGACCATGTATATGGAGCCAGTCCACAGTTGGGCACACTCACACATATATGGACTAATATCAGGCCAATGCTACATTTAGTCTATCCAGATCTCATTCTATTTTTGTGGGTAGTTGATCAGCTTACTCCATGCACACACTAATAATTTAAATAATTCCTAGCCTTGAATTCTAAGAGAACCTTTAGGAAGCAGTTTTAAATCCATTCAGAGGTTCATGTACATTTTACATCTAGATAAAATATTGCCAGGGTCAGTTGAAACCTCTTGAAACTTTCAAGGTGATTGGGTTGCAGTACTCTTTACCTACATTTGGGTATACTGCACTTCAAACTCCAAATTTCTTTTAATAGGCCAGACACCCAAAAAATGCTTCTGGCCTTCTTGAACCTCCAAGTAAAAAAAAAAGATACCATTACTGTCATCTGTCACACTGGAAATAAGCAGCATGGCCTTCTCCATTCCACCACAGTCACCTTCCAACTCACAGACACTGACATATCATGTTTCTGCAGCCTCCTCCTGATAACTACTGGGTATATGAGATACCTTTACTCATGCCAAATGGTGTAAGTCACTTTTTCGAGGCCTGCCATCTCTCACAACTGTGAAGTTGTTACATCTCCCCCTACTCCTCTGGGTTGCCAAAGAAATTAAATGTTTTTTGAATTCATTGGTATCTATATATATATATATATATATATATATATATATATATATATATATATAAAAGTTAATGTGTGTATGTATGTACAGTTAGGTCCATAAATATTTGGACAGAGACAAATTTTTTCTAATTTTGGTTCTGTACATTACCACAACAAATTTTAAATGAAACAACTCAGATGCAGTTGAAGTGCAGACTTTCAGCTTTAATTCAGTGGGTTGAACAAAAAGATTGCATAAAAATGTGAGGCAACTAAAGCATTTTTTAACACAATCCCTTTATTTCAGGGGCTCAAAAGTAATTAGACAATTGACTCAAAGGCTATTTCATGGACAGTATTACGAGTGGCAAAATCTACAGTTTGGTTCATCCTGAGAAAGAAAGCAAGCACTGGTTATCTCAGCAACACAAAAAGACCTGGATGTCCACGAAAGACAACAGTGGTGGATGATCGCAGAATCATTTCCATGGTGAAGAGAAACCCCTTCACAACAGCCAACCAAATGAACAACACTCTCCAGGGGGTAGGCGTATCAATATCCAAGTCTACCATAAAGAGAAGACTGCATGAAAGTAAATACAGAGGGTGCACTGCAAGGTGCAAGCCACTCATAAGCCTCAAGAACAGAAAGGCTAGATTGGACTTTGTTAAAGAACATCTAAAAAAGCCTGCACTTCAACTGCATCTGAATTGTTTCATTTAAAATTCATTGTGGTAATGTACAGAACCAAAATTAGAAAAAAGTTGTCTCTGTCCAAATATTTATGGATCTAACTGTATGTTCCAGCATCATTTCCGAACGGCTGGAGCGATTTACATGAAACTTGGTACACGTGTTTCTCATTGGTCCATTATAAATACTGTAGGGTTAAATCAACCCTAACCCAACCCCTTCTGGATAGGGTGGTGGTTTGATCGTGCGGTCTTGTATGCATGATATCATCCAGTTGACACTCGTAACTACCACCAGAGGGCAAACTGGAGGTGACTGCCAGCATTCTTTATGTTTGAGCACCAGTTTTGAAATTAAATAGAGCTGGCCATTTCCGAGCATCAACTGGATGATAAAATACATACAAGACTGTAAGACAAGCACATTTCGTGAGTCTTCATTGTTTGTTAATTTATATTTAAAGATGTGGGGTTTTTTAATTATATTTTTCTCAAACAATTAAAAAAAACACTTTAATTTCCTCCCGGGCAAAGCTGGGTATTTCAGCTAGTTTTATACAAAACTATCAAAATACCCGCGCTTCGCAGCGGAGAAGTAGTGTGTTAAAGAAGTAAAGAAAAAGAAACATTTTAAAAATAACGTAACATGATTGTCAAAGTAATTGTTTTGTGTATTTGGCGGCAGCGTCACAAAGTTGTTTTCGTCTAGCTGCATCAGAAAATGTACCACGACGTCTGACACGCCTCCTTTTTAGTGTTTTTTCACAGCTTGGATTGCTGCTGTCATAATCGTTTTGAGTCTACATATACATATACATATATATACATATATATACACATACATATTTTCATATACAGTACAGGCCAAAAGTTTGGACACACCTCCTCATTCAATGTGTTTTCTTTATTTTCATGACTGAAGGCATCAAAACTATGAATGAACACATGTGGAGTTATGTACTTAACAAAAAAAGGTGAAATAACTGAAAACATGTTTTATATTCTAGTTTCTTCAAAATAGCCACCCTTTGCTCTGATTACTGCTTTGCACACTCTTGGCATTCTCTCGATGAGCTTCAACAGGTAGTCACCTGAAATGGTTTTCACTTCACAGGTGTGCCTTATCAGAGTTATTTAGTGGAATTTCTTGCTTTATCAATGGGGTTGGGACCAGCAGTTGTGTTGTGCAGAAGTCAGGTTAGTTGGACGATCATTTATTTTTCAACAGGACAATGACCCCAAACACACCTCCAGGCTGTGTAAGGGCTATTTGACCAAGAAGGAGAGTGATGGAGTTCTGTAAATGGTCATGAAAATAAAGAAAACACATTGAATGAGGAGGTGTGTCCAAACTTTTGGCCTGTACTGTATATACATATATAGATATCTATATACATATCTACATATACACATATAAATATATATACACATATATATATATATACACATACCTATCTACATTATATATACACACACATACATACATACACACACACAAATTATATATATATACAGTGGGATGCAAAAGTTTGGGCAACCTTGTTAATAGTCATTATTTTCCTGTATAAATCGTTGGTTGTTACGATAAAAAATGTCAGTTAAATATATCATATAGGAGACACACACAGTGATATTTGAGAAGTGAAATGAAGTTTATTGGATTTACAGAAAGTGTGCAATAATTGTTCAAACAAAATCAGGCAGGTGCATAAATTTGGGCACTGTTGTCATTTTATTGATCCCAAAACTTTTAGAACTAATTATTGGAACTCAAATTGGCTTGGTAAGCTCAGTGACCCCTGACCTACATACACAGGTGAATCCTATAATGAGAAAGAGTATTTAAGGGGGTCAATTGTAAGTTTCCCTCCTCCTTTAATTTTCTCTGAAGAGCAGCAACATGGGGGTCAAAAAACAACTCTCAAATGACCTGAAGACAAAGATTGTTCACCATCATGGTTTAGGGGAAGGATACAGAAAGCTGTCCCAGAGATTTATGCTGTCTGTTTCCACAGTTAGGAACATATTGAGGAAATGGAAGACCACAGGCTCAGTTCAAGTTAAGGCTCGAAGTGGCAGACCAAGAAAGATTTCGGATAGACAGAAGCGACGAATGGTGAGAACAGTCAGAGTCAACCCACAGACCAGCACCAAAGACCTACAACATCATCTTGCAGCAGATGGAGTCACTGTGCATCGTTCAACCATTCGGCGCACTTTACACATGGAGATGCTGTATGCGAGAGTGATGCAGAGGAAGCCTTTTCTCCACCCACAGCACAAACAGAGCCGCTTGAGGTATGCTCAAGCACATTTGGACAAGCCAGCTTCATTTTGGAATAAGGTGCTGTGGACTGATGAAACTAAAATTGAGTTATTTGGGCATAACAAGGGGCGTTATGCATGGAGGAAAAAGAACACAGCATTCCAAGAAAAACACCTGCTACCTACAGTAAAATATGATGGTGGTTCCATCATGCTGTGGGGCTGTGTGGCCAGTGCAGGGACTGGGAATCTTGTCAAAGTTGAGGGACGCATGGATTCCACTCAGTATCAGCAGATTCTGGAGACCAATGTCCAGGAATCAGTGACAAAGCTGAAGCTGCACCGGGGCTGGATCTTTCAACAAGACAACGACCTGAAACACTGCTCAAAATCCACTAAGGCATTCATGCAGAGGAACAAGTACAACGTTCTGGAATGGCCATCTCAGTCCCCAGACCTGAATATAATTGAAAATCTGTGGTGTGAGTTAAAGAGAGCTGTCCATGCTCGGAAGCCATCAAACCTGAATGAACTAGAGATGTTTTGTAAAGAGGAATGGTCCAAAATACCTTCAACCACAATCCAGACTCTCATTGGAACCTACAGGATGCGTTTAGAGGCTATAATTTCTGCAAAAGGCGGATCTACTAAATATCGATTTCATTTCTTTTTTGTGGTGCCCAAATTCATGCACCTGCCTGATTTTGTTTGAACAATTACTGCACACTTTCTGTAAATCCAATAAACTTCATTTCACTTCTCAAATATCACTGTGTGTGTCTCCTATATGATATATTTAACTGACATTTTTTATTGTAACAACCAACGATTTATACAGGAAAATAATGACTATTAACAAGGTTGCACAAACTTTTGCATCCCACTGTGTGTGTGTATATATATATATATATATATATATATATAT
>JANRMT010062806.1:48583839-48609767 GCA_026402145.1 Polypterus bichir lapradei
ATATATATATATATATAAATATATATATATATACACATACACACAGGTGTATATATATATATATATATATATATGTGTGTGTATATATATGTATGTGTCTATATGTGTGTGTATAGCTTTGGTCACTGAGTGCAAGGGGAAAAAAAATAAAATGTAGTCTATAAGTTATTAAACAGTAAAACATTAACGTTTTAAGAAGTAAAGCTACATTGAGCACTATTGGAGTGGTTTCGGGTAAACTACATTTTAAACACTGTGTAACACAACAAGTAAGTAGTACCAACAGCAGCTAAAATGTATATGGATCATCTCATGGTAGTAGATCCCTTTTGAAAGGCACTACACGACGGCTGTGGTATAGAAATTACATTTTCTTTGTGAACGTCCAAATTTCTGCCTCTGGTAATGTGCCTTACCGGCATTACCAGCAATTAAAGAAAATTAGTTTTGTGTCCTCTGTAGTGTTAAGAGAGAAAGGCTTTGGTTTGGGATAAAAGGAAAAAAGGTGTAAAGAAAGGAAAGTTGCCTTTTTCTTTTATATAGTGTAGAGAGATGTCTTTGCTGACGATATGAGCGCCTTTTGGGGAGCGTCGCGGTGGGTCTTGTGTAGACTGGTGAGACGTCCCTGCCATTAACCGGCTGGGATGGCACTGTCGGTCCTCCACTCCTGTGCGTGTCTTCCGCGACCTCATAATAGTATACATGCAAAAGAAAGTGCGAAGCGCCTTAATATTAGTTTGCCGCGGCCTACAAATGGGATCCCGTGTTTACAGTTATCTGGGCTATAGCTCATGGGAAGGAGGAAAAAAATTAAAAGTGTTTACTTTCACTTAAGACAGAAGCACAGTCAGCGCGCGCGCCGGCTGCCCGACTTTTGTAGTATTTTTGAAGTGCAGGATTCACGTGATTACGTGATGATGTCACACACAGCTCCGGCCCCCATGGCTGTCGAGCTAACGTCCATTACAGTATATTGAGAAAAATAGGTTCCAGTTATGACCATTACGCGTAGAATTTCGAAATGAAACCTGCCCAACGTTTGTAAGTAAGCTGTAAGGAATGAGCCTGCCAAATTTCAGCCTTCTACCTACACGGGAAGTTGGAGAATTAGTGATGAGTGAGTGAGTGAGTCAGTGAGTGAGGGCTTTGCCTTTTATTAGTATAGATTTACTGTATTTCCTTACTACCATACAACAACTAAGACACTGCTGCACACGCTGAAAAGTATAGCAATATGACAGCATTTCTGACAAAAATTTAATCTATACTAACAAATGCGTTGGTTTTTATTATTTTATTCAATGGCATAAACAATGTATTATGAACAAATTTGATCATTTGTATTTCAGCCCTAGCTATTTATATGTGACCCTGCAGCCCATCCAGTACTGCTTCATATCATGTGCCTACTGCTGCTAAAGTAGACCCCAGCTCACTTGTGGTCCTTAAATTGGCTTATGCAGTTTAGAGAATGGATGGAAGGATGGATGGTGTCAAATAGTAAAACATTATGTGGTTGTTTTAAGCTCCAATACACAGTTAGAAAGACTTAAAAATGCAAATGCAGTATTTAAACTGATGGAGTAATGGGGAAGGGTGTGATCTGAATAAAATAAATGCTCAAATTATAACAATTACATCCCATATAAGCCTTGTGTATGTTCAATGTTTTTCATTCTGTATATTTTAAAAATATACATAATTCAGTCCAACAACTAACATTAAATTACAAGTCTAACATTAGGAAACAATGTGAACCAGCTGGTTTAAAAGGTGTATCTTCAGAGAGTAAAATGGCAACTACTTGAAAACAGTGCAAATCAGTAACATAAAATGAAATCTGTCCATACATGCTGCCTCAATGAAAATGCACATAAAGTATTACTAAAAACTTGCAATCCTATTGCAGAACAAACATTTTCAATAAATATCACATAACTTCATAACCCTACAAAAGCAAAGACAAGCCACCCACCCCAATTTCTCATGTAGTTTCTAAAATTAAATAATTCTTCACATGATGCACTTTACAGTATATGCACCGAATGTTTACTATCACCACTACAGTACATTCCCAATTAATCAGTCAACATTATTCACCTCTGTTTTTACAGTAACAAATGATGGCTCAGTAATGAATTAAAGTATATATAAAAAAGAAAAAATGAAAAAAACAAAATCATTTATTTTCTGTTCATTATTGTCATACAGCAATAAAGCTATTTTGCAAAGCTGTTATTCAATTGGACAGCAGTCGGGGGCTAAAGCCTAATCCCATCATCAGTGGTCACAATTCAGGAGAACCAACCCTGAATGTGGCAGGCAAGATGGACGGATGGATGGATATATGCAAAGTTTTAAGCTGAGTGAGCTGTAGGTTGTTGTTGAAGTGGCTTTGACATTTACTAATATGGGTACCATACTGATATTTACTGGATTCTCCTTCTGACACAACTGCCAGCACCTAAGAGCATCTGCTCTGCATGTCGCAAAAAATGGGAAATGCAGGGAATGGAAAGTTGACAAAAGACAACTTTGCTCTG
This sequence comes from Polypterus bichir lapradei, assembly GCA_026402145.1. Taxonomy (NCBI): domain Eukaryota; kingdom Metazoa; phylum Chordata; class Cladistia; order Polypteriformes; family Polypteridae; genus Polypterus; species Polypterus bichir. Next base: position 48,586,383 of record JANRMT010062806.1, read on the forward strand.
GAATCAGTGAGCATGCCCATGCAGTGCACTCAGTGCTGGAGTCAGGCACATCTAAAATGCTTTTTGCACCAAAACTTTTCAATCGCACTGATTACTCCAAGGGGGAGAAATGCCCTCTTTGATTGCATTTGACACTAAATAGGCCAAAGGTCTTCGATTACACTAATCCCTCTAAGGGGTGTAAGCAATAGGCCACCCCAGCACTCTAAGATCACGCAAATTTCTCTATGGGAAACAAATGTGCAAACCAAAGACAAAAAACATTCTTCAATAAAGCGGGGACACCTTCTAGTGTAACTTTTAACAAGGGGCCTCCAAGCTTTATTAAGCTTAGGGCCTCACCAAGTATAAAAGCACCACTGTTGCTACTACTTGTATTATTGCTGCTAATAACACTACTACTACAATTCGACACAGCAATAAAACAGAAAGCAGGAGATCAGTAGATAAAGAGTTTGTTTATAAAAAGGAAGTTACATGCAAAGTTGAGGAAGAGTAATGAGACTATTTTCCTATATTAGTCTAATGAAAGGCTGACAGGGCAACAGTCCATTCTAAATTGTTTCGTTATGTGTGTGTTGCTGCGCTAAGCACCAGGAAGGGATGGGAAAGACACCTTATGCCTACCGCTGTTTAAACAAGAAAGAAAATTATTATTAATATATAACTGAAAGCAGTACAGTATCACTTCATACTGTTAAATATCCAAAATTCTTAATCCAGTACTTGTTTTTGTGGCTTTTCCTATGACTAAGTAGTTTCACTGGAAATGACTAAAATTGAGTTTGTCCATGGTGATATTAATGATTTATCTGGAATTTATTATGTTTATTGATATGAATATTTATCTTTTATAACTTTTGCTTTATTGTCTTTCAATTTTATCTATATGACTTTTGTTTCTCACTGTACAGAGCTGATGCTTGCCTTTTGCAAGTGGCATTTTCAAGAGGAAATGTTGACTTCCTCTTGAAATCTGCTATGACGCAAGGCATATTGTTTAGGAAAAAGATGGGCAGAAATCTGCTGTTATCTCCAACTAATTCTTTGCTAGAGGTTAAAAGTTAAGACAAAATATATGTTTTAAAATAACAGAGCTAACACTTTGTTTAATTTTACTTGATTAAGTAAGAAACTCATGAGAGTAGTTAATCAAATTAATCTCGTGGTTTGTATTTCACCCATTGCCTCTGTGATTGAAAAAATAGAAAACACCTCCTTACTCTGTATTTTAAGAAAGTTAGTCCTGAGTGTGAAACTCTGAATGATAGAAAAGAGCTAATTAATCCCTTGTCTAATTAACAGATATTATGTGTTAAGTTTAAAGAAACTATATGTACAGTATCCTGCCACTGTTTATTGTTTCAAAAATGCTAACTTACCAGCAATTAAACCTTGTATGATGTAAGAGGATGGATAATGGTAGATTCAGTAGGGGGTGGGTCTTAGAACTTTAAATGATAACTCATAGCACAGAAGGTTATTCAGATCTTATCTTTGATAGGCGTTGAATCCATTGATTTCAGTAAACCTATTTGTTAATTAATTAAAGTGGCTGATTTTTCTTCTGTATTTGGCAGGGCAGCATCTTTGAGTTTGTAACATTTCCTAAGGTAGCAAGGACAGTAAAAAATGTGGCTTCCTTAATACAGCCTGGTCTTGCACTTTGGTGGGCAGACTGGTATGTACTTAAGAGGAGGCCTGTGCTGCTTGCTATTCTTGTTCTCCTTCCCAATAACTTAGGCTTCAGTGCAATAATAGATCAACCCAACTCTGCTCTTTTTTTTTAACTGATGAATTTAGAAAGTTTTTCTGAATAAATGTGGTTGCTGTGCTGTAGCACAATCATCAACAATGAAGAAGGAAAGCAAAGGATGGTTTTTTATTACTATTATAAAATTAGAACAATTATATCATTCTAGAGTGGCACAGTAATGAGTGCTGCTGCTTCATAGCATCAAGTTCACTGTAAAATATTCCCAACTTAGGCATTATCTGTATACAATCTACTCACTTCTCTCTGTACCCATGTGGGTATTTTTCAGGTTTTTCCCTCACTTCTCAAAGACATTCCGGGTTCTTTATCTGAAAACTCTAAATTGGACTGGTAAGTGTAGGTGTATGCATAATGGCACCCCATTCAAGGTTGTGTCCTGCTAGGAAGGGCATCCTGTGACCCTGAACTAGATAGGCAAAAAACGGAAGGATTACACAAAATGGCTTCTGTATCACTGTATTTTTTTCTTGGGATCACAAATGTACAGCATGTATGTTATGTACAGAATATCTATCTATCTATCTATCTAATATTGCTTGACCTTTATTTGGTATTCACTGGGGTACCCGACACTGTCTGGGGTGGGGGTACCAACTAAATTTTGGAATGAAACATAGTCTGTGTTGTTCCCCTGTACACACGGGGAATCAATACAAAAATTGGTGCCAATACTTTCAACAGTGTGGATTTTTATAACGGACAAACACACATTCAGCTTTATATATTAGATTCTTTTCAAATTCTGTAAAGATGACACAGTGCTAACTTGCGGCAGGTTAAGTCTGTCTTCATAATTAAACATGAACTAAATCCAACATGAGAGCAATCTCACAGACAGCAGGCACGTGGTCTGAAAACCAAAATCATCCAAAGCACAATATGCCCCCTACTATGTTCTGTACATTAAACACAAGCACCAATGGAGCCCTGCCCCAAGCTTGTAGACAGGGACCTCCAACTGGGTATCACTCACATGCAATATGTCTCAAACCACCCTGACACTGGTAAAAACTGACTAAATAAATAAAAACCACACAAGGCACCTAAAGCCCGCAGCTGAAAACCTTGCAAGAAGTACATCACCCCTTAGCTGGAGGCATGCATGAAGGCAGTGGGGCTTCTTTTTTCATGTTGAAGATGTTTATGCAGCAGTACTGCAGGGTAACAACTATTCAGCATGCGGATGCTTTTATTTCCAGAGGGGGCTCTTTTAGCCTTGCTGAGCTGAGGAAGTGAAGGCCTTTATAGAGGGCAATCCTCTCCACTCCTCTCTCCCCAAGTGCTTCTGCTCTGGGATTTCCAAGCTCGAGTGGTACTCCTCTTATAAGACAGTCCTCTTCCTGGGGGCCGACGTTTAACCTTCTTCTTTGGCTAGATACTTAGAGCAATGTAAACATAACCTCACTCCTTTATGTGGCTTTCTCACTAATATGGCGTCCTTTGTTGTTCCTAACTGAATAGAAAATGTTTGATTTCAACTTGTAAGGAGAGCCTGTACTTGGGACTCTGCCTCAGTTCAACATGGACCATCTATAATACGAATTGCTAAACAGTCTGACATTTCCCTTTGTCATTTACAACAAACAGTATGTTAAAATGCTTGCCTGTGTCAAACCCTGATGGATTAATTTAAGAAGATATCTCCAAAGCGAATATTTAAGGTGTGTACTGTTTTACATAAACACAAACCTAGGGTCCATTTATGCCACTATTTTATAATCTAAAGGCAAATCATAACAAAAAACCTACAGAAATAGTCAAAATTTAATTCCAAGGATGAATTAAAATGTATTGTTTGGTATCATATGAAAAACAGCAAAGGCAGTAGACTATTATAAAATCACGAACCAAAGTTTTCACAAATTTTATTATCAAATTATGACCACATTTATCAATTTTAGCAGTATGACGGCAACTATTTATATTGATATGTATATTTCTATATTATCTGTAAGAAAGGAATCCAGTAATAGATTATTGTAAATCTTAATTTATGTTAGCAGGCAGACATGGAAATCAGAGGCCACAGGTCTGCCACGCCCTCGACCCTCTGCAGTTCGCATACCAGGAGAAGGTGGGAGCAGAGGATGCCATCATCTATATGCTACACCAATCTCTCTCCCACTTGGACAGAGGCAGTGGTGCTGTAAGAATTATGTTTCTGGACTTCTCTAGCACCTTCAACACTATCCAACCTTTGCTCCTTAGGGACAAGCTGACAGAGATGGGAGTAGATTCATACCTGGTAGCAAGGATCGTGGACTATCTTAAAGACAGACCTCAGTATGTGCGTCTCGGGGTAAACGTTAATATTATACAAAATTATTGTCTGTCTGTTATACCTTCATTTTTATTACTCTTTAATTTAATATTGTTCTTTATCAGTATGCTGCTGCTGAAGTATGTGAATTTCCCCTTGGGATTAATAAAGTATCTATTTATCTATCTATCTATTAACACTATAATAACAAACCATAGTTTAAGTAAAAAACCGTGAAAAAGATGTATAAATGCAAATAATTTAATTACTATTTTACCTCTAGATGTGCAATGTATTAGAACTATAACTACAGATTATAGATTAAGAAAAAAAACAGCACAAAGCGGCATTATCACAAATAACTTACCATTTCAAGCTTGACTCTTCCAAGACCTTAAATATTGCCTTACTAAATGTTGGAGCATTAACCAGCAAGACTTTTTATATTAACGACCCTATTAGTAATATTAAAATCAACTTTCTTACATTAAGCGAAATTTGGTTTAGCTGTGATGGTGCTGACGTTTTAATTGAAACTGCACCTCTGAATTACAGCTTTACTCATGCAGTTCACCAAGGCAAGAAATGCGGTGGTTTGGCAACTATTTACTTGAGCCGATTAAAGTGTAAAAATGTTGACTTTGGTACGTTCGTGTTTTTGGAGTATCTTGCCATTGTTATTCAAGGTGTATCCCAGTCCCTCGTATTGTCCATTTATAGACCTCCTAAATATAATGCATCCTTCATTGAGAAATTCTCAGACTTAGTATCTATAATAATAACTTTGAAAGGTTCCTAATTGTTGGCGATTTTAACTTTCATGTCAATAGACAGTTTCACCTGAAAGCAAGAGATTTCATGAACATCCTGCACTCATTTAATCTCAGCCAGCACATCAACCAGCCCACACATACAGTAAAGGACGACACACACTGGATTTACTCATTGCAAATGGATTAAAAATTGAAGTGAGGCAGGTCGTGGATATCAGTATATTAGACCACTTTTTCATATTATTTAATGTAATAATACTTGGGATTAATAAAGTATCTATCTATCTACAGATAACTACATCTAATGAGAAACACAATAAGGGCCTAATGAAGGGGCCTTAGCTGCCTCGAAAGCTTGCAGTTGTAATCTATTTAGTTAGCCAATAGAAGGTGTCATTTCACCCTACTTTCTCCTGTATCAATCTATGGCTAACACAGTACAACACTCTACTATTAAAGAAGACATATCAGAGAGCTGAGCATAAATGGAGAAAAAATAAATTGATTGTCCATTATGAAATAGAGAAGGTTAAAATAACCAAACATAACGTAGTCCACCTTGAGAGACAGTCCTATTTCTCTAAAATTATAAATGATAATACTAGTAATCTACTAGTAAATCACTGTACTGTTACTGCACTAGTTAAAGTAGTAAATGAAATGTGGGTTAATGCGGAAAGAGGCCGTATATCTGTTCATGTTCTCTTAGACTTTAGTGCAGTATTTGACACCATTGATCACAGTATTCTTATAAATCGCCTTAGTCAATGGGTGAGTCTCTCCGGCATCTTCTTAAATTGATTTCAGTTTTACTTAACAGGTAGAAAATTCTTTGTTAGATGTGGTGATTGTACTTAGGAGACAAATGATATTTCATATGGTGTACCACAAGGATCTATTCTGGGTTCACTGCGCTTTTCGATCAATATGATTCCATTAGGTCAGATTATCTCAAAACACAAGGTGAGCTGCCACAGCTATGTAGATGACACACATGTGTATTTATCAATAATGTCTCATGAACCTGATGCTCTTGGCTTTCTGATAACATGTCTTACTTGTATTTCTGAATGGATGAACAGTAACTTTCTTAAATTAAATAAGCAGAATGCAGAAATCTTAGTGATTGGCAAAAACGGATATAGTGAGGGTATTAGAAATACACTTGATCCCTTAGGTAAGTCAAGTTGGAGGCAAAGAATTTACGTCAACTATTGATGACCTAAATTTTAAATCACATATAAATCAAATTACTAGGACTGCATTTTTTCACTTAAAGGAATATAGCTAAACTTAGACCTTTCATAATTTTGCAAGAAGCTGAAAAATTAGTTAACAGTTTTGTTTTAAGTCGACTAGATTACTGTAATGCACTCCTTATAGGACTACCTAAGAAAGATATCAATCGGTTAAAGTTAGTGCAGAATGCAGCAGCAAGAATTTTATATAGAAAAGAAAACCTGAGCACATTTCACCAGTTTTATCGTCATTACGTTGGTTACCCATGTAACTTAGAACTGAATTTAAAATACTACTAATGGTTTACAAAGCCTTAAATAATCTCGCCCTGTCCTATATTTTGGAATGTTTGAGCACTTACAATCCAAGTCATAATCTTAGATCTTCAAATGAAGGTCTGTTTATAATTCCAAGAGCCAACCTGAAAAGAGGTGGTGAGGCCTCTTTTTGCTGTTATGCACCTACATTTTGGAACATGTTACCAACAGAAATTCACCAGGCTAATACTGTACAACAATTAAAATAAAAAACGCTAAAAAACATTGTTTTAAAGGTTTTTTTTCATGGCTATATTTTAATTGTATCCCTATTACACTATATGAACAATGAATTATAATTTTCCTGTGGGTTCTATAATTCCCTACTAATCTCTACTGTCTTTTCCGATTCTTCTGTGGTGGTGATCTGCACCATCACCACCTGATCAAGGTACTATACTTCCCCCTGTGTTTATGGATTGAATGGTGGGTATACCAGATGTCCACATGATGATCATCATCAATTTCTTCCATGTGAAGCCTGAAAGCCACTAGGACTGATTTAGAACATCTGTGTTATGTAGAATGTCCTGTGAGGGATGGGCAGTCTTCTGAACATGGAATCCCTGCAGATTTTGTTTTTTTTCTCCAGCCTAAAATGTTTTTTTTTTCTGTCCTCCTGGCCATTCAACCTTACCTTTTCTTTGTTACATACTGTATAATATTATTGCCTAATCTTGTTTGTTTATTTTTCATATTAACTTCCTTTTATTTAATTTTATAAAGCACTTTCAGCTACACTGTTTGTATGAAAACATGTTTTATAAATACATGTTGTTCTTAGTCTGTAATTATGTGTTGGACATAATGGCAAAAGAGCAAACTAGAAACAGAAAGGTTAATAAAAGACAGAATTTGAAAGCAAATGTAAATCCAAGGAAGAGCAAAGTGGCAGAAAGCTTATTTATTTGGTGTTCTGTTTGAGATGGAAAAAATGTAGGCCACAGGAAAAAATGCGTTTGACTCACTATCATCCCCTGGTCCCTTTTCAAAGTCTTTTAACATACAGGAATATGAACAAAAAATACTAAAAATATTTAAATGCCAAAACCCAAAACATTAACCTAAGATCACATAAAAAATCATAACATCCTGAGAAGATTTAAACCTAGGTACTCACAATACAAAGATATGTTTTGATAATCCAAAAGTTTAAGCAAGTAAATAACAGCACTGCCATCTTAAATAGTGGTTCCATGATGATATCACACTTCAAATGTCCAATGGCCATGTGGTTGCCACTAAATACCGTTGCTACCAAAAATGGTTCACAATAAACAGAGGACATATAAAGAGACTAGAGGTAATAAGAAGCAGAATGATGTCGGTTAGATCAAGAGTTTTAAACTAGATTGGAGCAGCAGTGGGAACTCAATGCAGATAGCAAAATCAGACATTGATTACGTCCATGTCTGTTAATTTGCTCATTTAAATTTCTTTCTGTAATATTAACAAAAGATGGGTTGTTAAAATTGTTCAAATATTTTATAATTGGAATTAATTTTTGTTTAATCTAGTTGTGAGAGAAGAATTGTTTTTTTCCCCATTCTGAGGCTTAAACAAATGATTTCTCCGATGGATATTTTAGACTTCACAACACACTTAATGTACAGTATATAAAACCTCAACTGTTCAATTCTTACTTCATATCTAGATAGAATAATCACTCCGAGGACCGTGGATGGTACACTACCACACAATTAAGCACTCCAAGAGAAATGCTTCAGAGATGTCTGTCTAACAGCTGGGGATGAAAAGATGGGAAAGGTCAGAATTCATTTATAAGTTCACCAAGAATATTTCAGAGACTTTAGAAATTCCAAGTTTGTGCAAGCTGATTTAAGATATATTACTACTGTGTATTAAATCATACATATCCCTTGCTGATATAGAAGTCTGAGCAAATGAACATGATCTGTTTCAATATAATAATTTGCTCTCCAAGTCAGCATGGGTTCAAATCCCACACCAGGTTGATGTCTTTGGTTACTCTAGTTGGTTTACAACATCCCAAAGGCTTATGTGTTAGACTACTTGCAAATGTAAATTGATCTTGTGTGTGTGTGTGTGTGCATGAGTGGGCCTTGCAATGAACCAGCATCACATCCAGTACTGGTTCCTGGTTAGTGCTCAGTACTGCAGCCCACACAAATATGTCTGCGTAGTTTTAAGAATGTTATGTTTTTATGACTATGCACCAAAAATAAAACAGCAAAGCCATTCAAATGGATCAAATGTGTACTGTCCTCAAAGTATCTAGCTATAGATGTGAAATATCCAAAGCAATTCAAGTTCCACTCATTCATTACAGAATGTTCTTAATCTGATCTACAGTTGCAGTGGCTGAAGCTTATCCTGCTAACATTGGATGCATAGCAGGAAATAAACTTGGAAAGTGTGTCCGTGTTTATTAAATTCCATACATGTAAAACACTACTATATTGAAGCAAAAATAAGGAGCACATGTTCAACACAAAAAATAAATAAAAATCTGTATCCTAGAGCAAGCTTGTGGAAAAATGACACAGTATCTGATGGAGTAGCCTCGCATCTCAAAGGTCCTGGGTTTGATGTTTTGCCTAACCACTAGCTATATGCAGTTTATGTGTTCTCTCTATGTTTGTATTAGTTTCCTCAGGATACTTTGATTAGTTCTGCACTGCAAATACATGCATGCTGAGTTAACTGGTGTAATCTACAGGCTGTTCTGTCATTGCCCTGTATGTGCTGCTTAATAACCAATTTTACTATTTGTGCAAAAGTGTAATTCAGATAAACATGGATGATGTAGCAGTATGTCAACATTTTACCAAGATTACTCCTGATCCAACTTTCTGAGTATGCTAGTTTCTTTAATGGAGATTTCACCTTGAGTGGAGTTTAATTTTTAATCATGATTATGTTGGTTACCCATTGCCAGTGTATTTCCTTTCAATTAGGAAGAAAAAACAGAAACGTTTTGTAAAAAAATGCGTCTGAAATGTTTACAGGCAAAATAAATTCCAGTTTGATTTTATCTGTCAAAGATAAACTACATTTAGAGATGTAATTTTAATCAAAAAATAGGTTAAAATACACATACACAGTGGATTCATTCAAGTTGCAAAATTATTGATCTAGATTGTTGTCCTTTTAATTAAGAATATACCTGAAACATCTTTATTGTTCTGCCTACTTACATCTATATATAAATGGTTTTCAGAACCAGAACTAATGTGACTGCCTCTTTACATTCTAATTATTTATTTACACAAAACAGAAGAAGGAATTTCTGTATTTATAATTTTCACTCCTCATACCCACAGGTAAAGAATAAATGATTTTGAGCAGCAAAAAGCCTCTGGCAGTATCCTCTGTCATGACTGCTCATACATCTGCACCCTGATTTATCTCTCCTGTACATTTGCTTTATAATTAATTGGCGTCCTTCAGGAAAAACTGCAGTTCCTTCTTCTTGACTGGACATACGCATAATTTTATCAGTGTAATGATTAAATTGTACATTTGCGAGCAGGAATTTTAGACAGTGGCCATATCAAGCATTGATTAGATAAAATATGATTGCTTGAAATCCATTAATCGCCTAAACAGATCAAAAAGAGGCTGAAGAATGTGCCAATCAATGCTTGATTGATTACTCTTAAGACAATTGGCTTGTATGATTCAATTAAATCACCGTGTGGTAACGGATCTAGTCAGTGTCTAGAGTGCAAGTCTAACAATGAAAGGACTTTTATTTGATTGAGCACTAAAGAGAAGACACAGTACCACATAATTGGAATTATTGAGTTAGGCTCCTGACAAGTATCTCAATTATTGCCTCTTCAAAACTCAAAAAATTTAAAGCTTAAACTGAATCTGTGGATAAGAGGTGGACCAGAGAAAAAGAAGTGCACAGCCAAAAATCACCTAGGAAAAAAAATATATAAATTTTCACATTGAAACTGTAAAAGGTTTACAAAAGTGTTTCTATATAAAAAAGCCCTAGCAGGCATTTTCTGTGTTAAAACACACAGTTGTTTATATGATTAAGAGGCATTCACGTCCTTAAATATTAGACTATAATGTGGTATGAAACTTTTATATGGCAAGAGCTTTCAAAGAATTACCATTTTTTCATGCATCAAAAAGAAAATATAGATAAGTATCAATATTCTAATCTGCTCATCAGAATTGAGTGGTAGAAAAGCCTGTTTTGGCAGCATCAGGTGTTAACTTCAGGCATGGCACCAGTCCAGTGCTTGCTGTATGTGGAGAAAAGCCCATGCAACACAGGGAACACATGCAAACTCCTCACAGAGAGCAACCAGAGATGTGATTGAAACCAGAAATGCTGAAGCTATAAGGACACTACCTTAAACCATGCGCCACCATGCTGCTCTTAAATTAAAGTATAGGGTAAAATTTTCAACTAAATATTGGAATCTTACTTCGGAACAAGTTCAATTTCTGATTTGAACGTGGTGTATGTAACATTCACATATTCTCCTTGCCTATATAAGTGTTCTTCACACTGACACTTCTTATTTAGACACAAAGATTTGTTTTTCATTATGACCTTTTTTCTATATATTATAGACAGATAGATGTCATTTTTAATTTTTCAGTAAAGCTCATCATGTTGGTAATAAATGATAAAATAATTTATAATTCTAAAGCAAACCAGCAAAAAGACAGAGGAAAAGAACCACTCTTTTCTACACAAGAAAGGCATAAAACTACTGTGGACCCATGACCTTCAGAAAAGGCAAGTCAGAGAGTCCTACTGAACTGAACAACATGGCCAACCAGCAGCCATATAAGTCATTCACAAATTCAAACTGCTCTCAGCTTTCAGACTTACTGATCACAATATCCTTACTTAAGAGAAGTGCAGAAAAATAATAACTGCATTATACTGAACATATTCCAACGGCACTGACAAACTGCATCAGGCTAGGTATGGCATCATAGATGAGTCACCAAAGCTATAAACTGACATTCCATCATTTAGATAAGCTGCTGCAGGGGAGTCTATAAAAATGGTAAGCCTGATAAATCTCCAAGAAGTTCAACTAGTGCAGAAAAAGTGAGCTGTCCTCCTAGTGACAGTGAACTACCTAAAAGAGTGATATAAAACAGCAATAATCTGTTAGGCAGAAACTGCAGAGCACTGCAATACTTTATAAATATTAGGGCAGCATGGTGGTGCAGTGGTTAGTGCTGATGCTTTCCTGATCTTGTATTCTAGGTTTGAATCCCACATCGGATTACTGACTTTCTGAAGACTGCACAACCTTCCCGTGTCTGGTTTTACTACTTGTATTCTGAATTTCTTCCCATAAGAAAAGAATGATTTGCCAGTCTAAACTGGCCTCAGGTGAGTATGAGGAGTGGCATTCCATCCAAGGATTTTTCCTGCTTTGCACTCAGAACTGCCAGAATAGGCTCCAGTCCTCTCTCTCATGACCATGAACTTGATTAATCGGGATAGGGAATATACATATATGTTTTTTTTTGCTTTTTTACATCAAAACCCTTTGAAGCTATGGCATAAACAGTTCATCAAATTAAACAAAGTTTTGTTTTAAATATATAGCTTACATACTTTGTGCACTTATCATAAGCAAATCTTAATATATCAGGTACTTGAAGGATTACAAGATTGTGAAAACCAATGTGAGTTTCTTACAACTGCATTTTAGTCTAATGTCTATAAACAACAGCACAAAAGGTTGGACTATGCATTTCTATCAAGACTCAGGAAGGGACCGTCACAGACGCAGTTTAGTTCAAGTACCTGTTTAAAAGCATCTCACTTTATTATTGTATTATATTTTCATTTCTCAGCCATATTTGTGCTCCTTTGAAATGTATTTGTACAACATTACATTGTAACATGTGTCAGGTAGCTGCAACATTTATTTATGATGCAAGATGATTTCAAACTACTGCATATGCAAGTATTTCAGTTCTTAAGACCTTGTTGTACATTATTCTTCTGTGTATCATAGGCAAAATTACAGAACCATTATTGACTATACAGGTTTCAAAACTGTACTTTTGCATTACTGTGGAATACTGTGCTACCCACAGACCCACAAACACTCCTGTGGTGTGAACAATTGCTTGTCTAAAGGAAGACAGACAAACAAACAAACACTAGGCAATTGTCAATTTCTACAGTTCCTCTGATTAAAGTAGCATGGGGTTTCTTACTCAATTCCTGGCACATTCCTCATGAACAGCCAATTATATTAAAATGTGACCAACCAAACAGTAATACCGCCAAACCACCTACTCAGGCAGCATATAAATTCCTTTCATTAGTGAGAATCTTTTCGGATGGCACTTTTCTCATATATGGGCCCATATTCCCTTCTCTCCACTGCCTCCCCCTTGCTATAACTCACACAGAGACATGCACAGTGTTTAATGTCAGCTAGGCATATCTGTCTTTTTTATATAATAAATGCCAGAGGTCACTCTTTTCATTCAGACAGAAATCAAAATGATAATGACTCCTTATTAAAAATTCTATTTGGAAGCACACATAAGCTACATCAAAAGGTGCTGACACTGAAGGGGGGAAGGATTCGCAGATAGCAAACATCAAAGAAAAGGGTCTGGAAAAAAAAAAATCAGATACACATTACTGTTTACAGTTTTGATAACGCTCACAGACTGAGAGCAGCATTTTAATTAAAAAATATGATCATAATAAACTGTCTGGTGTAATGAAGAAAGGACAAATTTAGATGGTAATGTCTTTTTTTAATCAAATTATTATTAAGAGAGGTAGATTAGAAAACATTGGGGGCACAAAAATCTCATCTATTTTTATATCATGTGTGCACTTCAAATAACAATCAGACTAGGGATTACTTGTAAATTATAAGGGTCAGCAATACTCCCATTATGCCACAGGTATTGTCAACCTTTTAATGCCATTATGTTATGTGATATCCCCTCTCCCACTTCAACCCCTTTTCATTCAAGCCCCTTTACCTCTATTATTATCTTTTTCCAAAACTACAAAAGCAGGCTCTTTGAAATAGCCAAAACTGGTGTAAATCCACATTAACGTGTATATATTGTGGCCTGGATGAGCAAATCTTGCCTTTAGTTTTTCAGAAGTGTTTAGTTTAAAATGAACTAAAAATAAATAGAATATGCTACACAAATATTTATAGGAATTTATGGTAATATTTTTTACTAGTTAGGTACATGTAGCTGCAGATATGAACAATACAGGAAAAGAAAATATTCCTTTTTTATTCGATATATATATCCACAGTAAAATCTATAGGTGAATCAAACACAACAAATTTGAAACTGTATACAAAATATAATTTATAATATCAGCAACAACTAATTTGACAACATATTTATCCTATAAGTAACCATGCTTAAAAACTATAAAATAGTTTCATAAATCATCTACTATGTAAGCTTTGTTTAATGTTATTTACTACTGCAATGCTGGTTAGCACCTAAAAACAAAACTCTCCAAAAATCTCTTCAGGAACTCACAAAACTGAACTTTAGGATTTTTATAGCATTCCATATACAAGTTCTGATTTTACAATAACCAAACATTACTAAATACTAAAACTTATTAAGGGTTTGAAATGAAGGAGAAAGATGGATATTCACTGAAACCTTTTAAGACTAGAAAAGACGATCCTGAAGAGAACCAAAAACCAAGTCAGTACACAAACAAAGGTGTCAACTGTTTTTAATCTTAATTGTAGCCTAAGACAAAGTAACCAATGTCATTAGTACAGTTCAGCACAATCCATGAGGAAATCATCTGAAGAATCTCCGTGAATCACACCAGAAATATCTATAAAGGCATTTGACAGTGCTTGGTGAATGTGCATCATTTAGCTTTTAGAGATGGGAACTCAGCAAGGTCCATAACAGTTCTTCAAATTGATGTAAATGTTGATAGATAAAAAAGCAGGGATAATATACTGTTGGTTACAATTCACTATATGTTAAAAAAAAGATGACCCAAAAAAAGCCAAGATGATCATCTACATCAAACATATTAATGCTAACCAAAGCAGAGACAGAATACCTGTGTTGATTGGGAAATACAACACCGATCAGGACCTTTGGACTGGTGAGAGAGAATGATGGATGGTACCAAATGCAGAAAACTGAGAAATGATAACGCTGAGCATAAAGGTGACATGGTGGTAAATTAAGGAGGGAAAGGTGGCTTCTTTCCGAAAGTCTGTGAAGAAGTAGTAGTAGAGGAGCATGGCCAAGACAAAGAAATTTGAGAAGACTGGTGGTTATGGAGGTGATGAGTTGAAGCACTTTTTGTGAAGGTCACAATCCTGCATGGGCTATGCTGCCAACCAATAAAATGGCAGTAATATTTGACTTAGCTTAAAGTACAGATGTAAATGCAAGTTTAAAAATAAGCTTCTAAAAACTGAAAAATGAAACTCTAAAATAGGAAGATATGCTAATACTAAACATTGAAATAAAGTTGACAATGTCATAAGGTGACATATTAAAATCTAAAAAGAAACACTGAATTCTTTTTTAAAATCAAATATGCTTTTCATTTTACACTAGACTAATTAGATTAAAAATGAAAAGATAAGCTCAACTGACTAAATTAAAAAAACTCATATTGTTTTCTCATTTTGTTGGAAACGAAGACCACAGAACTCTAAAGCACATTAACACTAGGGGCATCTTCTGTTGTTAAAAATAATTCATTTTCTTATCCGTACTAGGGATGAGTCTGCTATACAAGTCAGTCTATGATTAATTACAGCATCTTGATGACCAACAGTAATAAAATACAAAACAACTGTTTTTATTTTATGTCTCTTCTTGTTGGAAAAATGTATGAAACTAGCAAAGGGTCAAGGTGACATGAAGTTAAATCTACTAGGAAAAAGGCACACAAAAGGACAGGATTGAGAATGAGAAGGGAGCTATTATTACACTAAATCCTTTAGCTTAATAATATTGAATTTAATAGTGTAGTACAGCTAAACTTGCTTTTGATAAAAAACATCTCTATCAAAAATTTTATTTTTGATATTGGCATTTGCAAACTTTCCTTTTTGCTGATTTTTCCTAACTTAATACACAATGTTCCTGGTGCAAGAGTGGCTAGCACAGCTGCCTTAACAGCTCCTGGGTTTAAATCCCAGTTTAAGGTCTATGTAAGCAGAGTTTCCATGTTCTCCTCAGACCTGTATGCATTTTCCTACAGTTTCTATTGTTTTCTTTGAGATTCCAAACACATGCAAGAACTCTGCTTTTTAAATGTGTACTTGTTAATTTCTTAATTCTGTTATACATTTCATAAGGACATACATTATACATTTCATAAGGCATTATAAATTTTATAAGGAAAATTAGATTATTCAGTTCATGAAGCTTTCTGGTTAGGTAATAGACAAGTTGCCTCAATACTTACTCCAGACATATTTTAACAGTTATCAGGGTCACCACTGCAATTATATAACCTGGTAATCTGCTTTAAATTGACATGAATCTGAATAATGTGAAGAGACACTTCTTTGATTTCCATCTTGAATGCATTTCCCTTAGTTTCATGGGTACATGATTCACTATTTCTATGAAAGAACCCTGTTTAATCAACTTTAACACTCAACTTGTTGATTTCACCCCTGGATTATGTCTTCAAGTTCAGCACTTAAGACATTTAATTCCCTTGGCCTGTCCTAAAACGGCATGTCCAAGTCCAGAGTCGCACAGTGTCTAGAACTGCCATTTGATCAGAACTGTACCTATCAAGGTTATTATTGTAAACAAAAACAGTTTTTGTCATGGACAGATATATGCATAGCTTAACCTGCAGTATTAGATCTGAGGTTACTGGGACTACAAAAATGAATCAAAATATATGAAGAAATCCTTTGGTTTTTAAATAAATATTTCTGCCACCAAATAGGTTGACAGAGTTCTCTTTAGCTCTTTTACAGTTATTTGTAAGATAAACCATCCACTGCTGGCTGCACATACACCACCATCTCAGAGTTTACTCATCTCCAGATAACAGCTGCTACTGATGGATGGCTGTGGTTAGAATAGCGTTTGTGGCAGTAGAGAAAACTGAATAAAAAGTGCATGCAGAATAAAGCCATTTATAGTGTTATAATTGTGACAGTTCTTCAGAAATGGACAGTGACAGCTTGACAGATTCTAGTTCTAGTGATGCTGAAGTATGAAGGTGATGATTTTGCTCAATTGGTAAATTCTGGATGCCATTTCACAAGAGTTCAAATGTTCAAAGTTCCTGTCCACAAGATCTCAGTGGTGTAATTCAAATGTACCAGATACAAGTGATCCCTTACAGAATTCCAATCTGTTAATAAGTGATGACATGTTGGATGAAACTGTGACTGAGCCCAACAAAGTGCATAGCAATTGATGTGGCAGAACACACTGAAACCAAGTTAGAGACAAATTATAAACCATTATGGACTGTACATCATGAAAGAAAAACATTTCAGTTTACATCCCAGGTTTTTGCATTTTGTTAACAACAACTTACCCGTCACTTAACACAACAGCTTGAAATCCATTTTTGAAAAATAAAGCTGTTCTTTGATGCACTGATAGAAATTTACTAGAGTTTATGCACCTAAACAGAATGTTGTTGATGAATCACTTATGCTTTAAGTGTTGTCAGGATCTCTATTAAACAAGAGCTAAAGTTTATTGGTGCCTTCACAAAAGCGCCTGGAGTCCGCAAACTACAAATTAAACCTGATGAAGTATTCTTATTTAAATGTATAATTATTTTTGTTTTAATTTCCAGCTTAGTTTTAGATTCACATCTGAGAACATCCATATTGTGAAAATAATTCAATGCCAGAATAATCTTTTTAAATACTTTTCCCCATCTTTAATTCTCTCTCTCTCAAAATACACAGTTGAAGGGTCATACTCTCTGTGTTCTTAACATTTGACATCTCATACTGCCTCAGCTGAGGAATTCCATACTGTTCATGTGTTGTGCTCTGATGGTCTTTGACCCATTTCTGAGTGCAAAAAAAGACAAGTACAAACAATCAGAATGTACATGCAAGTCCAAGTCCACATAATTCAAGACAGCAAATGTTAACATCATGTTCGCAAAGACCATCAGCTTGGGGAACAAACACATTGAGAACAAAAAACACTTAGAAGCCCAAGTTAATTTATTTATTGAAAACCTGCATGTCTACAAGGCAATGTAACATCTCACTATTCAGAAAAACTGCATCTGTCATCCCCAAATTTAAAATAACATGGGCTTCACAACTAAACATTATTGGGTGGGGGATACTGTAGGAAAATAAATTATTAAATGGAGACAGATGCATTCCTCTACTTCAGTCATTTAGTGTATGCTTTATTCTAGTTAAGTGTATATTGATATTACAAAAATCTTCATATTTTGTATCTTTTTAATTGTTTTTAATGAGACTTGGTCTTAAAGTATTTTTTATTTGGATGTTCTTTTTAAACCTGCATATGCTGGGTTCATGTCAGTGTCTGTTACTAATCCCTGACACCCCCCTTTCCGCCTCGCCCCAATTTTCTCAGGAATAAAATATTATTTTAAGATACAGTATTTAATTTCTCCCTCTGAGGATTTCTAGCATGCCTGTCTGTAGAATGTACAAATAAAAAGTAAACAGAACTAAAACTAAAAATAAATAGGCTGACACTAAACTGAAATTCCAAAAATTCCATAATAAGGAAAAACTACAATAACCCTTTAGCACCTATTGCTCTAGAAGGGAATTCAGGATTGTGGTGGGTTGGCTAGTCCACGCAGATCTTGATTGGATTAAGCAGCAGTAATTTAACAGTTTTTTTTTTTAGGGAAATTTCTACAGAATCATTACAGAGACAGTAAAAGGTCCAAAATGGCAACCAGGAATTATTAAACAACTGAAACAAAGACATAACCCAAAATTCATTGTCAAAACAATTGAAAAAAAATCAGGTTAAGCAAAAAAAAACGAATATTTAATTGATTCAAGATATTTCTCTAACATTTTACTAAGATTTGATTCAAAGTTTGGAAGCTACCCTCAAGGGCCGACATTATTGTTTAATATTCCAGCCACATCTTAAAAGCCAATAATTTTTACTAAATCAGAATACATTTTGGACTGAATATTAGTTATCTCTTTTTATCTGAAATAACTTCATTCAGTTTTTATATGCTTAATTTCATGACCAGTTTGTCAGTTAACAAAGATGTGTGTGTTAATCATGAAGTATGGTTTTGAACATAATTTGTGGAAATAAATAAGAATGAGAAGTAAAGGACCAAGAAGTACACATTTTTATGACATTCTACAATATAATAAAGTTCTGATATTGAAGAATGAAACCATAACCAATACCAAAGAACAAGTTTCATTATCTGCAAGGACTGGCATTTAAGAAATTAGATGAAAGAAAAACCTGTAGTCATTGTGGCCCTTCAGACAGTTAGCCCCCTGTTCTAAAAGATGAGACTATAACTGAAAAAAAGTTAGACACTAATAAATGAAGAGGAGTGTGTGTATTACCTGGAAATATGTTCATCCAGCAAATAAAAAAAAAAAAAAAAACATTTCTGATTTACTGCAATCATTTATGCTGGAAACAATGCCTTTTTGAAAGAGGTAAAGATTATGGCTGGATTACTGATAAAATCATAATCTTTCATTTTATACAAGAAAGGTTTTACCCAAATGAATTATTATTGTTTTTAAAGACTTAAATAAAATGAATATTCCATTGCTCTGTTTATGATCACACAATTGACTTAAATCTTACGTGTCACTGAAATGCACCATCTTCTTTAATTCACCTAAAATTTGATTGTTCTTTGTGTGACTTTTCTGAGTACTATCATATATTCTGTCCAAAATCATAATCATTGATTCCTAAACTTAATATTAGCCCAAAGGATCAAGTAATGCTACTTTAATTCCTTATATCCCCATGAAATAAATATTTTTAAAAGATAAGAACATGTACAGTGTTTCCACTAAGTAGAAATTCAAAATTTCACCTAATAATAAATAATAATAACACATTTTATTTAATAGGCTCCTTTCTTAACTCTCAAGGTCACTTTACAATGCATTAAATAACAATAATAAAGATAACAACAAATAGGACAAAATCAAATAGCAATAAGGGTACAGAAGTAGTGACAATCGTCAAAGATGGCTGTTAACAGTGGTAAACTCATAATGGGTATGCTAGCTTAAAAAGATGTTTCGAGAGCAGTTTTAAATTGTGTTATTGAGTCTACCTGATTAATGTGAGAGGGAAGAGAATTCCAGAGTTGAGGGGCGCTATGAGAGAATGCTCAAGCTCCCATTGAACAGAGTTTGATGTGTGGTGCAGAATGCTGCAGATGAGGATCTGAGTGAGTGCAAGGGAGTGTAAGTCTGTAGGAGATTACTAAGGTAGGGAGGGGCAAGCCTGGGAGAGCTTTAAACATTAAGGTCAGTATTTTGTATTGTATACACGGAGCCAGTGAAGTTGGGAGAGAATAGGTGTAATATTTTCTGTCAATACAGAACAGGTAATTATCCTAGCAGCAGAATTTTGTAAGCAATGGATAAGCTTCTTAGGGATGCCAAATAGAACAACATTACAGTAATCTATGCATGAAGTGACTAAGGGCTTATTTATACTTCAAGCTCACAACGCGTACGTGCCCGCATCATGGCTCCCACGCGTTCTCAGCATTCATTTAATGCGTCCTCTGAGCAGGTCCTCAGAAATTAACGTGACGTGTGCGCGAGTTGTAGTACCAGCAAAAAGTCGAGGGGCGCAGTGTGCTAAAAGTTGGAATGTGACGTCAGAGTCTCTGTTTACTATTGTGGCACGCGGCTGGGGATGGTACACAGCCGGAACGCCCAGGAGGACCGGAGGAGGGCTTGCACCTTCTCCAGACCATGAGGGGTCGACCGCCCTGGTTGCTTTGGGGGCCACGGGTGCAGAGCTTTGAAGCTCAACCCTGTAGGGGCCCGTGGTCACCGCCAGGGGGCACCCCAATGCCGGGAGAGCCCTGGACCTCAGCACTTCCACCACACCAGGAAGTGCTGGGGGGAAGAGGAGCAGGGACACCCGGGAGTGCTTCTGGGGATACAGCCAGCACTTCCGCCACACTGGGACGTGTCGGTGGAAGATTGCCGGAGCACACCCGGAGCACATCCGGGGAACATAAAAGGGGCCGCCTCCCTTCATTCAGGGCTGGAGTCGGGTGGAAGAGGACGAGGTCTGGGAGAGGAAAGAGGCGGCCTAAAGACAGGAAAGGCATACTGTGGTTTTGGCCTGGACTGGGGTGATTGGTGCTGCGGCACTGGGTTGGTGTACTTGTATAACTGTAAATAAATGTGTGGTGGACTTTAAAATGATGTCCGTCTTTCTGTGTCCGGGCTGCTTCCCACATTATCTACATGTGACAGAAAGCCGCTTTGCAGATCCTACGAGATCAGTGTGCGCGCTTCAATGTTTGATGAATGGTTCGATGTGGTGAAGCAAAATGGCGACATACAGATGTATTCGTGGTGCTTTTATATTCAAGCGTCGCATATCCCCGATCGTAATGACACAATACATTTTAAAAGTCTCACATACCGTCTTCTGTGCCATCTTTATTTCTAGGGCTTACATCCGGTCATCACAGCAGCGAATCGCCAGCTATAGATCGCCACATCGAGCACATTAAATACAGTATATGATATTCCAAATCTCTGCACATTTACAATCCTTAGATTTATACTTGATATAACTTTCATGATGAAATGCATTAAAGTATGTACAGTGCATCCGGAAAGTATTCACAGCGCATCACTTTTTCCACATTTTGTTATGTTACAGCCTTATTCCAAAATGGATTACATTTATTTTTTTTCCTCAGAATTCTACACACAACACCCCATAACAATAACGTGAAAAAAGTTTACTTGAGATTTTTGCAAATTTATTAAAAATAAAAAAATTGAGAAAGCACATGTACATAAGTATTCACAGCCTTTGCCATGAAGCTCAAAATTGAGCTCAGGTGCATCCTGTTTCCCCTGATCATCCTTGAGATGTTTCTGCAGCTTAATTGGAGTCCACCTGTGGTAAACTCAGTTGACTGAATATGATTTGGAAAGGCACACACCTGTCTATATAAAGTCCCACAGTTGACAGTTCATGTCAGAGCACAAACCAAGCATGAAGTCAAAGGAATTGTCTGTCGACCTCCGAGACAGGATTTTCTCAAGGCACAAATCTGGGGAAGGTTACAGAAAAATTTCTGCTGCTTTGAAGGTCCCAATGAGCACAGTGGCCTCCATCATCCGTAAGTGGAAAGAAGTTCAAAACCACCAGGGCTCTTCCTAGAGCTGGCCGGCCATCTAAACTGAGCGATCGGGGGAGAAGGGCCTTAGTCAGGGAGGTGACCAAGAACCCAATGGTCACTCTGTCAGAGCTCCAGAGGTCCTCTGTGGAGAGAGGAGAACCTTCCAGAAGGACAACCATCTCTGCAGCAATCCCCAAATCATTGCTGTTTGGTAGAGTGGCCAGACGGAAGCCACTCCTTAGTAAAAGGCACATGGCAGCCCACCTGGAGTTTGCCAAAAGGCACCTGAAGGACTCTCAGACTATGAGAAACAAAATTCTCTGGTCTGATGAGACAAAGATTGAACTCTTTGGTGTGAATGCCAGGCGTCACGTTTGGAGGAAACCAGGCACCGCTCATCACCAGGCCAATACCATCCCTACAGTGAAGCATGGTGATGGCAGTATCATGCTGTGGGGATGTTTTTCAGCGGCAGGAACTGGGAGACTAGTCAGGATAAAGGGAAAGAAGACTGCAGCAATATACAGAGACATCCTGGATGAAAACCTGCTCCAGAGCGCTCTTGACCTCAGACTGGGGCGACGGTTCATCTTTTAGCAGTACAATGACCCTAAGCACACAGCCAAGATATCAAAGGAGTGGCTTCCAGACAACTCTGTGAATGTCCTTGAGTGGCCCAGCCAGAGCCCAGACTTGAATCCGATTGAACATCTCTGGAGAGATCTTAAAATGGCTCTGCAGTGACGCTTCCCATCCAACCTGATGGAGCTTGAGAGGTGCTGCAAAGAGGAATGGGCGAAACTGGCCAAGGATAGGTGTGCCAAGCTTGTGGCATTATATTCAAAAAGACTTGAAGCTGTAATTGCTGCCAAAGGTGCATCGACAAAGTATTGAGCAAAGGCTGTGAATACTTATGTACATGTGATTTCTCAGTTTTTTTATTTTTAATAAATTTGCAAAAACCTCAAGTAAACTTTTTTCACATTGTCATTATAAGGTGTTGTGTGTAGAATTCTGAGGAAAAAAATGAATTTAATCCATTTTGGAATAAGGCTGTAACATAACAAAATGTGGAAAAAGTGATGTGCTGTGAATGTTACATGGTACAGATAAATCGGTAATTTTGTTTAAATAATGAATACTATTAATAATTACACACATGGGGGTGACACGGTGGCAGAGCGTTAGCGCTGCTGTCTTGCAGGGAGTGACGTCGCTGATATTCCCTGCCTGGAGTTCACATGTTTTCCTGCTGGGTTTCCTTCCAAAGATATGCAGATTTGGTGACACTAAAATGACGCTAGTGTATGTGAGTGCTTTTATTCACCTTGCGATGAGCTGATGCCTTGTCCAGGGATTGTTTCTGCCTCTTGCTCAATGCTAGCTGAAATGGACAAATTCCTGGACTGATGGATTTAATCATTAAACATCCTTTTCAGAGATATTGTGGTAAAGTGTCATTGGAATTTAATGGGTGTTCCAGGCAATTCACAACACAGCGAAACCGTACCTGTTCTCACCGTGATAATATCTCACACTGCCACATGGCGGATTCCTTCAGATTTACGTAAAGTACGCGCGCAAGTATAAACAGTACAACGCTTGCGTAGCAGATGCGTCCGCTGCAGCATGTGTCACGTGAAGTATAACCCCAGCTAAAGGCATTAACCAGTACTTCCGTACTGTGT
>JANRMT010062806.1:48609867-48635337 GCA_026402145.1 Polypterus bichir lapradei
TATATATATATATATATATATATATATATATATATATATATATATAGGATGAAAAAGAGAGGGTACAGTCTAGAATGAAGCCCATGCTGTTAACCTGGGAAAAGATGTTTGAGATAGTGTTATTATTTAAAATGGAAGAATGGTTAACCTTAGTGAGTGTAGATTTAGAAACAATGAGGAGCACCTCAGTTTTATTGCTGTTTAATTGGAGAAAACTGTGAATCATCCATGACTTTATGACTTGGAGAAATGCCATACGAGTATTTGGAGGGAAAACAGAGGTGGATTTAGTGGGTAGATAAAGCTGTGTGTCATCAGCATAACAAAATCTACCTGTATTACCAAACTTCCTAACCCAGTTCAGGGCTGTAGCTACCAACTCCGGACAAGAAATGTGGGGTTGGGTTGGTGTCAATTGCAGGGGGCACTCACTCACATTTTCTCATATTGGGCCACTCAACATATCCTACATTCAGATGTGAAAGGAGTACTATGATAGTCGGAGAAATTCCAGTGAAGAACATGGGGGACAGGGATATTGGGAACATGCAAATTCCAGATAATGCTCCGTCTGGGATTTAAACATATTAAAGGATATATTCAGTATTTTTCAAGTCAAATTTTTTTTAATTCATAATCATGGAATGTATTAGTTTGCTACATGCATTCTAAAGTGAAGCATATGCTATAAATTAAAAAAAAACAACTAACCCGCTCTTGTGTTTCATAATGAAGCTTAAGAATTAATGTGGACAATGGCAGCACGCTTAGACGCTGCGGCTGTGTGCTCTCCGACTCAGAGTTTGGTTTTTCAACACTGTTCCTTCAATTTCGTTGTTCCTTTGTAAAAGTGACAATGACAATAAAGATCCATCTATCTATCTAAAAAAGAATGCTGTGCTCCCAATATAAAGAAAAACCTTAAAACATAGCGAACGTATCCATTTTTAAGCCAAAACTACTGATACACATCTGGACATTAAATATATGTTGCAGAAAAAATTATCCATGTTATTTTATGAAGGAAAAAAAAAGCAGAAAATAAATATATATGGCAGAAAAAATTATCCATGTTATTTTATGAAGGGAAAAAAAAAAACAAAAACCAAACCATTATTGTGAGATTCAGCCATTTTAAAAGAATAAATGTGCACTTTACATCACCAACTACCATTTTAGCCCAAGGGAGATTTGCCAAGCAATATTGTTGGCATTATTGAATGTTGATAACCAGCTGTGAATTGCTGCTTCTGTATAGCAGACAACTAGACAATAATAACTGAAAAAGGCACTTTTACCATTTCTCATATTCTTTCAAAATACATTTTCTTTCACAAAGATACTGCATTCCCACTGGAATGACAATGCACATATGTGCTTCAGTGAGAGAGTGCAAGCATATAGCATGCCATCATGAAACAAGAACTAAACAGACAATATAGGCATCCATTCAACCATCATGTCATCTTATTCAGGGCTGGGTCATGAGATATCTGGAATGTTTGCCAGCAAGCATCATGTGCAAGGCAAGAACAATCTCTAGACAGGGCACCAGTCCGTCACAGTGCAAGCACACACATGCATACACAGAGAGGCTAGAGCCAATGTACCTAAATTTAATAAGGTTGAGGTTTAGCACAGATGATTTAGCATAAGCAGAGTGGCTGGGCAGAGCAGGCGGTCATTTCTGTCTCACAGTGTCAGTGTCTGCATGAGTTTTACATGTTCTTCTTGTGTATTTACAGCTTGACTGTCAGTGAGTTTACTTACACAAACAGCTCAGCAAAAGTGACTCATAATGCATTAAAGTTGATAATTGGTTTGTGGCATTTCGATCTGCTCAATTGTACACTCTGCCTGTTTCATTTTATTAATCATACTTCCAGATAACATACCACAGAAACTGCAAAGTGCAGGTGGCTTTATTTCACTCATGATGGCGACTATGAGCAGACAAATGAACAGGAAATGCTTTCCTACCTGAAGAAAAATAGCTCCAAGATTCTATAATGAAATTATTATTTCTACATTCCTTTCATTATCACAAGGGTGCTTTATAAACACAGAAAGCATGTTTTTCTTAAAACAAAATCTTTTCTTCTTCAAAGTGGACCTATTTGGTACGTTTTAAGGCTTTTTCATTCACTTATTGACTTCCACCCTATTGAAAGAGTACTGTACATTTAATTAAATAAACTTTATTAATCACATTTTGAAATTCAGAATTCTGTATCATATGGACAAATATTTAAAAAATATTTAGAATAGAATATTATGTGGCAAATTAACAGATATAATGATTATGAAGAAATAATTTTCACTTGAAAAATACCAAACTTATCCTTTAATATTGAGCTATGAGGCAGTAGTGTTAATCTCATGTCCAACGGATATTTTGTGTGCGTGTATATTTATGCATATATTTATACATACAGTATGTACACTGTTCTTGTTACTACATAGTGCAATTGTTACTTTATTCAGAGGCACACATGTACTTGATATAAAGATACAGATATAGATTTTTTTACCCATCAAGTATTTAAATATTACTTTTTTTTAAACACAAAACAGCTCTCAGCTAATTGAAAGACACTGATGCACAAACACAACACAGTGATTTAGGATTAGGCCAAGTGCATTTGTACAAATAAAGGACATCTGTGATGCTGAACAGGTTAAGTAAAAGGTGAAAACCACTACAAAATACATGCTTTTGCATAACTTTACCTCACTTGTTATATGGAAAACAGAATCTAATCATGAAAAGCTGTATCGTTTCCTTTTTATTTAGCTGTAATAACAGTAAGATAAGGAATGTTTAGAAAGGTTTGATCATTTCAAAAACCTAATGAACCATCCCAAAATGTTAGTAAAGGCTTAAAGCCTCCAAATACGAACTGTAAATGCTGCTTTACTTGGAACTTTTTTTTCTTTTGCCTCAATTACTGCTTTTCATGTAAACATAATTAGAATACTCAAAGTTATCACTTGTTAATTCATGAAAGTCTTAATCTAACATGCAGTTCATTTAACCAAGGAGAATTTTAGACCATTTGAAACATTGCTTACATAAATTATAATTTAATACTAAATAGTGTTTAATTAAAATTCTCAAAATACAAAAAAATCGTCTGTTGGCATAATCATACTCCTAAGTGTTTAGAAAGCATGTCAGAAAACAGCCTCTACTTCTTAGAGGGCTATCTGTTTTCCTTTTATTTCATTTTGCTCTCATGAATTTAGTATTTTAATGTTATTCCACATCCTGAAACAAAACCATCCAACCCAGATTATTAATGTATTTCAAAGCAGACATCATTATTTTTTGAGACGATTTCTTTTAAAAAATTTAAAGAAACCCTTCACGCGAATCCCCAGGGCCAAGCTCCTTCTCTCATCTTATGATCTTATTAGCATCATATCTCCCCTAGCCTGCTGAGCAGAATGCATTGCTATGCACTTTTTGCCTCATGACCCCACTGCGGACAGAATTAATTTGGCTTCTTTTCCCCATTTTTATAAGGATGCATTGCATCTTGCTGCACTTATTAGAACAGCAACATGTAAACCAAATCAGGGAGATGATATAAAAATATTGACTCATTTATATTTCACAAATTTATGTTTTACAGTTTCAGTCAAAAGTTAATATATTTTGAAAATAAGAAAACTGATGACATGTATAGCACAAAACCATTAATGCCTGTAAACAAGCGAAAAAACATAAATCACTCTGCAGCTTACAGATGTGGCTCATACAAGCTGAAATAATTACAGCAGGAGAAGCTGGGTAACAAAAACAGCATATTTCTTTTATTATTTACAATAATATAAAACTGAAAATTTGAATTAGTGCAGGTGGGAATTTTAGATGTGGATACAAATACTAGGAAAGGACAACAAATGGCACATTAAACACAGTATTTTCTGCTCTCTCTTTTTTCTATTAGCTCTTCTTACAGCATCAAAGATCCACTTTCTTCAAAGCTTAATGTCCTGCAGCATAATACACAGCCAAGTGTTACCCAGAACTCTTAATGTGATATAAAATACACCACAAAGTAGATTTCTTTCACTAGATGTTATACAGACACTGTATTCATTTATAAAGGGAAAACGAACAATAAAACTGCACAGTAAATGTCTCCAATAAGTAAATGCTATAAAATAGGATTTTAGAACAGTGAATGATTCTGCTAATATTATGTCTATACAGTACTAATAAAATTATTGTAAGTATAATACTAGAGATTGTCATTACTGCCTAAAAGGTTATCATTATGCTGTGTAAATTTTGCCATTCTATACCTATTAGTGCCACCAGAGGTCAATGTTGGGAGATTCTTGGAACAATGACCTTTTAGTCTAAATCCGAAGGATCTCAATTGTGGGGTCATGCCCCACCTCATAGATAGGATCTGATATGCCCTGGTGAGTGGGACAGAGTGAGTTAGGATAATGTAAAGTCAGTTTGCAGAAAAGGGCACAGAGAGGAACAGAACAAAAAGCTAAATATTTATAAAGAGCATTAAAAAAGAACATTAGGTGGACAGGTGAATAAAGGAGCAGAACTGTTTGACTGAAGACTGTGCCAGCACAGCATACAATTTATCTTGAAATAAACAATATGTAATAAATATATATTACTTTAAAATCTGTCTTAAATTTGACTTTAACAAGAATTGTGGTTTAATCTTTTCTAGCACAGCTTATTAATATAGTTTGTGTTTTGGATATCCTGGTACACCTGCTTATGAATCCCTCTCTTCCTCAGAAATTTCAGTAAATTTTTTTAATTATTTAAAAACAAATCAAGGAAAAGGTTTCAGTAGTTACACCTATCCTTTTTAGGTATCAAGAAAAATTAGGACATAAAAATACAGTTTTCCTTTTCAAATCATAATGTTACTGCGATTTTGCTCTTAGGAAAATAAAAAAAAAATATTTCAATTAGAGATAGGATGGCACAGTGGTCGGGTCTATTGTCTCATGGTTCTGGGACACTCGGGTTTGAATCCCAGCCCAGCAGCTTTCTGAGGGTGGTTTACATGTCATTCAAACGTTACATGTCATTCAAACATTCCCATGACCATTAAATAAAGTAAGTAGTTTTAGAAAATGAATGGATTTAATATTGTTTTACCCAGGAATGGGGAGGATGCCATGCATTTAAATATAACACATAAAAAACACATTAATTTACCATTTTGACTGTGAAATTGGCTAATGTAGATAATAGCAGATTGACAACATTCCAGAAAATAATGACTTTTAATAATACACAACTAAAAAGACTTCCATAATGATATTATATTTGGAACATTCACATGGACTCAGATCCATAGAGGTCACCTCAATGATGTAGACCAGAAAAGTTCTTTATTTCTTTAGTGATCACCAATACAAGCGAATATAAGATGCAATAATCAAGGTAATATTACGAGATAAATGAAACAATGCATTTCATGTCTAGCTTTCAAGAGTACATTATGGAATAAGGAATGCTATTATGTTCAATATTAAAACTGTAAATTTAAATGTGTCCAGTGCTTTGAATGTAAATGGTGAAAATAACAAAAAAAATAACCATTCTTTTATTAAAATGTGTAGGTTTTAAAAAAATTACAAATAAACATACCTTCTGGTGGCTTTTATTCTTTTCCAATTAGGACTACTTTGACCAATAATTTAAAAAGCTTATCTCTGAAGTGCCCTATGTGACAGCATGTTAATAGCAGACCATTTACCAGCTGTAACTACTACTTCAAATGACCAAGTGTTGCAGTACCATCATCGCTGCCGCCTTAAATGTGATGACCTGGAACCTTTATGACCTTAACTAGTCTCAAATAAAGTGAAAGTAAACCTTATGAGAAGGATTTAGGAGTCATGATGGAGTTGTCACTATTAACTTCCCGACAGTGTTCATAAGATATTAAGAAGGCTAACAGAATGTTAGGTTATACAGCAAGATGTGTAGAGTTTAAGTCCAAGAGGGTTAACTGCAGTACTGTATGCAGTTTTTGTTAAGGGTAAATTTCATGCAAACATTAGCTTTTCTTCGCACACAGAAACAGAGATTCATGGAATAAGTTATCAAGATGTGCAGTAGACAGTAGGACTTTAGGGACCTTCAAAACTAGATTTGATGTTATTTTTGGGATTTAAGTGGATAGGACTGGTGAGCTATGTTGGGCTGAATGGCCTCTTCTTGTATAAATTTTTCTGATGTTCTAGTAGAAGCACTGGTATTGTCATGCATAAGTAAAATGTTAAGAAAAATTGCTAATTCAGACAAAAGTAACAGTCATCCAATATTTAGGTTAGATGGAGTCAGAGACTGTCCATACGCCATGGCACAAGGAAATAACCAACTACAGGCAGGAATTCAGTCCACCATATGGCACACTCAGTAACTCACATACCTACATTCACTTGTACAAGGCCAATGAAGAGATGCCAATTAACCTTACATACAGTATATATTTGGAATATGAGTGGAAAACCAGAATACTCAGAGGAAAACCAAGCCAGACACTGGAATACCATGAACACCCCACAGAGTCAGTGAGCAAGTAAAATACAAACCTGGTCTTCAGGGATTTTAAGGCTATTAATTATTGTATACAGTGTGAGGGATTGCCGGCCGTGTATCCCGGCCAACAACCCCAAACCGCCAGATGTAGCCATCCCTGTAACATGGAAGGGCCCCGAATTCCAGCAGGGCATCATGGAACTTGGAGTTTTTCACCACAGCCTTGCTGGATACCATGGGGGCCACTGGAGGATGCTGCAGGGAGGCCCAGGGACTTATACTTTCCCTATAGCCCGGAAGTATTTCACAATCGCGGAAACGGAAAAAATGATATACAGTACTTCCGGGATGACTAAAAAGAGAAGATTACCCGACCCAGAAGTGTTGGATAATCACATGGACTGAGGGCTCAGAAACACTTCCGGGTCGAGGGGTATAAAGGACTGTGGGAGATCCCAGACAGAGGAGCTAAGTTGGGAGGCAGGGTGGCTAAGTGTCTGGGAGTTTGGAGGATTGTTTATTGTGTATTGGTTATTGGAGAATTGTGGAGAGGAGCGTGCTTTGTGCACATTATTATTATAATAAATAATTATTTGGACTTTTACCTGGTGTCTGACGTGTGGTCTGAGGGTACAAGGGAGCGAGAAAGTCCGAATCTGTCACAACAGCTATTTGTGTCAAAGAAAATTGACACGCATCGGGCAAATTAAAGTCACAGTCATTACAAAGCCAGTTCCTTGTTCACAACCTGGCAATATAAAGGGATAACTAATTGTAAGATGATGGTCATAGACTGGCATAAAAACAGAGAGATAGACAGAGAGAGATCACATCCCACATAATTGGAGATCTATAGCTGAGGTCACACTGATAACTAAAAAGCTCTGCAGAATCAAGGTCACAAGGGTTGAAACAATCTAACCAAAAACACTGAAAGTACTGGATATGTGGGAGTGATTTGGCTAAAATGCCTCTTCAGTTCTTCATGAAAGGTAGGTATAGCATCTCAGGACCGGAAGACTAAATCAGTGGTCCCCATTTTTTGAAAACGTAGAGGAGATGGTGTGTTCCAAATACAATTCTCAGCCTCCCTGGAAAAGCTTTTGCTGGTGTACTTTAATGAACACTCTATTCATTAGTTGAACATGAGATTCAGGAAGATTAATGTGGATTTCGTCCTGGACTTAGAAAGGAGGCCCAACAGTCCTTGCACAGATACTTCTGGAGTCATAGAAATTTGATAATTATTTCAAAATGTGTATTACATATTTGGAAAATCTTATGATTGTGAACATTATAATGTATTGTGGAGGGTCTCATAAGATTGTTGCTGCAAACCATTCGATCCCTGAATTTACAGAGTATGAGCTGTGTTGGCATATTTGGAATTAATTAAAGACTGTTCAATGTGTGCTTTCCACTGTACCTGGAGTGTATGTCTTGTTTCCTTGACTCCTCTCCTGTTTGTTATTTTCATGATAGGGCTTCAAAGTACAGTGGATGTTTGGAAATTGTACAGTTTGGTAACCCATGTTTCTCAATGATGATGTCCTCTTGGCTTCATCAGATTATGACCTCTGACTCACACTCAAATGGTTTCACAAATGAGTGTGAAGTGACGGGGTGGACATTAGTACCTACCTACAAGTCTAAAGTCATGCAGCCACTCCAGCCAAGAGTGACTTGTAACCTGCAGAAAAGAGGTGAGCAGCTTCCCCTAGTAGTCATAAGATTTAGGTAGTGAGTGACATAATTAGCGGCTGAAATGTAGTTTCTGAAAAGGTTTGGAGGATTCACTTTCTGTAACAGGGTGGGCCATTTGAAGCAGAATCACTGCTTTCCCTGGTTTGAATGGAGCCAGTAAAGGGTCATTTGGGCATGTAGTTAGGACGGCTCCTGTATGCCAAAGTCACAAGTGGTATACAAAGCACCTACAAACGTGAGAAGATCCTTGGCAGACCCAAGATATGCTGAGGGAATTACAACTCTCGACTATACTGTGTGCATCAGACTAGAAGTTA
Source organism: Polypterus bichir lapradei (assembly GCA_026402145.1). Taxonomy (NCBI): domain Eukaryota; kingdom Metazoa; phylum Chordata; class Cladistia; order Polypteriformes; family Polypteridae; genus Polypterus; species Polypterus bichir. The sequence goes on from JANRMT010062806.1 coordinate 48,618,427, forward strand.
GAGAAAGTTGCCTGGTCAGCTCAGCTTGTTGATACCACAACCATCACCAGCAAAAGTCATAAAAAAATGAATAAATGAAAGAATGAATGATTGAATCTTAATTTTATGCCAAAAAGCCACTTTGTACTCTTCTACACTAAACAACATCACCATTTTTGTCCATATATTTCTCCACTGGTGAACTACATTGACTGCTTCCTAAATTGTTTCATTTTCAGTGTGGGTAACTGCTTTCACACAAGGCAAAGTTAAACTAGGTTAAACATAAATCCTCTCTCAGAAAGGAAATCATTTCATCCTGGATACCAATAAAGTTTGCAGGGTCCAAAACTCTTTACACATCAACAATTAAAGCTGAGTTGTAATATGCATTTTCTAAAGTTGGGGTGTAGTCCCAACTCATTTAAAAGCAGAGGGTGACAAAGGGGGGAAACAGTTTGAAGTCCTGTTAAATCAAATAGTTAATTTATATAGCAAGTGCAATCTTTTAGTGTTACTCAATTTTTGTCCTTTAACATGCTCGTTGAACAAAAAAAAAAAGAGTAAGATTTTGTATATGGCATGAAAAATAAACCATATGAAGATGTTAATGTAAAAAACCACAAGAATAAACTAAGCAGTTTACAATTCAAAACTGAATCTATGCAATATCATGAAACTAACACTAATTAACCTGCCAGCAATAAGGATACCTGAGAAAACAGCCAGTAATTAGAAAACCTGGACCTGTTGACTTTATTTAAAGCATCTCCTTAAACTTTCAAACTCTGAACCCTAAACCCCATTTTAAAGACACTCTTGTGTACATTTTTAAAAGACAGCTATGGACTGATTTTAAATTCAGTAATTTTACTGACTTGAACCTTGTATCTTTTAGAACATTATTTTAGAATTGTAAACAGATTATTACAAATACTTTTTCTTTGTAATTTATTAGACTCTAACCCTAACCTAATTAGAATCCAAATGGACAAACACATTAAGAAAGGGAAACACTTGATTATTCTTGCAATCATTGCTAATTCGACATGAAGCAAGGCCTTTCAATTTGGGATGCATAATGCACAGAAATAAAAGGAAAGCAGTGCAGGAGAGAGGTAGAATAAGGAAAGCAGTGAAGGGAACAACTTAAGAAAGAAGAAACCAAGGAAACTGGTAAGAACTCTGTGGGTTGAACAACAATCTGAAGCAACTCTGCACCCAGACTTGAAAAGATTCATCATCTTCCATCACCTGTATTTTCTACATAAGTATTTAACCCTCTTTTTCAAATACATTTCCTATATTTTTTATTTTATTCCTACTGTTGCTGCCATTGTTTTTGCTGTGGTTTTGTTCATTTTGCTTTAAAATAATACTGATTTTATACTGTTTGATTGGGCTAAGGTATATTGGTAAGAGCACTTGGGGCGGGTGATTGGGATATTCCCACAGGGGTTTGCTGCTGAGAAAAGACGTTTTCAAAAGAAAGCAGTGTGGTGAGCGGACACCTGCTTTGGTGATTGGCACAGGTATAATTCACGTCTAAAAAGAGGTGTTTGGTCTACTTGTGCAGAGACAGTAAGTCTGTTTGCTTGAAGCAGCTATCCACATGCAAGCAAGGCTGTACATGTGGGGCGCTATAAAGTAGATACCTAACACTCCTTTAAACAATATAGTACAGAATAACTATAGAGTAGGCAAAACAAAATAAGGAACATACGAATCTCCATGTTAATACAGTATATTCAAAGTAAAGTGATAACAGGACCTGGTGTGGGTGATTGCCATATTCCCACAGAGGTTAGCAGCTGAGGGGAGACACCTCAAACTATAAAAGCAGTGCAGTGAACATGCCTCTGCTTTGGTGAATAGCACAGGTGTAATTTAACTGTCTGGTCTGCTTAAGCTGAGGTAGTAACTACCTTTCCTTAAAGTTGCTGTCAATAGACAGATAAGACTGTACATGTGGGGCACTATAAAACACCTATATTAAAGAAAAATTCCACAACAAATACAGATTAACAGACTCAGAAATACAAACCTTTGCATCTTTATTTTTTACTTGAACTATTCAGCTTTTAAAATATGAAATGCTCCTGCTAATATATTTTACTGTACCCTAGATCATCTTCTTCTTTTGACTGCTCCCGTTAGGGGTTGCTGTAGCAGACCATCTTCTTCCATATCTTTCTGTCCTCTGCATATTGTTCTGTTACACCCATCACCTGCATGTCCTCTCTCACCACATCCATAAACCTTCGCTTAGGCCTTCCTCTTTTCCTCTTCCCTGGCAGCTCTATCCTTAGCATCCTTCTCCCAATATACCCAGCATCTCTCCTCTGCACATGTCCAAACCAATGCAATCTCGCCTCTCTGACTTTGTCTCCCAACCGTCTAACTTGAGCTGAACCTCTAATGTACTCATTTGTAATCCTATCCATCCTCGTCACACCCAATGCAAATCTTAGCATCTTTAACTCTGCTACCTCCAGCTCTGTCTCCTGCTTTCTGGCCAGTGCCACCGTCTCCAACCCATATAACATAGCTGATCTCATTACTGTCCTGTAGACCTTCCCTTTCACTCTTGCTGATACCCATCTGTCACAAATTACTCCTGACACTCTTCTCCACCCATTCCACCCAGCCTGCACTCTCTTCTTCACCTCTCTTCCACAATCCCCATTACTCTGTACTGTTGATCCCAAGTATTTAAACTCATCCACCTTCGCCAACTGTACTCCCTGCATCTTTACCATTCCACTGACCTCCCTCTCATTTACACACATGTATTCTGTCTTGTTCCTACTGACCTTCATTCCTCTCCTCTCAAGAGCATATCTCCACCTCTCCCGGGTCTCCTCAACCTGCACCCTACTATCGCTACATATCACAATGTCATCAGCAAACATCATAGTCCACGGGGACTCGTGTCTAATCTCGTCTGTCAGCCTGTCCATCACCATTGCAAATAAGAAAGGGCTCAGAGCCAATCCCTGATGTAATCCCACCTCCAACTTGAATGCATCCGTCGCTCCTACCGCAGACCTCACCACTGTCACGCTTCCCTCATACATATCCTGTACAACTCTTACGTACTTCTCTGCCACTCCCGACTTCCTCATACAATACCATAGCTCCTCTCGAGGCACCCTGTCATATGCTTTCTCCAGGTTCACAAAGATGCAATGCAACTCCTTCTGGCCTTCTCTAAACTTCTCCATCAACATCCTCAGAGCAAACATTGCATCTGTGGTGCTCTTTCTTGGTATGAAACCATACTGCTGCTCACTAATCATCACCTCACTTCATAACTTCATGCTGTGGCTCATCAATTTTATTCCCCTGTAGTTACTGCAGTCCTGCACATTCCCTTATTCTTAAATATCGGCACCAGTACACTTCTTCTCCACTCCTCAGGCATCCTCTCACTTTCCAAGATTCCATTAAACAATCTAGTTAAAAACTCCACTGTCATCTTTTCTAAACACCTCCATGCTTCCATAGGTATGTCATCTGGACCAGCGGCCTTTCAATTTTTCATCCTCTTCATAGCTGTCCTTACTTCCTCCTTGTTAATCCATTGCACTTCCTGATTCACCATCTCCACATCATCCAACCTCTTCTCTCTCTCATTCTCTTCATTCATCAGCCTCTCAAAGTACTCTTTCCATCTGCTCAACACACTCTCCTCGCTTGTGAGTACGTTTCCATCTTTATCCTTTATCATCCTAACCTGCTGCACATCTTTCCCAGCTTGGTCCCTTTGTCTAGCTAATCAGTACAGGTCCTTTTCTCCCTGCTTAGTGTCCAACCTCTTATACAACTCATCATATGCCTTTTCTTTAGCCTTCGCCACCTTTCTCTTCACCTTGCGCCTTATCTCTTTGTACTCTTGTCTACTTTCTGCATCTCTCTGACTATCCCACTTCTTCTTTGCCATCCTCTTCCTCTGTATACTCTCCTGTATTTCCTCATTCCACCACCAGGTTTCCTTTTCTTCCTTCCTCTTTCCAGATGTCACACCAAGCACCCTTCTTGCTGTCACCCTTACTACATCTGCTGTAGTTTCCCAGCTGTCTGGTAGCTCTTCACTGCCACCCAGTGCTTGTCTCACCTCCTCCCTAAACTCAATCTTGCAGTCTTCCTGTTTCAACTTCCACCATTTGATCCTTGGCTCTGCCCTCACTCTCCTCCTCTTCTTGATCTCCAATGTCATTCTACAGACCACCATCCTATACTGCTTAACTACACTTTCTCCTGCCACGACTTTGCAGTCTTCAATCTCCCTCAGATTGACTCTTCTGCATAGGACGTAATCTACCTGTGTGCATCTTCCTCCACTCTTGTACGTCATCCTATGTTCCTCCTTCTTCTTAAAATACGTATTCACCAGAACCATGTCCATTCTTCTGGCAAAATCCACTATCCTCTGACCTTCTTCGTTCCTCTCCTTGACACCATACATACCCATCACCTCCTCGTCTCCTCTGTTCCATTCACCAACATGTCCATTGAAATCCGCTCCAATCACCACTTTCTGTCCCTTGGGTACACTGTTCATCACTTCATCCAACTCACTCCAAAAATCTTCTTTCGCACCCAATGCACACCCAACTTGTGGGGCATATGCACTAACAACATTCTTCATCACACCTCCAATTTCCAGCTTCATAATCATTACTCTGTCTGACACTCTTTTCACCTCCAAAACACTCTTGACATACTGTTCCTTCAGAATAACCCCTACTCCATTTCTCCTCCCATCCATACCATGATATAACAATTTGAATCCACCTCCGATCCACCTGGCCTTACTCCCCTTCAATTTAGTCTCTTGCACACACAATATATCAACCTTCCTTCTCTTCATCATACTGTATCAGCTAACTCTTTCCGCTTCCTAGTCATACTGCCCACATTCAAAGTTCCTACCCTCAGTTCCATTCTCTTTACTTTCCTCCTCTCCTCTTGCCTCTGGACACATCTCTTCTTCTTTGGCCAACAGTAGCCCAATTTCCGCCAGCAGCCAGTTAACTAACAGTACTGGTGGTGGTCGTTGTTAACCCGGGGCTTGACCAATCCGGTATGGAAATTTGTATTGTTGTCCGCATATTGATTTGGCAAAATCTTGGGACCGGCACAAAGAAACAAGTCACTATTTATCATCTACTGACTCAAAGTTCAGCACACCCTGAATACTCAAAAAGATTTTAAAATATATAGAATTAAGCTTTAACCTCAAAAACTAGTGACATGAATGAATGAAAAACTGAAAATCCACAGATTGTAAAAAAAAAAAAAAAACACTAACATCCACATGTCCATTGTGTTTTCCTAAATCTTAATTCTTGCTTTCAGAAAACATCATCCTGTTATGCCAGCTGTTGTGGTATGCTTATGTTAGGTGACTTGTGCTCTGAAAAGTGGTACAGAAGTTAAAGTACATGCTTCCAAAAAGTTATATTTTATTTTTACTTCTGTGGAGTTGCAGTTTACTGCACTGAACTATGCTGTCCCCTACTTTTTGCAGTCTATTTTTCGTGTGTGTTTTCTCCCATCTCCACTGGGACAAACACACATGTTTGAGTAGTCAGTTTTGTTCTGTGGGGTTTGGATTAACCTGTTACTAGCTAGTGATGGAGGTGGCTTGTTAGAATTTGAGTTAATTTAATTCACAGTAGTAAAAGCCATTTCATCAGACAATGCAAGGGTCTACTAAACATTGACTCTTAAATACGTGTATATGTAAAATATTGTTTAATTGTAATTTTTACAATAGCAACTTTTAATTCTACCTATTTTATTTAATACGGTAATGCTAGTCCATAGGCGACCAAGATAAGCAAGTCAGTTGCTAAAGAGTAAAAAATACCAAAAGGATTATTGAAAATAAATGTTTAGTAAAATTTTGAGTTTTAGTCAACACCATATTTCTTTATTTCCTTAGAAAACTGCCAAGAGAGGTACTCTTTATGTTGTCTAAATCTATTCTTTTTAGGTAACACATCTGAAACATACAAATTGTCAGGGCTGCTAAGCTGATATACAGTAGAAATGAAGAAGCTGCTACTACTGCATACTATTTCTAGACACACTTAGAATTAGAAAAATATTCTGTACTATAAGCTAGTCAGGTACTAGTTTAAGGCAAAATGTATTGTCAATATTTATTATAACAATTCTAGTCTTCAGATCTCCAGAAATAAAATTTAATAAAGTCTCAAGAGTATATAATTGTATACCTTTCACAATGAGAAATGTACACTATGCTATAAAATTAAAAAGACTACATACTCAATGCTGTGATGCAAACCATATGTCTAGTGTCATACTTCTGTGCTTTTTACTTAAAACTACATGACACATAAGATCTTAAAAGGTGAATGACATTGCACTATTTTATTAATATGTTTTAGATTAATACACAGGTCCAAATTTGCCAGTACTCAACTATCTAAGCACAAAAGTAAATCATTTCATTTTCAGCGTAGTTATGACAGTAAGATACAAAAAAAATACATCCTGCAAGTTAAAAGGCTAACAATTTCCTCAAACATTCTAAAGAATGCTATCTGAAGTCAAATGCTTTTTATCCATCTATCCATTTTTCATTGGAAGCAGGGCAGGACAACACCTGGATACGCACACAAAACACAACACGCACGCACACACACACACACACACAAGAGCCAATTTAGCAATGCCAATTCATCTAACCTGCATGTATTTGGACAGAAATGGACTTTGGGATTTTCATGACAGTTTACTATTTTTAAACTTGCAACAGCAAAGTAACAAAGAAATGAAAGAAAATGAAAGAAGTCAGAAATCAGTGCTACTTAACAAGATAAACTCAATGACCTGTGGCTAACAGTCACTAACACTGGGTAAGAAAAAAATCTTTCTTAGCCTCCAATCATTCAATAAGTAGTGAATATACAGAACAACAAAATGTACAGCCGACCTATTCAAATGGTGACCCGCGGGCCAAATGCTGCCAAGAAGCAACCTCCATGTGGCTCAGGCCGTGGTACAACCAGAAGCGCAGAGAAAAACACATTTTGTGAGCCTTCAGAAATTCTTACATAAATTCCTAGAGTAGTACAGACCATGAATTCAACACTCCGTGTAGCCTATCCACTTTCAACCCACAATGCAGCGCGTTGTTGTGTGGCTAGAAGTGGTGGTAGTAGTACATGATAAAGTGATTTTTTTTTATGCCAGTACACTGTACCAGCACATCACCCGCAACAGCTGGTCATAGCATTGACTACATATTAAATGGTTCTATAATCAATTGTTTGCTGAGTCTTAGTATTCCAATTTCACAAAGTGAGTGCAAACATGGGTTTTCGCAAATTAATCTAATTGTTACTCCAATGAAAGCCTCGTTACTGACAAACACCTTCTATGCATTTCTCTTCATATGATTGGTTGGCCCTCCACTCAAATGCTTCGATCCTGCAGATTCATGGCTGTTATGAAGAGAACTATCAATCACTGACACTCAAAGTAAAGAAAGAATTACAAAAATTGCATTTGATGAAAACATGCAAAAACAAAGTTTTGGAATTTTCTTTAAAACTCAAATAAGCATTGATTGCTTAGTGGAACTACATGACAACTTTTTTTGTAGAATGTAGAGCTCGTTATTCAAATGTGGTTAATATTGTTTGACTTTGGAAATTCTGTGTTTGTAATTATAAACTATCAAGCACAACATTATGCAGTATAGTACACCTACGCAGGTGGCGTAATAGTAGTGCTACTGCCTCGCAATAAGAAGATGCTGGGTTCATGTCCTGGGCCGTTCTTACAAGGAGTTTGCAAAGCACTTTGAGTAGTGAGTAAAGCACAATATAAATGTAAATAATAATAATAATTTACTATTATTATTATTATTATACTTCATGATTTGTCAGTTTCAAATTCTAAACATGTTTTTCACCACATAAACAAAAACATGTAGTGCCTGGACTCTCGGCCTCTATACACCTTCACAATGCCTCAGACTTGATCCAAATGCAACATATGTGTATGACACCTTTTGTTTACAAAAAGACACTGCTGTTCACACATGTGCTGATTTAAAATGGACCTATGTTGCCTCATTGTGCAGCAGACATACTCATGTGTGTTACTTACGTTTATCAATTGTTATGGGTTTGTGCACTGATAGCTTTGATAGCATTGATAGCTCCTTGTAAATTAGGGTTGTGATGTACCTGGGTCATATATGACCAAAATATTTATTTTATTTCTAAAGGTAAGCAAATGTTATTGCTAATAATGTACACTACAGTGGTGTGAAAAACTATTTGTCCCCTTCCTGATTTCTTGTTCTTTTGCATGTTTGTCACACAAAATGTTTCTGATCATCAAACACATTTAACCATTACTCAAATATAACACAAGTAAACACAAAATGCAGTTTTTAAATGATGGTTTTTATTATTTAGGGAGAAAAAAAATCCAAACCTACATGGCCCTGTGTGAAAAAGTAATTGCCCCCTGAACCTAATAACTGGTTGGGCCACCCTTAGCAGCAATAACTGCAATCAAGCGTTTGCGATAACTTGCAATGAGTCTTTTAAAGCGCTCTGGAGGAATTTTGGCCCACTCATCTTTGCAGAATTGTTGTAATTCAGCTTTATTTGAGGGTTTTCTAGCATGAACCGCCTTTTTAAGGTCATGCCATAGCATCTCAATTGGATTCAGGTCAGGACTTTGACTAGGCCACTCCAAAGTCTTCATTTTGTTTTTCTTCAGCCATTCAGAGGTGGATTTGCTGGTGTGTTTTGGGTCATTGTCCTGTTGCAGCACCCAAGATCGCTTCAGCTTGAGTTGACGAACAGATGGCCGGACATTCTCCTTCAGGATTTTTTGGTAGACAGTAGAATTCATGGTTCCATCTATCACAGCAAGCCTTCCAGGTCCTGAAGCAGCAAAACAACCCCAGACCATCACACTACCACCACCATATTTTACTGTTGGTATGATGTTCTTTTTCTGAAATGCTGTGTTCCTTTTACGCCAGATGTAACGGGACATTTGCCTTCCAAAAAGTTCAACTTTTGTCTCATCAGTCCACAAGGTATTTTCCCAAAAGTCTTGGCAATCCTTGAGATGTTTCTTAGCAAAATTGAGACGAGCCCTAATGTTCTTTTTGCTTAACAGTGGTTTGCGTCTTGGAAATCTGCCATGCAGGCCGTTTTTGCCCAGTCTCTTTCTTATGGTGGAGTCGTGAACACTGACCTTAATTGAGGCAAGTGAGGCCTGCAGTTCTTTAGACGTTGTCCTGGGGTCTTTTGTGACCTCTTGGATGAGTCGTCTCTGCGCTCTTGGGGTAATTTTGATCGGCCGTCCACTCCTGGGAAGGTTCACCACTGTTCCATGTTTTTGCCATTTGTGGATAATGGCTCTCACTGTGGTTCGCTGGAGTCCCAAAGCTTTAGAAATGGTTTTATAACCTTTACCAGACTGATAGATCTCAATTACTTCTGTTCTCATTTGTTCCTGATTTTCTTTGGATCTTGGCATGATGTCTAGCTTTTGAGGTGCTTTTGGTCTACTTCTCTGTGTCAGGCAGCTCCTATTTAAGTGATTTCTTGATTGAAACAGGTGTGGCAGTAATCAGGCCTGGGGGTGGCTACGGAAATTGAACTCAGGTGTGATACACCACAGTTAGGTTATTTTTTTAACAAGGGGGCAATTACTTTTTCACACAGGGCCATGTAGGTTTGGATTTTCTTTCTCCCTAAATAATAAAAACCACCATTTAAAAACTGCATTTTGTGTTTACTTGTGTTATATTTGACTAATGGTTAAATGTGTTTGATGATCAGAAACATTTTGTGTGACAAACATGCAAAAGAATAAGAAATCAGGAAGGGGGCAAATAGTTTTTCACACCACTGTATTTTGTATTTAGGCACTTTGAGATGTGCCTAGTTCAAATATGGCCAAAATATTAATTTTTTATTTTAAAAGTGGAAAAACGTATTGCTACTACATCAGATTCTGTTCAGTTATAGCCTTTTTATTGTTTTTTTTTTGCACTTCTTGATGTGTTTGTATCAGATGTTACCAAATTTGAAAGGGAAATAATGAATAAACATTACCTGTTTTTAAATACATTCATTTGTGTTGGTTTAAAACTTATTACCTGCTTCTTACCGGCCACTGAAAATTTCTGGCCCGGCTAAATTTCTTAGTTTGAAAATCTGGCCTCAACTGAATTTGTAATTGAATAGCCCTGCTGTGCAGCAAACACTAAAATAAAGAAACTACAGTTAAAATGACATAAAAGCCATATGTACCTTTAAGCTAATTACACAAACAAGCAATGAACAGTTATTTTGTCACTGTTTTCTTTAAACTGAAATCCACATAAAGCTCATTACATATGAGCCTTAAGACACTGGGGTGTTTATTTCTAAAAGGCAGATGATCCCTGAAACATGAATACCAAGCCTATAGTCCAATTCTTAAAGTCATAAGCAGCTTTAAGATACATTTTTATAAGTTAGTATACCTGCATTTTAGTCCTATGTAGTAAACCAATTTCATACATGCGTTTTTCTATTACAGCAGCATCAAGCAAATACAGAAACCAAACCTGAACAGGGCCACAGTCTATTGCAGGCACACACTCGTGCATACATACTGTATATAGTTAGGTCCATAAGTATTTGGACAGTGACACAATTTTCATAATTTTGGGTCTGTAAGCCACCACAGTAGATTTGAAATTAAACAATCACTATGTGATTGAAGTGTAGACTTTCAGCTTTAATTGAAGAAGTTTATCAAAAAAAGTGTATGAGACATTTAGGAATGACATCCATTTTTCTGCATAGTCCCACACCTATCTCCAAAATCCCAAACCTTTGTCAGAATCACATCCTTCAGAGTACTGATGTGGAATACAATAACGGTAAATGAAATAACATTTTAATCTGTCGGTGATACTAGTATTGAAGAAATTCTGTCAAATGTGTGGCACATATTTACATAGTGTAACATTATGTTCAAAAGTGAACTTAGAAAAATGACAAATTTCTGCATAAAAGGAAGAGTGTAATCAAGCTAAACTTAAAACTTAGTTGCCTTTCTCCTGATAATTAGTTGCATTACATTAAAAAAGCATATATATTTAGAATATTTAATTAATACACATAAAACTGTACTATATCCCACAGTGTAAAATACAACTACAGCACTTTACTGCACTGAATAGTGCTGAAATTAACTCTCACTAAAGATGTAACAAATTTAACTAATTATTGGTCATAATACAGCAGCTTTTGCTATGAGTACAGTTTCTGCCTGTGGGAACATATGAAGTGAGGCTGGAAACCTTTGCAGAAATTCTAAAAGCCTTGATGAGGTAAGGAGTCTGAATGATATACAGTAGCAGCCATGGGCGAGAGCTGTCCATTAGTTACGGGGTCTTCGTAATGTTCCACTCAAGTACATTATTTTCAAATGCATCAGTCAGCGTCGTGCAGCACAGATAAATTCTAATGCTTCAAATCTGTAATGCATACTCTCACCACCTCTACATTACGGTGCAGGTTAGAAGGGCAGAGTAAGGGGGGAAAAAAATGTAATTTATTTTTCACTACGGCCAGTATTCTTCCCATTACCTTCAAACATGAGGTAAGTTATTGCCTTTAACGAGCTGCCAGAGAACACTACACACAATATACTTCACAAACCACAGGCAGGCAGCAGTGTCTGACCAGCACAATCCACGGAAACTTTAAAAAATATTCCTAGTATTCCAAATGAAGACAAATAGCATCAAAGGGAAAATGCAAAAAAAAAACACTAATTACCATGTTGCCAGGTCTACTAGCTATCTTTTCAAATGTCATACATAGGCATTATTTCTGTAGCTATCTTTCTTTTCATTACCAATAAAATTACAAGATCAGGATTTCTGCTTTAAAGTCAATATACACCATCTCATTTTACAAGAAGAAATTGGAAACTTGTACTACGTTAGATGGATGTTCTAACTGGGAGACCTACTGTAAGTTTAATTATAAGATTCCACCAAAGATGGGAAAATGGAAAAGGGCATTTATCATTCAAACTTAATTCAGGCAATGTCAGAAAATAAAAGAAGGACAGGGGATAAGTCACATAAAAGCTGTTATAAACAAACTAGTGAAAAAGAATGCCTTAGGTAATAATCTAAACCTTTCTATCACAAAAAATGCTATTTAATTTTCAATTATCATTTAGAAGAAGTAAACCTTTGCTTTCTATCCATGCACTTGGTTTAACCTTCATTAATAGTGTGTGTTTTAGACTAATTATTAGTAAATTTCAAGCAAGTTCTTAACAACTGCCCTTAATATGACGTTCTGCACAATACTGGTGCGTTGTCAGGGGAGCTTTTCCTGGATCATGGTCTGTACAACTGGCATAGGCACTGGTCCCACATGACCCTGAATTGGATTAAATGAGATCGAGAACACAATAGTATTATGAACTTAAACAAAATCATTCTAAAAAAAACAAATGTAACAATTCTCAACACACTGTTGGCAGAATCTCCTGTCTTGCACAAGTGGAAGAATCCTCACCCACCCAATATAACATGGAAAAAGGATGCCTTATTTCACTCAACATTAAAAAAATTAAATTCCCTTTACAAATAACTTTCCAAAAGTTCTTTAAAATATGGCAGGCAAATCTTAATCTTGTCGTGAAATACTTGTACACAGAGGTACCATCAAATGAATTTATCTTTCTTTCTTTACTGTCTGGATTGGTATGGGAGGGGACATACAGTATAACTGGTTTTAAAATAAGTGCAGTATTGTAAAAAGTCATGTGAAAATGAAAGTACACCCTCTTAGAGTTGTATGGTTTTGTGTATCAGGACATAATAATAAAAAAAAACATCTGGCCATTACCAGGTTCTAAAATTAATCAAATCTAACCTCATACAACACACAAAAAGAAACACACAACATGCCTTTATTTAACAAAAATAAAGCCAAAATGGACAAGCCAAGAGTGAAAAACTAAGCACACCCCATAATTCAAAAGTTTGTAAAACCACCTTTAGCAGTAATAACTTGAAGTAATCATTTTCTGTATGATTTTATCAGTCACATCATTGTGGAGGAATTTTGGCCCACTCTACTTTACAACATTGCTTCAGTTTACTGAGGTTTGCAGGCATTCATTTATACATAGGTCTCTTAAGGTCCCACAACAGCATTTCAATCAGGTTGAGGCCTGGACTTTGACTGAGCCATTGCAACACCTTGATTCTTTACCTTTTCAGCCATTCCACTGTAAATTTGCTGGTGTTCTTGGGATCATTGTCCTGTCGCATAACCCAATTTCAGCAAGCTTTAGCTGTCAGACAAATGGTCTCACATTTGATTCTAGAATACTTCAGTATACAGAGGAGTTAATGGTTGAGCCAATGACTGTAATATGCCCAGGTCCTATGGCTGCAAAACAAGCCCAAATTATCACCCCTCCATCAACGTGCTTGACAGTTGGTTTGAGGTGTATGTGTTGATATGCTGTGTTTGGATTTCACCAGAAGTGGCACTGTGCATTAATTCCAAATATCTTCATTTTGGTCTTGTCTGTCCAAAGGACATTGTTCCTGGATGGATGAATGGATGGATGGATGGATGGATAGATACTTTATTAATCCCAAGGGGAAATTCACAATTCACAGAATTCATGTGGTTTGCTCAGATGCAACTTTGCAAACCTAAGCCGTGCTGCCATGTTCTTTTCAGAGAGCTTTTTCTTGGCAATATTTCCAAACAAGCCATACTTGTTCAGTCTTTCACTAATTGTACTGTCATGAACTTAACATTTAACATGTGTGGCAAGTGGCTGAGGGTGGTACCCAGCCGGGACACCCAGAAGGTACCGGAAGAGGGACTACGCCTCCTCCGGACCACAAGAGGGCAGCTGCCCTAGATGGTATGGGGACCACGGGAACAGAGCTTGGAAGCTCAACCCTATAGGGGCCTGTGGTCACCACCAAGGGGCGCCCGGATGCCTGAAGAGCCCTAGCCCTCAGCACTTCCGCCACACCCGAAAGTGCTGGGTGGAAGAAGATCAGGGACACCCGGAGTGCTTCCAGATGCGCAGCCGGTACTTCCACCACACCAGGAAGAGCCAGCAGAAGTTCATCGGGAAGCACCTGCCGTACGTCAGGTGATTATAAAAGGGGCCACCTCCCTCCATTCAATGGCTGAAGTCGGGTGAGGAGAAGGACAGAGCTCGGAGGAGAGGAGTGGAGGCAGACCTGAAAAGGCTTTGCGAGAGAATGCCTGGACTTTAGGGGTGTTTTGGGGTTGTGTGTGCTTCACTGTAAGTAGTATATGTAAATAAAGCACATGTGGTGACTTACAATGATGTCTGCCTGTCTGTGTCCGGGCTGTTCCCCACACATGTTAACTAAGGCATGTAGAGTCCGAGATGTAGCTCTTGGGTTTTTTTGCAATTTCTCTGAGAATTGCATGGTTTGACCTTGGGGTGAATTTGCTGGGACATCTACTCCTGGGAAGACTGTCATCTGTTTTGAAGGTTTTCCACTTGTGAATAATCTTTTTCTCTGTAGAATGATGGCTTGAAATTGTTTGGAAATGGCCTTCTAACCCTTCCCAGACTGATGGGCTGCAATAATTGCTTCTCTAAGATCATTGCTGATGTCTTTCCTCCTTGGCATCGTGTTAACACACACCTGACTACTCCAGACCAGCTAACTGGTAAAACTTCAGCTTTCAGAGGTAGTCACTCTTGCTGATGATCAATTAAATAAGTGCATTTGAATAGAAGCACTTTACTCTTAATTCCTATGGAGGCAGTAGGGGTGTACTTAATTTTTCACACACTGCTTCTGCATTTTGGCTTAGTTTTCGTTAAATAAATGAAGACAGAGTGTAATATATCATGTGTTTTTGTTCACCAAAGGTTGTATTCACCTAATTTTAAGACCTCGTAAGGACCAGGGGCCTCATGTATAATGCCATGCGTAGAATTCACACTAAAACATGGCTTACGGACAAATGCAGAAATGTGCGTATGCACAAAAAACTCCAGATGCATTCATCTGTGCGAAAGCCAACTTCCACGTTCTTCAGCTCCATAAATCCCGGTCAGTGTGAAAAGTAACACACGTGCATGCACCTGCTACCACTCCCCAACTCCTTCCAGTACTAGGCCTCTTTGAATATGCAAATCAATATAAATAGCCCTTAAACTCAGCATTCTGTGAAAAGGCAATGGCAAAACTTGGGGGGAAAATAGAAGAATTTCAGAGAATACCAAGTGGAGGCAAGGAAAAACATACTATTTGTTGGTTTAAACAGTGGTATAAACAACAAAAGGAAGTTGATCGAGTGACAGAGTTTCGGAGAAACTCGAAAGTTCAAGTTACAAAGTCGCACAGTGCCCGAAATAAAAAAAAAGCTGTCAGATATCAAAGTAGCCGTGAAAAGGTGAGTCGTAGCCCACTGTCTGAGTGTCATATGAAAGCTTATTAGGGTACAGAGAAAAGAAAAAAAAATAGGGACACAGTGGGAAAAAAGCTCGAAATGTCAACTTTAATCTCAAAATTTCCACTTTAATCACATAGTTTATTTTGTCATTAAAGTAGAATATCAAAAACTTCATCTTAAAATTGTTTAATTTACTAGATTCTCAAATACCATTGTAACTAAAGTAGCATGTTAAATGCTTTGTTTTGTATGTGTTCTTCTATGTGTGTGAATCACTACATGCTTCTTAAACGGGCTTTCCTCCGACAGGACACAGAATCCATTACATTTGGGATATTACAGCTCTCTGAATAATTTAAATACTGAGATGTATACTTGATATATTTTTCATGATAAAATGAAATATAGCATGTATTGAACATGGAGGCATGGTAGCGCAGTGATAGTGACCAGTTGGCACCCTGGCCAGAGGTTGTTCCTGCCTCCCGCAAGATGCTTGTTGCGCCGTGCGTGACCTTCGATGAAATAATTTATTGCAGCAGTACTGTCTCTTTCAAACATACTAACCCCCTATTTCTGTCCTTCCTTTTCTTTCTCCAAGTAACCAATAGCCACACAATCAGCTCTGTCACAGATGCTAAGCCATCTGTAAGATTAGAACTCCGATTCTCCCAAACTTTTAAGGAACACTGAAATATCTTCGAAGTACATGTTTAATTATTCCATCCATCTATCCACTCAGTGTTGTGCCAGACCCAGCAAGAATACAGCGCGAGGCAGGAACAATCCCTGAATGGGGCGTCAGCTCGTCACTCGCGCTGAGACACTGTGTCCTCACATGTTTAATTATTAACAACTAGCAAAATACCCACACTTTGCAGCGGAGAAGTAGTGTGTTGAAGAAATTATGAAAAAGAAAAGGAAACATTTTAAAAATAACATAACGTGATTGTCAAAGTAATTGTTTTGTGACTGTTATGAGTGTTGCTGTCATCAAGGATTTGATTATCATTATTTCTTTCAATCAGGTTCATATTTGGAGGATGTGTTGAGTTCAAGTTACATTCCGTTTTTGTCAACCGTTGTAAAGATAACAGGTTTCATTCATCGAAGTGTTCACTACTTAAATCGGTATTCGTGAATCTAAGATGTTTAACAGGCATTCCCGGTATTAAGTTGTGGATTTGCCTGTGAATATTTAGCGGCAGCGTGTCTATGATTTTAATTTAAACTTAAGCTTTACACCTTGCTTTCCTATTGATATGTCTACAAAGGCTTGTTCAGCTTCAGAGGGTTGTTCCTTTCTTACTGCATCAATAAACAGCTCGTCTTCCTGTTTATCTGAGACATCACACATAGATAGATAGATAGATAGATAGATAGATAGATAGATAGATAGATAGATAGATAGATAGATAGATAGATAGATAGATAGATA
>JANRMT010062806.1:48635347-48684540 GCA_026402145.1 Polypterus bichir lapradei
ATAGATAGATAGATAGATAGATAGATAGATAGATAGATAGATAGATACATACATACATAGATACATACATTATTATACAAATTGTGAAAAATGAAATGATGTCGAGACTTTCTTTTAAAGTATGCAGGGGAACTTTATTTATTACAGCTCTTACATTTACGGCATCCGTGCTCTAAATTAACTTCCATAATAGTAACCTTGATTTGCCTGCGAATATTTAGCTGCAGCATGTCTATTGGATTGCTGCTGTCGGATGGCCTTATATGGGTAGGCACTCAATTACGTGGGAGGCGTGGGCATGGGGGATGCAATATAGGCAGGAAGCCAACTACATGGGAGGCGTGGTGATGGGGGACATAACTCCGCCTCACACGGTGACCGAGCTGCAGGCTATGGCCGTATATATGTACATAAGTAGGATTCAGTTATGACTGTTACGCGTAGAATTTCAAAATGAAACCTGATTAACTTTTGTAAGTAAGCTGTAAGGAATGAGCCTGCCAAATTTCAGCCTTCTACCTACACGGGAAGTTGGAGAATTAGTGATGAGTCAGTCAGTCAGTCAGTCAGTCAGTCAGTGAGGGCTTTGCCTTTTATTAGTATAGATATAGCTCAATTAAATAATGTTAACATTTTATCTGTATAATGTAATAAACATATTTTGCTGCATTTCATCTTAAAAATGATATTGTCATAATATGTAAATACACGCTTTATAAAGTGGCTTAGGTTGTGCAATATTATAACTGTATCGCAAGTTTACAGTGAGGTAATTGTACTTATAAGTACAAACAGTTCAGCAAGGAGCACTTGATGGACTGATTGAGTGTGTTTATAGCTCTTGGGATGAAAGTGTTCCTGAACCATGAGGTCCATACAGGAAAGGCTCTGAAGTGTTTGCTGTATGAAAGCAGTTCAAATGGGCAGCATGGCTGAGACAGCGTGTGCTTGATGCCGTACAGCAGACTCCCGCGAAGTTGCGGTTCAGAGTTCGCGCCCTCAGTCATTCACGGATTTTTCCTTAGAACCTAACTAATAATTGTTAGCAGAAACCACAAATGTCCTCCGCAATTTTTATGGCTTTTTTCGTGGCAATACCGTACTGTACAGAGAACAGGAAGCAGCTGTAGAGAAAACCACGACTTGGGATGGTGAAAGTAACCAAGAGAATTTGAAACTGCAACTCCCAGCAGTCCCTTCAGTGGCTCTGATTAGTTTTCTGCTGAGGGTGCTGGTCAAAGGATGTCCGCGCGGCTTTTAAAAAGAGGTCCAGTGACCAAAAGCAAAAAAAAAAAAAAAAAGCTTTTCTAATTTGTGTTTCAAGTTCCTGTTTGTCTGCCTTCTGTTGGGTTACCAGTACTTATTAATTTTGCCCTGGATCGTTTCGTGCGTCTGGATTGTCTGCCGTCTGTCTGTGTACATGAGGACTGAACCCGTCCAACCGTCTTCACCATTTCAGGAACTACCGGTAGGATTATCTGTATATTCCCATTCAACGTGTGGATCTCTGGACTATCTATTTTCATCATTACATTTCATCAGTTGCTGTTTTTCATGATTTACTGTGTGTGTTTTGTTTGTGCTTTGTTGTATTTAATGTGTAATCGCCATAAGGGGAACAGGGGTAGTATCATTTTCTTATTTCATTTGTTTTCATTACATTCTTTATTTGCTGTTTGATTACCAGTTTGCTTTGTTTTTGTCTCTCAAGGCTGGGTGTATCCTTGGAATCTTCACCATAAAAAGAAATAAATCACCGTCTTCTCGATTGCGGCTTCTTGCGCAACACTACGCTTACTTAAAAGCCTGAGCAGCATGTGTCCTTTTTGGCTGATTGCTTTGTTTCTCTCTCTTCCCCCAAACATTCTTTGCTCCCCTATGATGTTTGTCTATTGTTTAACTGCATGAGACATGTTTGTTTGAAGTGTTTGAATGAAGTTCAAACTGCACTAAGACTAGCCTGCAAGCATCTGCACTTACCTATGTCTGCTTGCATGCAGCCAGTTTAAGCGCAATTGGCTAAGTGATTTACATCCATGGCATCAGTTGCACTTTGTACATATTGTTCCAGTAGTTTTTTAAATATTTTTTACAATTCATTAGCAGTGTTTAAAATGATTAGTGTTGCAGTAATTGTGATGCTCTTTGCATGAAAAAAATGCGTTCCATTAAAATTTCACTTTTTCTTTAATTGTGACGTTTACTCAAAGTGTAGCAAAAATGTATTTGGCGTCCAGGGATGCATTAACCCCAAAGTATGTGGTAGTTTAACGGTTAAAGTCCTACGATGCTGCCGAAACAAGATGCACCGTCTAAGGCTTTTGGCAATGAAAACGCGCTTGCATGAATTACAGTACATATAGCAGTAACATCAGTACAGTATTTTACATTCTAGTATTGCGAGAGACATAGCAGTACAGTATACAGGTTTACTTTACATTCTTTATTTTTAGGTAATGTATTAAGCTGAGTTTGAAATTAAATTAAAGTGTTTTGGGGGCATATTTAGGGTTTAAACTATGAAAATAGGCATTTTTTTTAACCACATCCAAAATTTGTGGTTTTTCACAATTCGCGGGTGATCTAGGAATGTAACCCCCGTGCATTTTCGAGGTGCACTGTATACCGATAATTATTTTTCCGATCAGCTCCTGTAGAGCTGTGATTCCCCACTCAGATACAGTGATATAAATACTCCGAGTGATGCAGTGAGAGTAATAAGGAAAAAGACGATCTGCTGTGGCAACCCCTAATGGAAGCAGCTGAAAGAAGAAGAAGAAGAAGAAGGTGCAGTAAGAGTAACAACGCTAAAGCAGCGATGGTATTTGAAATAGTTTGGCCATTCCGTGGACCATTATATTGTTACAGGTTAATTACAATCAAATGCCTTAAACTAATAAACGATATGCGGTTAATTTCAGCCCCTCCTTGAACCGCCACCTTATCATGGTGGAGGGGTTTGCGTGTCCCAATTATCCTAGGAGCTGTGTTGTCCGGGGCTTTATACCCCTGGTAGGGCCACTCAAGGCAAACTGGTCCTAGGTGAGGGATGAGACAAAGAGCGATTCAGTAAACCTTCTATGATGAATGAAAACTTTAGACGGCGTTTTCCCTCGCCCGGACACAGGTCACTGAAGGCCCCCCTTAGAAGCCAGGCCTGGAGGTGGGGCTCGATGGCGAGCGCCTGGTGGCCGGGCCTGCACCCATGGGGCTCGGCCGGGCACAGCCCAAAGAGGCAACGTGAGTCCCATGGGCTCACCACCTATGGGAAGGGCCAAGGAGGTTGGGTGCAGTGTGAGTTGGGTGATGGCCGAAGGCGGGGACCTTGGCGATCCGATCCTAGGCTAACAAAGCTGACTTTTGGGACGTGGAATGTCACCTCTCTAAAGAGGAAGGAGCCTGAGCTAGTGCCTGAGGTCGAGAGGTTCCGGCTAGATATAGTCGGGCTCACCTCGACGCACAGCTTGGACTCTGGAACCAATCTCCTTGAGAGGGGCTGGACTCTCTACCACTCTGGAGTTGCCCCTGGTGAGTGGCGCAGAGCGGGTGCAGGCATACTTATTGCTCCTCAACTTGAAACCTGTTCATTGGGATTTACCCCGGTGGACGAGAGGGTAGCCTCCCTCCACCTTCAGGTGACGGGATAGGTCCTAACTGTTGTTTGCGCGTATGCACCGAACGGCAGTTTAGAGTACCCACCTTTTTTGGACTCCCTGGAGGAGGTGCTAGAGGGCATACCTTCTGAGGACTCCCTCATTCTACTGGGAGACTTCAATGCTCACGTGGGCAATGACAATGAGACCTTGATTGGCGTGATTAGGAGGAATGGTCTCCCTGATCTGAACCCGAGTGGTGTTTTGTTATTGGACTTCTGTGCTCGTCATGGATTGTCCATAACAAACACCATGTTCAAGCATAGGGGTGTTCATATGTGCACTTGCCACCAGGACACCCTAGGCCTCAGTTCGATGATCGACTTTGTGGTCGTGACATCGGACCTGCGGCCACATGTCTTGGACACTCAGGTGAAGAGGGGGCGGAGCTGTCAACTGATCACCACCTTGTGGTGAGTAGGCTTCAATGGTGGGGGAGGATGCCGGTCAGACCTGGTAGGCCCAAACGTGATGTGAGTGTCTGCTGGGAACATCTGGCAGAGTCCCCTGTCAGAAGTAGCTTCAACTCCCACCTCCGGCAGAACTTCAACCACATCCTGAGGGAGTTGGGGGACATTGAGTCTGAATGGGCCATGTTCCATGCCTCTATTGTTGAGGCAGCTGACCGGAGCTTTGGCCGTAAGGTGGTCGGTGCCTGTTGTGGCGGCAATCAACAAACCCACTGATGGACACCGACGGTGAGGGATGCTGTCAAACTGAAGAAGGAGTCCTAAAGGACCCTTTTGTCCTGTGGGACTCTGGAGGCAGCTGATAGGTACCAGCAGGCCAAGCGGATTGCGGCATCGGTGGTTGCTGAGGCAAAAACTCGGGCGTGGGAGGAGTTTGGGGAGGCCATGGAGAACGATTTTCGGACGGCTTCAAGGAGATTCTGGTCCACCATCTGGCATCTCAGGAGGGGGAAGCAGTGCAGTGTGAATGGATGGATGGATGAATGGTGGGGATGGTGCACTGCTGACCTCGACTCAGAACGTTGTGGGTCGGTGGGGGGAGTACTTCGAAGACCTCCTCAATCCCACTAAATGCTTTCCAATGAGGAAGCAGAGCCTTGGGACTCGGAGGTGGGCTCTCCCATCTCTAGGACTGAGGTCACCGAGGTGGTCAAAAAACTCCTTCTTGGCAGGGCCCTGGGGCTGGATGAGATATGCCCGGAATTCCTCAAGGATCTGGATGTTGTAGGACTGTCTTGGTTGACACATCTCTGCAACATCGCATGGACATCAGGAACAGTGCCATTGGATTGGCAGACCAGGGTGGTGGTCCCCCTCTTTAAGAAGGGGACGAGAGGGTGTGTTCTAACTACAAAGGGATCACACTCCTCAGCCTCCCTGGAAAAGTCTATTCGGGGATCCTGGAGAGGAGGGTCCGTCGGATAGTCGAACCTCGGATTCAGGAGGAACAGTGTGGTTTTTGTCCTGGTCACGGAACAGTGGACCAGCTCTACACCCTTAGCAGGGTCCTGGAGGGTACATGAGAGTTTGCCCAACCAGTCTACATGTGTTTTGTGGACTTGGAAAAGGCATTCGACTGTATCCCTCAGGGAATCCTGTAGGGGGTACTCCGAGAGTATGGGTTACCGGACCCCCGATAAGGGGTGTTCGGTCCCTGTATGATCGGTGTCAGAGCTTGGTCCGCATTGCCAGCAGTAAGTCAAACCCATTTCCAGTGAGAGTTTGACTCCGCCAGGGCTGCCCTTTGTCACTGATTCCGTTCATAACTTTTATGGAAAGAATTTCTAGATGCAGCCAGGGCATTGAGGGGGTCCGGTCTGGTGGACTCCGGATTGGGTCACGGCTTTTTGCAGATGATGTTGTCCTGTTTGATTCATCAGGCTGTGATCTTCAACTCTCTCTGGATCGGTTTGCAGCTGAGTGTGAAGTGGCTGGGATGGGAATCAGCACCTCCAAATCCGAGACCATGGTTCTCAGCCGGAAAAGGATGGAGTGCCCTCTCAGGATTGGGAGTGAGATCCTACCCCAAGTGGAGGAGTTCAAGTATCTCGGGGTCTTGTTCACGAGTGAGGGAAGAATGGAGCGTGAGATCGACAGGCGGATCGATGCAGCGTCCGCAGTGATGCGGGCTCTGCATCGGTCTGTCATGGTGAAAAAGGAGCTGAGCCGTAAGGCAAAGCTCTCAATTTACCAGTCGATCTATGTTCCTACCCTCACCTATGGTCATGAGCTATGGGTAGTGACCGAAAGAACGAGATAGCGAATACAAGTGGCCGAAATGAGTTTCCTCCGCAGGGTATCTGGGCTTTCCCTTAAAGACAGGGTGAGAAGATCAGTCATCCGGGAGGGGCTCAGAGTAGAGCCGCTGCTCCTCCACATCGAGAGGAGTCAGAAGAGGTGGCTCCCGCATTTGATCAGGATGCCTCCTGGACGGCCCCCTGGTGAGGTGTTCCGGGCACGTCTAACCGGGAGGAGGCCCCGGGGAAGACCCAGGACACAGTGGAGGGACTATGTCTCTAGGCTGGCCTGGGAACACCTTGGGATTCCCCCAGAAGAGTTAGAAGTGGCCGGGGAGAGGGAAGTCTGGGTATCTCTGCTCAAGCTGCTGCCCCCCTGACCCGATCTCGGATAAGCAGAAGAGGATGATGTTATAATCAGTTTGTTATAATATTAAGTTTAATGTCACTGTCTTTGTGTACACTGTTATGGATTCATTCATACAGCCAGACCAAGTATGGTACACAGGGGCTAGGCTGCATTTAGAAACCATTAGCCTAGCAGTTTGGAGAATGAGACAAACTGCAGTGTGAGCATTGTGCTATTGTTGTTGGAGGTGGGGTTTGAGCATTTACTGTACTTGTTTGGATACCAGAAAAGACCAGTACATGGAGAAACCAGTATATAAGGCTTGAACTGCTGCCAAACCTTTTGAAGCTGACGGCCGGATGATATTGCCTTCATCCGTCCCGAAAATCCTTTCAGCGTAGTGAAGAAAAATGGCAGACTGTATACATCAAGATCCGACCTGGTGTTGTCTGCTATAAGCTTCCTTCGTCTGTTACACTGTGTAAAATCGTCATTAAAGAAAGCTAAGTATAATTCTCTCATGTGATTCTTTGTTTGTACCGCCGTAATCACTATGGGAGGGATATCACCTTTTAATATCACATCTCTATATTTTCGGTTACTTAAAATGCCACAATTTAAAAGAACTTATTCCAACAAGGGAGCTTTTGCTTCTAAAGGAAACAGATGGATGGATGGATGGTTAATTTCAGTGTATATGATAAAGCTGTCAGGGATGTGGATCTAAAAAAGAAAGGGAAACCACACAGGAACAAAGGCACTGTTTTGACGCTAGGTGCCGCCAGTTTGCAAAACCGAGCGGAGATTTTGGGTACGCCAAGAATTGAGCTAGCGTAAAAATGTGCGTGGTTTTATGCCAAGTTTAGGTTTTATACATCGCGATTTCAGCATGGAAATGAGTGTACGCAACATTTTTGTGCGTACGCACTGTTTATACATGAGGCTCCAAATGATTTTTAATTATATCCTAATACACATAACCAAGAACTGAAAGAGGGTGTGCTTTCTTTTTCACATGACTGTAACTTGATAACATGTAATGTACTAAATTATTTTTTAAATCAATATATTTAAGAATTTAAAAAAGTTTATAAATAAATTGCATGTATATGCATGTATATTGTTTGTATATAGTGTATTTAATTGGATAATGCACAGTGGCGTGGTACTATAGCGACACTGCCTTACAGATCCAGGAGAATTGGTACCTGGACTAAGTGTACATTTCTGAGAATCTTTACATATAACATACCTCTGTATGTTATCATGCAGGAGAATGCAGGTTTGTGACTCAAGATTTCTGCATATTTTCACTACTGATTCAGCAAATGGTCAAACAGTAATCAATTAATTACAGCTGGCATGGCAAAGTAAAAATAACTGTAGAAGCACCTTTCTTGGCAGCTGCTCCTATTTTAAGGTATTAAAAAAAAAATAACATCTGGCCTTTAGTTATTTTATAAGATAATGCTTTATCAAGTTTGCCAGACGGTTTAATATACTGTAATCTAGACTTCTGAGGTGATTACTGTCAGATACTTTAACTCCAGCAGCAAGACTTTGCCATTTTTTTTCTTCCCTTGTTTTTATCCTGTTTTGCTTGGCTGTCCATCTTCCAGGGTTTCATGATCACCATGACATTGTTGCCATAGCGAATGATACAATATTCATTTTCTACTTTTGTTGTTTGAGCTGCCAGATTCTTAGTTCTTAATTGTTTTTTTGTTTTGTACCAAATCCAATTGGTTTCATTTACAGCTAACCAAATATTGGCTGGGTTACAATGAAAGGCTGAACAAGTAACATGGAGTAAAAGACTCTCTAAGATTAATTAGTCTGATCTGCAGATATTGAAATCGAAGTATAACTCCCTACCTACGAAAGTTGAGAAGCATTCTGAGTACTTCTTACATATTTCCAAGAAAATAGTAAAATTAGATTTTAAAACAAAAGGAAGTTCTTATTGGTTCCCAAAGAAAAAGCAAAACAAATTAAAACCTGTAGTAAACAATAAACTAGGTACTGAGGAAAGAAGTAGTTGCCTTGCAGAAGTATTGTAGCCTCCTACAGATAATTAAATGGCTCAAAAAAGGCAATGAAACATAAAGACTGAGTTCTATTGATAAAGGACCAATTGAGGAGCTTGAACTGGAAGTGGAGACTTCAGGCTATGGTGTTGATGCTATGCTGTCCCAGTGTTTACTGTTTAAAGGAAAACTACATCTCTATGCCTTTTCTCTCATTGAATAACCACAGTAGAGCAGAATTATAATATAGGAAACCAGCAAAAAAGTTGGCAATAAATTTGGCCTTAGAGGAATGGAGGCACTGGTTAAAGGGAGTGCAATATCCATTTGTGATTTTTTCCAATCAAATAGTTTTATTATGTATCTCAGGAGTCCTAATGGTTAAATGCACAACAAGCCTGGTATACTTAATTTCATAGTTGTTTTGATGGTGTTATTTCTTATAGACCTGGCAGTAACTAATTAAAAGGAGATGTTTCGGGTGCTAATTTAAGAATGAGAAACATACTTCTGACCCATAAGCAACAATTCCACAAAAACAAATTTACAAGAATTCTAGAATTTAAAAAGCCACCAAGCCTAAAGCAATTAATTCAAGTTTCAAATATCATGTATCATGACACCCCTGATGAGGTAGCATTTCTGACAGATGATTTAAGGAAAAATAATTTGTCATGGACCATGATTTATATATTGCTGGGCGTTTGGTAACTGATTGTTCTGCTGAGTTTCTAAACAGATATTTTTGATGGCCTCTTATAGATAAGATATTAAAGAATATATTGTAATTTGTAACAGGAATAAATCTCCCAATGGCTACCCTGCTGGGTTACTCCAACATCTGCCTCCTTCAACTCAACCACAGGAAGAAATCCTCTTAGATTTAATTCTGACCTACCTTTATCCATGGGACATAATACTTGTAAGTGTCGGGTAATTTTCTAAAAGTGCTCATTTTACACTATTGCAGAAACATATCACAGCAAAAAATTAGTTGAAATATGCATAAAAGAACATTTCAGATTGCATGGTTATCAGAAGTCTATCATATCCTATACTGGGACACTATTTATATCCCAGTTCTGGAAGTATTTCTGTGCAAAGATGTGTTTACAGTTAAGATTTTCAATTCTTAGTATGGGACCAACTGTCAGACTGAACTTTTCACCAAAGACCAGGAAAAGTACCTTTGCTGTACTGTTAATGCTGCTCAGTCTCAGTGCAAATAATTGTTACCATTAGCAAAGTCATCAAGAAATGCACTCATAACTAGTGCTATGGGTTTATCACCACTAGAGCACTTGTATGGTTATAAACGATATTTACTCCAGTGTAAAGCCACTACCATCACTGTTCCTGGTCTTTTGGAATATATAAATCAGCTTAAAAGAAACTGGAAATTGGACAAGAAAAACCTGTTAAGGACAGAAACCTCTGCAAAACTCTCTTCAAGTCAAAGAAACACAATTGTTCTGGAATTTAAAGTGGGCAGGAGGTAAGTGGCAATACAATGTATGAGGTATAACATCTTAGATTCCAAATGATGGGGTGCTCATATCTATTATTTTGTTCACTGGAAGAGTTATTATTCAGAAGATCAGTCATGACTACCAGTGAAAGATATTCATGTCCCTCACCATTTTAAATTAATTCCCTCTTCACTCTTTGTTGCAACTGTCAACCATTGTCAAATCTGATTAAATAACATACTTAGCCAGAAATCATATTTAACATTATTTAATTTCAGATAACATGGCACAAAACCACATGAAAATACATACTATATATAAAAATAACACAGGCTTTCCATTACTTCCTTATTATTATTACTTTTATTTATTTCTTCCTTTTCTTATTTTGGACTCTATATATAATTATATGATGATCCACATCAGTGTACTGTATGTTTTCAAATATTCAATACATTTTATTGTCCTTTTGTTTACTGGATAAAGTGCATCTTAATTTGCCTATAACAGCAGCAATGATGATCCACATCAGTGTGCTGTATCTTTTCAAATATTCACTACATTTTATTGTCTTTTTGTTCATTGGATGGGCTGCATCTTAATTTGCTTATAATAACAGCAAAAGCCTTTCTTTCTTTAAACACTTTATAAAACTCAGGGGAATCAAAATCATTCTTAGCAAAGATTCTAAGAGCTAAATACTTTGTCCAAAATGTTAGCAAGAATAAACATTAACATTCTGTGTGTGGTATAGGACACCTAAAAATATATGATTTTTACTGCATACAGTATATTGTGTTTATGAAAATTACTTACAATCACTTGGAAACCACTTAAGTTTTTTTGTCCGGTGCCTCACCAGTTTGAGAAAACCCCATGATTTACCCTGTGTTGATGTCCAGCTATGCAATATGTCAAGTTTTTTGGGGCTCCCCCTATTTTTGGCATTTGACCTGAAAAACCTACATTTTTAGGCCATTTTTGGATCATATATTGTGCAGCAAATTACACATTTAAGATAAAGAATAAACCAATAGGTGATTTCAGTAAAAATCATCAGAAGGACTTGAAGCTGTGCATGCCACATCAACTGACTCCAGGGGTTCACCGTGTAACTAGATTGAATGGGGTTAAAATTACACTTGTTCACAAACTTTGAAAAAATGTGGATCGGTAATAAAGTCATGTGGAATGTTGTTTTATGTTATTTTGAGGTTGCTGATTATGAATATGATTTTATTTTTAATATTTGATTTTTTAATCAGTGTCCCTAGCCCTCTAAGAGCCACTCCCAGAAGGTCAAAAAATCACAAATTTTAAAAATAAGCATGTAGTTTATTAGTTTAGACTATTACAAGGTCAGTGGCTATAAATAAGTTTTTTTTATTTTTTTTATTTTATGTCTTTACTAGGGATCTAGCCCTATATGAACCTCTATCACACGGTAAAAAAAATTACAATTTTCTATTACAATTGAGAATACTTAGGCTTTAAACATTTAATTTAAAACACACATTTTAATATTTCAAATATTTGACAGAACTGTTTCTGTTTACTACAGTATGTATTTCTACCTCATGAAATACATCATTACATTTCTTATGAACAATCTGAATTGGAGTGGCTTATGCTAATTAAGACGTTTTAAGTCATACCATGAAATTTCCCTATGGTGAAATTTTAAAATTAAATAATCTAATGTGAAAATTCTATGTACATATTATAGATAGATAATTCAACATTTTGTTTTATTATACATAGAGTAGTTCAAAATTTTGGTATACAATTTAATTTCACATTGTAAAGTGGATGAAGCAGAACATGGAAAAGAACATGAAGTCTTGCACTTTAAAAAGGCATAAAAGGGCAAGTACTCACCTTTTAGCTTTGTGTGAAAAAATACAGTATCGTTGATTCATGATTACTGTGACCATTTATAGCATCTTTAACACTGAGCATTCTGTCACACACTGGGGAATTTTATGGTTATTTAGGCTCCAAAGTTAATCTGTGAGAAAATTTACCTGTTAACTTAAGCCAGGTTCAGGAAGGCACCCATTGTGGTAAAGTGAGGTCTGCGACTGATTGGCGTTTTAAATAAATAATTGCCAGACTTCAGGTGGGTACACGGTAGCATGACGAGAGGGTTCCTGTGTGCAATGTGGGAGCAGATAGCCCTGCACTTAGTGCACAAGTGCAAGATCACCCGCACCCCTAATTGACGGCAGCAGCTGCTGATTGCCGCGGCTGTAACACGTCCCCGTGCTTAAAAAGGGAAGCATGAGTGTGAGAGGGAGGAATGAACTGAAGAAAAGAGAGTAGAAGTTAAAGGGAAAAGAAAAGAGGCAGGAGTGGGAAAGAGAACCGGTATGAGGAAAGGAAGCAGATGGACGGGTATGGAGCCCCAGGGAGGAACATGTGTGGCCTGCGTTCTGGAAGGGGCTGAACGGTTGCTCTTGCTGAACGACCAAGTAATAGGAGTGACCATTAGGGTCAGGAATGTGCTCTCACCGGGAGTAGCCAACTGAGTGACAACAGCGGGAGAACAGAGCGCTTCGGACTGGCAGGCGTACAAGCAAAGCCAAGGAAGTGGCAAAGGGGACACGAGCCAGAACAAGACAAGGAGGAGTTGGTTTTAAAGAAGCACCAAGGTTAGTGTTTTTTAAAAAAGTTTCCTGCTTGTGTTTTAACCTTTGATTTTAATGGATTTATTTATTTGAATTTTTACCTCCACCTCACCTTCATTTTTATGGATTTTTTTGAGCACTAAACTTCTTGAACACTGGTTTTTTTGGCTATTTTAATAAAAGCCATTCCCTTGCTTGGCGTGTTTTGTCCTTATCTGCCAAGCTCATCTCAATTACAGTACTGATGATGTGGGGTTTTAGAGGCTCCCAAAAATGAAGAGGGTGCAAGGAACCAACCCACACCTCATCTGTCTTTTTCTTTCCCACTTTATGGTGTGAGAGATCTGAAGGCATGGTCAGCTTAAAGTTCACCTCACAGTTCTAGACCTCTGGGCCTAGAATCTAATGATGCTGCTTTAACAGGTTTGTTTATCTGTTGAAGGCCTAAAGCCCCATCTTCCTGTAGTTCATGTCCCTACATAAATCAATAAAAAACCCTTGGCTGGCCCTCTTCTGAATGAATAGTCTTATTTATTAAAGCACAAAGTAAAATATGTCTAAAAGTAAATGTATCAGTGTTTAGTTTGTCACAACACTAAAACACAGCTTTGCTAACCTTAATAATGTACCCTAAGATAATCCTAAATTTCCATAGCAGTCTTGCAGGAACAGTAAAAGTATTTGAGTGTACATTCTTTACACCTTCAAAATAGTAAAATTAGACATAATCCATAAGGCATTCATTAAAATCATCACACAATCTTTAAGTAATGTATACAAAAAAAACTAAATCCTATGCTGAAATTACAGTACAAAATTCTGATCTGCATAAGCTTCATTCGTTTAACATGATAAAAACTGAGTGAGCAGGGAAGCTGCATAGGATTGTTCAGTTTTGAGCATTTACTCCAAGATATTCACATGTTCTGTCTTTCATCTCGAGTTAACAGATGGCAATGAATTGATCCATGCTCAGAACAATTCTTTTGGGTCACGACAATAATAAAATAAAAACTGCCCTGCTTAAAGCTTACTAATTTCAACTGACATACTACTGTTGTCAGCTTGTTTAAGAAAAAAATACCTGAACTGAGTAATCTGGAGACTGTACTGACAATTGCATTTTTATATTAATGTTTTAATGTAGACAACACAGCATTAAGGGGGTTAGCACAGCTGCAACATGAATTGAGTATAATGACATTTTAGGGCACAATATTTTGCGTCTTACTTTATTTGTTAAATTATCAATTTCCTTTACTTCTTTATTTTAATTTAGGGATGTGGGGTGATAAAACTTGTTAGCACAGTGTACATGGTAGAAATCTAATCCACATTCCATCATATGCCTCTATAATTTCTAATTTTTCCATATTAATTTAAATTTTCTCTTACAGCCAGATTGTGACATACTGATCCACAACATTTGTGCAAACTAAATTTCAGGATCATTTGCTTTAGATAATCTTTGCTTCTAAACCACCCTGGATTGGAGTAAGAAGATTTGAAAATTGGATGGATTTATTTTCTGAAGATTACAAACATAATAGCATAACACTGTTTAAAAGAATGCAAACGTTGGACCCTAAACATTTGAAAAGCAAGGGAGGAAAAAGCTAAAGTAAACTTCTTTTTGATTTTATGGCCTGCCATTTTTCTACTTCTTGGCAGTACAGCAATATTACCCAAGTCTGTTTGAAGTACCTGTAGTTTAGACAAGTGATGCTTTGCATGAAACATTTCAAATATTTTATATTCTGCTGAAACTAGAAAATTCCAGTTGTTTCTTGTCAGATCATAAAGCTTATCACTTATTTACAGTATCACAAAAAATTATTTGTTTGCATAAATCTTATGAGGAATGCACAATTGTTGCCATTCTTCCAATACATTTAGGGTGGTGTAAAGATGTGTGCAGATTACCTTTACTGAACTTAAAAATCTGTCATATACCTTTTATAGGACCTTGGTGTAGCCTTTGATAGTGTGGATCATAACATTGTATTTACTAGGCTTGGATAGTTGGCTAGTATTTCTGGCTCTGCCTTAGACTGGTTTTCATCCTATGTACTTATCAAGTAGGAGCTTTTTTGTTAGTACGAGTAAATTTTCTTCTGCTTCTCTAAATTGTGGGGTTTCCCAAGGCATCCTTGGTCTACGACACTGCAAGCGATCTGGCAACGCTGCGCTGTTGTCCTTGATAGAGCACGTGTATCAGTACCCTCCCATAGCTCAGTGTGAGTTTCAACTCCTTCCATTAACTACGTGATTTTTGTGACTGCTATTAGCGAAGTTGTGTTTTTGGTTGTGCGTCACGCAAAATGGAACAGCGGAATTTGGAGCAACGTTGTGCCATTAAATTTTGTGTTAAGCTTGGAGAATCGGCAAGTGTGACGTTTGAAAAGTTAAAACAGGCCTATGGGGAACATTCTTTATCCCGAGCTCAAGTTTTTCGCTGGCACAAATCATTTTTGGAAGGCAGAAAACACGTTGAAGATGAACACCGTTCAGGGAGGCCTTCAACTTCGAAAACCAATGAAAACATCGAACATGTGAACACTCTTGTGAGATTAGACCGTCGTTTAACATTAAGAATGTTGAGTGAACAATTAAATTTGAACAGATTTACCGTTCATCAAATTTTGACTGAACATTTGCACATGCAAAAGGTCTGTGCCAAAATGGTGCCGAAAAACCTCACAATTAAGCAGAAGGACAATCGAAAAAACAAGTGTCTTGATCTTCTTGACAGAATCGCTAATGAGCAAGATTTCTTTAGTCGTGTGATCACAGGTGATGAATCATGGATTTTTGAATACGATCCTGAGACCAAGAGGCAAAGTCAGGAGTGGCACACTGCAAACTCTCCTCGACCAAAGAAAGGTCGAATGAGCAAATCGAAGATTAAATCAATGCTGATTTGTTTTTTTGACAAAAGGGGAATCGTCCACAAAGAATTTGTTCCTCCAGGACAAACTGTCAACCAAGTTTTTTATAAAGACGTCCTTGAAAGGCTCAGAAAAAGGGTCATTCGCGTGAGACCAGACATTGCAGACAAATGGATGCTCCATCATGACAATGCCCCATATCACACTGCCCTCTCCATAACAGAATTTTTGACCTCAAAAGGCATTCCTGTGGTTCCCCAGCCCCCTTATTCACCTGACCTCAGTCCGTGTGACTTTTTCCTTTTTTTCTAAACTGAAAAATGTCCTCAAAGGACGTCATTTCGGGACTTTAGAAGACATCCAAAAGAGTGTAACGGACATGCTGACGACCATACCGGTTAAAGACTTCCAGCGCTGCTACCAACAGTGGGAACAATGTCTCCATCGGTGTGTAGCTGCCCAAGGGAACTACTTTGAAGGGGATAACATTGATGTTTGAAAAAAATAAAAACTTTGGTAAATAAAAAATCAGTCTCATTACTTTTCTGCCACACCTCGTATTATTTTCATTTTTTATCCTTCCTTTAGTAAGAACTGTTTTTTCTTTTAAAGACATATCATACCTTATATGTTGATGGTATTCAGTTGTATATTTCTTTTATCCTAAGATAAAAAAAAAAGATGCGCTTGCATTTTTCTTCCTGAGAATTATATTTGGTTCATCTCTGAGTTTTCTTTCGCATGTTAAATTTATTTCTCATTCCTATTACTTTTACTTAAGGATCATTTCAAAACTTTGTCCTATAGTTTCACCATTGGAGCTGGAAAAAATTGCTCATGCCTTCATTTCCTTGAGTTTAGATTACTGTAATGCTTTGTTTACTGGCTTGGACAAATCATCCCTTTCACATCTTATAGCTATACAAAATGCAGTGGCCATTTTATCAATGTGTTCTTGAAAGAGAGATCAGATTAAACCTATTTTTTACTCTTTGCATTGGCTTTCAGTGGATTTTAGGATTTGTTTTAAAATTTTGGTACTTGTTTATAGTGACTTGAACGTACAAACTCCAATCTATTTATTCAACCTCCTTCTCAAACTTACTGCCTCACACACACATAAATCTCTGCCTCAAAATCTGTGAGATTAAACTGAGATTAAAAACAAGGGAGGATAGAGCCTTTCAATTATATGCACCAAAGATTTGGAACAATTTCCCTCTTCACCTTCATATGGCTGACTGAGGACTCTTTTAAAAAACAGTGAAAGCCTTTCTTGTTTAGCCAGGCTTCTGCTTAGAGTCTTACTGTTATTGATTTTATTGTTATTAATTTCTATTTATTTTAATTTACTTAATGTATCTGTTAGATTTTACTCTGTTGTGTATCTTAATGTATCTATATCTTACGTAGCTTCATCTTTTTCTTTTATTGTACAGTAATTTGTGACTTCTTGTCTGTGAAAGGTACTTAATAAATGAACGTTACTTACTTACTTTCTTACTTTTCAATGATTTTACCCTTGATAGGAAATGAAATCTCTTTTGCCTACAAGCTTGCTTGAGACACATGTCTTGTTTTTCTTATATGAGTTTTTTGTCTCTGACAGAGGCTATGAAAAAGGAGATTTAGGCAATAGAATCCTAATCATTAGGGTTTCTTTATGGAGAATGGGCAGCAAAGTAGGTAATCTTGTCATCATCCAGTTAAATTCACAGTAAGGATGCCTCCCATTATCTCTGATGTGTATTAATCAAATTTTAAAAGCATCTAAAAATTAATTCTGCAAAGCTGATCATTGGTTACGTCAGGAAGGGCATCCGGTGTAAAATTTTGCCAAATCAATATGCGGACAACAATTTTTTAGATGATCCGCTGTGGCAACCCCTAACGGGAGCAACCGAAAAAAGAAGAAGATAGTCTATGATTAAGTATTGAGGTAACAGAATTACATATCCAAAGTTCAGGTAAGTCAGTTTTTGCATAGGTGTATTGATCATTAACCTATTTTCTTCAGCACAGGCTATCAATGGTTGAACAGCATTCCAACAGCGTCATATATATGGGAGCGACCGACTTTGGATTCAGTACAAATAGCACATTCAATTTATAGTCCCAAAAATTCCTAAAATCCTTAATTTGAATTGTGGATGGAAACTTGTACAAACATAGGGAAAACATACACCTTCCCTACAAATGCCTCTCCCACACTGGGACCTCAAGCAGTGGGAGGGGTGGCAACATATCTGCCGCATGTCTGTGCAGTTGTATAGTTGAACTGATCTTGCAAAAATAATTAGCAATTTAAATAGTAACCTTATTTGCATTATACAGTATAGCTAAATATATACTTTCATGTAAAAGTGAGATGAGTCATTGAAAAACACAAGAACTACCCAAGATGAACATAAAACTGAAAAAGGGCTGAAGATACTGTGGTCAGTTCTCACCTGGGTCCATACTTCCTCATGGGACAGAGATGCATCATTAAGCTGCTTCTGCAACTGCCAGACAAGGTGATCTTTACCAGAATTTCTGATTAAGGGAAAAAAAACATAATTATAAAGATGTTATTAGTTATATTTTACCACTAAAGGCAAAGCATGGGCAAAATAAGAGATCTTACATTTCTTGACCTTATTATAAAGTCTACATACTGCATCTTGAACTTTGGTTTTATAAATACACATTATTTGCAAATACACATACAAACAACTAAAATATAAAACAGGATTGAGTGCATTCAAGAGCAAACATGTTTCTTATTACAAAATATTAATTAAAGGTAAATTAAATAGTGTATTCTAGAGGTGTCTTCGCTAAGACATTACATATTAAAGAGCAGGCAAGCTAAAAGGTAGTTGTACTTAAAGCCATGTTTCTCTCGGTACATTATGTTCAGTTTTAGATGCTTACTATTTAAATGGATGCTGAAATAAAATAATTGAATCCTGATTTAATAATCACCTAGTCAAAACATTTTGTATGATTAAAGTTCTAGGGAAAAATGTTAACGCAGGAATCTTTCAAGTGACATGACAGTACAGTTTCACTGGTTGCCTATTGAACTACATTTGTATCACAAATGACTTGGATAGAACAGCAAACAACACTAAATGTTTAGACCAATCACTGGAAATTTCAGACAAATTACTTTCATTAAGGTCCCCATACTTGCTTTTAAAATGTATATATTTATTAGGTGACAATTAAGTCATTGTCCTATAGGACAAACACTGTTATCCAGTGTTAACTGAATGTCAAAGAGCTTAATGTTCAGAAATAAACAAACAACATGGCATAAAAAATGTATTATGCCAGAACTTTGCTAGCACACTCATTTATTTATCTAATATTTAGCCTCATTTTTCCATAATGCGGTTACAGGGAGCCAGAGCCGATACTCACAGCATCTAGTTGAGGGCAGAAACAACTCCTAGGCCCGTATATATCAAGTTTCTCAAAATTACTCCAAGGAATTGCACAAAAAAAAAAAAATCACACTAGGATAAGAACTGTGTTTGTTCGGAGAATGCTTGGGTACCGCTGGTTTGACTTTGTGTCGAATGAGTGGTTACTCACAGAATCCCGAATGAGGCACATTACCTGCATTGTGAGGGAGCGTCATTTACAGAACTACGTCCATGTGGCACAATACCCAGAGGGTGCTCCGGCTCGCAGGATCCTTGTTGAGGACCTGGGTGGCTGGAGCAATTTCCTAACTTAGGAGAACAGATTAAATGTTTCTACTCCTACTCTTAAGAGAATGGCCAAGTTTGCATCACTGTGAGAATTTTCAGCCAGTTAAGATCATTTTCTACTCTGAGATATTTGATAAATATGGACACTGGTTATGAAGCCATTGTATCTCAGGGCACACACTAACACATACCCAAGAGCTTATACTGGGCCAAAACAGAATTAGAAATTAACCTAAAATGCACAATTTTAAGTTGCAGAATCTGGAAAAATTACACATGCACTAGGGGTGAGAACTAATCTTCACACAAACAGAGACAACAACAGGAATTGGACCCAGGTGTCTGGATCTATGCCACCTAAATTACTAAAATTATTAATTATTCAAACACCATGGCATCTGTAGGCTCCACGCAGTTTCAGGATTACTCTTTCTTTTATATGCATTCTCATTAGCTTTGTATGTGCCTTATAATGATGCTTACAGTGAATATTACCATATGAAATAAAGATAGAAGGACTGATTGGTGGATTGAATGGTGAAGAAACTGTTTGCATCAAAAGGCTGGAAAGGAAAAACACGTTGAAATATACAAGGACAAGCAGAAGCTATTATTGTGTTTCATCATTTAAAAAAAATATTACCATCTCATGCAGTGCTTGCCACATACAATCCCAACTCAGGCAATTAAAGAGAGAAAATAGAAATGGGAGAATTATAGTCAAAGGAATTTCTAATAAAATGGCTCAATGAATTGCATTTTTTATTTAGTTGATTTACAAGTAGCATACAAGAAATATCTGTAAATTAGCAAAATTTGAGCATATTTAAAATGACTCCTCCTATTCATAGATAAGGAAAACATTCTCGCAAAAACATGTTTATCAATTGTAAATCATTATGTACTAGTAAATAAAGCTTGAATTTTAATTGAAACAAATGCCTTCCAGAAATGTATATGTAATCAGTCAGTCAGACATTGTCCCGAAAAAGGTCGCGGGGGAACTAGAGCCTATCCCAGGTAGCATAGGACGCGAGGCAGAAACAAACCCTAGACAGAGCACTTGTATATTGTACGTAAAAACAATTATTATTTCACTTGTGTATTCATTATGCAAGCTTAATGTAATACACAATTACAGGGAGCCAGAGTCTATTCTGGCAACGTCGATTGCAAAGCAGGAAATAACTGTGCCAAGACTTCAGTCCATTATTTAAAATTTGTTCAAACTGTAAATCACAGTCTTAGCAGCAAATCAGATGTAATAATCCATTTTCTATTAAAAGACACAATGTTACCAGAAGCAGATTTCTGACTGTATAACAAGCCTCACTATTTGGAAACTGAGATAGTTTTTACTGGTAAATAAACACACACACTTCTGTTTATTTGTAAGTACAAGAAGGGTCTTTAACTAGATTAAAACAATTACATTAATTTATGCCAAATTCCGAAACGAATATTTAAAAAAAGTAAAAAAATATTTATTATTTCTGCCGTTTAATACTATGCCAATTAAATATGAGCAGCATGTCCAATTCAATAATATTAGATACTATTACATACTTGAGTAAAAAAGAATAGAAATAATCTTAGCTAATAAAACCATGGATACTAAGTTTCATTCAAAACTACTACTGAATGGTGTACTCTTATACAAAAAATAAACATTACAGTGTCAACTTGTCAGTATAATTCAAGAAGAATCACTAACATTACACTTAAATGTTCTCATTTCATATAGTCATACTCTTCTGAACATTAAAAACATAAAAATATTTTAATTTTAAGATTATCTGATCACCAGGACGGCCTTATTTTTCAACAAAATCAGTTCTAGCTAGGTGAATACCATTAAACATCAGTTTAGAGTAAAATAAACTGAAATAATGTTTGCTCAATCATACAAGCTGTGGATAATTTAGCCAATTTAAATTAATATCACAGAAAATCATAATTTTTGGTGGTATTTATAGTGTTACTTGGCATTGTCCACAGTTCAATAAAGTGCACCACCACTGGCAGCAAATTTGCATATCTGTACGATGTCCTAAATATACCTCCTAAGGTCACTTCCCCAATAAAGCACAAGTGCAGTCATATTTCAAAACTACATGTAATCCATGGTCTTCCTCTGTACAAATGGGTTGTTCTTTATAAAATAAAGTGGACATAGGTTCATCAGTGTGAATTTGCATATCTGCCAAATAAAAACACATTCAGCTTTATATATTAGATATATCAGGGGTACCTTGTGCTGCCGGGTTGAGAACACCAACCAAACATCAGAATCAAACATAGTCTATTATGTTTCCCTATACAAATGGTGAGTCTGTGCAAGAAATGGTGCAGACCATTACCGCCGCCAGGATTTAATTCAGGGGGGTGCACATGGGCGCCGGCAGGGGGGTGCAAGTAGGTGCACGTGCAATTCCTGCAACAACCTGCAGTATTGAAAGATCTTTTAGCACATTACGGCGCGTCAAAACTTGGAACCGATCTACAATGAGTGACGATAGATTAAGTGGATTATGTATGCTTAGTGTACACAAAAAAAGAATAAATAATTGTCCAAAATTTATCGACAAAGTTGTAGACAAGTTTGGACAACAAAAAAGAAGGCTTGAGATGCTCTTTTAGAAACAAAGTGAATGATTGTTTATGTATAGTTGTAAAATGTAAACGTCTAATTGTAATTTAAAAATTTAAAATAAAAACTATTTTTTCGCGTTTTTTCTTATTATTGAAAGATTTATTTTTTTTCTCCATTTCCTTTTTTTTCAAAAGCTAGGGGGGTGCACGTGCACCTACTTGCACCCCCCTGCCGGCGCCCATGGTGCAGACAGTTTCAATGGTGTGGATTTGCATACTGGACAACACACAATAAGGGGCACCTGCCACTTAGCAGGGTGAGGGCACTGACTAAATTTTAGAATGAAACATAGCTTACAGTCTTCTCCTGTAAAAATGGGGAAACTACTAAAAAAAATGGTGGAGACAGTTTCAACAGTGTGTAATGGACACAGCAGATTCAGAAAATGAAACGATTAGTAGTCACTAATAGTTTATTTAAAAGAAATACTTGACATATATTAATATTAGCTTGTGGTAAAATGGAAAGAGATGTCTGGGTAACAAAATTTTAGACTATGGTTATTCTAGAGATAATTTATACAGTAAGGTACAGTACATTCATACTGATTTTCATTGATCTAGGATCAATGGGGTTGTAGTAAATGAAGAACAAGCAGCAATATTAACTGAAATTATGTTTGTTATAAGATTTTCATAGTATAAATTCATCTGTATGTTTGACTACCCGAAGTGGGATGTCTCAGTGTTCCATTGTGGTAACAGAGGTGATGTACAACTGTGGCAAATAATTGTGATATGCCATAAGTAAACTCAGTTCTGGAGTACATTTTTCTTTCATATCTGATGGAAAACTGGGTTAAGAGTAATACTGAAAGAAGGGACAGATAAACTTTGTTGTCAGAATATAGACATGAAGATGAAGAAAAATTAAAACACTCTTAACAAAGAAAGATAGAAAATAAACTTCAAAGGTGATAGTAATGAAAAAGGTTAGATGTTCTTCAAAAAAAATTAAAATACATTTTACTCTGTTTGCAAACAGAAACACATGAAATATACACATATGAAAAGTTAGAAAAAGTAGTTTTTCTAGTAACATTTTATATTTTTACTAACTAGTTTTATTTAGGCTTGTTCTATACTTGGCATTTAGTTAATTTTTGACTAAAGTTATTTTTAACCCCCTCCCAGGTCAATTAAAATATTTATGAAAGGGATTTCAAAGATCAACATTAACACAACCATTACCTTGTAACACAAGATATTTTAGGTAACTTAAAAGTGTATTTTTTTATTGTTCTTAGAATGTTTAACATAATCCCCTTATGAAACTCAACATCACAAAGAATTAGCATTTGAATAAATATTTAGCTTTTATTACAAATGGATATTGTCTAATACTGTGATATTTTATTATTTTACTTTCTTATGACTTTGAGGTATTCCCATTTCATTTTTTATTTTCTGTCTGTTTTGATTATGGTGTTTAGCGTTCAAAATTTTAAAGCTGATCTTTCTTCTTCATATAAAGAATTAGTGTATTAATTTTTGAAACAAATATTTTATTTGTTTATACTTTACTGTTTATAAAGTACTATTTATACTTTATTTTTAATAAGTAGCTCATCCAATATGAAATAAATTAGCCACAACAAATTTTCGAAAAAGGGACTGGCTGATTGAAAAATTATGGACACATTTGTAATGTACAAATAGTAATTAAACTTATTTATTGTGATCAGTTAGCTTTAATATATGTAAATCCATGAATAGGAAAAACATCTATTAAATACAGGCTTTCCAGAAATGCCTGCCTACATGCTGTTTATGTCCTTTAAACTGTTTTAATCTTTCCCCAAATATAACATTGTTTAAACAATGTGCCATCCTCATATATTTTTTTGGATGTGGTTTATTCAGTTATTATAAAAACATCAAGAAAAGAAATAGGAAATTAAAAGTAAAAAGAAGCTAGAAAATAATAAGAAAATTTAACAAGAATGAAGGCAGCAGGGGGAAAAAAAAATCACATGAAGACCAGTAAAGGTAATATGAGAAAGGGTACAGATTGGAGAGATTTTTAAATTCCGAGGAATGTGAGAAACAAAAATGTTCAGAATAATAGCAATAGGCAGAATATGTTAGTTTTACAAAGACAATATAAATTTTAATTGTTAGAGATTTTGCTTAATTTACTTCCATAACTTTATTGACATGTCTGAAAACTGAGTAATGTCAGGTAGACAATAAGACTGATTGTTATTTAAGGCAAATGTAAAGATAAAGCTAATTAAAATGAATTTCAAGTGTCTCAAAATATATAAATGTAGAAAGGTCCATTATGGCCTGAATAAATTGTTTGAAATCATGATGTTATGTTTGTAAAATGTATCTAAATAATGTCATATTTAAAATAATTTTATATAGCAGAAATACAACAATATATATTAAAAACAAAGCATTGCATTTCTGTTATTAGGTATATTAGGTATAAATGTGAACAGATGGAATAAAGAAATCCAACTTATCACAAAACATAAGACGTAATTGCTCTTGGAGAACAGTATTATGGCAAGCAAGAATTTTAAAAAGTAACATAAAACCAACCATAATAAGAACAATTAATTCATATTCATGGTTAATAAACATATAAATATTTTCTTGTTCTGCAATACAGTATAGCATTCCTTCACGTTACTTCACTCTCCTGGCCCTCCACCCATATGAAGATGCAAGACTCTGACCTACTGAGAGTCAACCTTCTACAAAATAAAGAGGTTCAGGCAAAAAAAAAACATTGCTCTCAAGTAAAAATTTCATTGTACCATGTACATATGACAATAAACCTGAGTTGACTTGCTTTCGTTTAATTACAAAACTAAATTTACAATATTTATATTGAAACAGACTTGAATGTTTTAGGAACACAAAGTTAATTTAAAAGCAGTTCTGTATGCCCTGTTATACAAAGTAACCATTAGCAAAGTTTACTCCTTTAAATTCAATGGCACAATTTAAAAAACAACACACTAATAGCTTTGCTATGATCTCTAAACCCAAGTCCAAGGGCATATTGATGAAGGGCAAAATAGTTTACAGATACAGATATAAAGCATAACCTAATGTTCAATCTATGCTGCATGTTTGCAAAATGGAAATCAGGAACAAACAAATCAATATTTTAGCAAATAACTAATACAATTCCACAGTATTTCCCATTATTAAAAATGAAAAAGTTCCTAAAGATAAAAGCAAAAAATGACATTTCTTCCTTTACATAAGTGTTGAGGCCATGATACTAAAATGTAATTAGGCTCTGGTTAAGTTTTTCCTTTTAAACATGCCATGCTTGTACATTTTCTATAATAGAGGTCACCTAACCCTTAATCTTGACACACATTGAAAAACACTTCGAGGTTCATTTTAGAAACATTGTTTTACCACTTTTTTTTTAATAGTTCTGACCTAGCTATTTACAGGTACATACTTGAAATTGTGCAAAGTTATTATACTGTTCAGATACTTTATGAAGTGTCTTATTACTACTAATAATAAAGCTTATGAAACTGAATTTCTTCTCTAATTTTATGTTAATCACAATTGTTCAAAGGGACTCATTATTCCTTGCTTTTTAGTCCAGACTTTATTCTATGGCACCATATCCAAATTACTGTTTCTTATTTGTGAAACACTAAGAACTGCCACTGTAAAAATATCCATCCATTTCTCTGTCCATTTTTGTTATAATTGAATCCATTTCAAGATCAAGGGGACACAAACTATGCACAACATATTAAATTACTACTATGCTCAGCAGCACTGAATGCAATGCCACCTCTAACTTCCCTAGTTGACTTGGATATTGGCAAAAAACAGTTTCAGAATACAACAAAATAACAATTCTGAATATAGTTTTCTCCCACAAAAATGAAAGGAAAGAAATCCTTTAATTATACAGAGAAAAATGTGCTCTGTACAAATGAATAAGAGTCACTGGGAAAGCCTTTGAATTAAATGCTTTTTGAAAATTATCTCAAGTCGCTCATTAATAATCACTGTAGCAGAATCCCCGCTAGGCACAGAATGCCAATACTCTCAGTCAGTCAGATAGAAGGACAGCGAACAGAAGATTTGGTGTAGCATAATTACATTCATACTGATTTGCTTAAAAAAAGAGAGACAGAGAGTATCCCGGTTTATGACACAAATTAATGTTTTTTACTAGATTTGTTCACAAACCGATTTGAGCAGGTGTAATGACATATACAGGTTCGGTGTCAAAGAATTGCTGTACTTCCATGTTACTGGCATTACGGTGAGCTTCTCTGCCAGCTGCGGGAGGGAAAGGAAAAAAATCCTTGGGATGTCTGTACATTTATGCACGGCAAGTTAGCCTTCTCCCATAGCTGTTGCCCAAATGCTGCCATAAACTTTTAAAATGGGAAAAGGGGGAAATGGGTGGAAAAGTTTAATTTGTTAACAGAAAGCTAACAGTAACTGTATACATGACCATGGAATTATCCCATCTGTAAAAAGAAGCTATCAACAAAAAAGATATCCATTGGCTACTTAACTTAGCAGTCCAACTTACTCAGATTTTGAAGAAAATTTATATTATAATAAAGTACAAAAATGAAAGTACTACCAAATAGTGAGGTGGCTATATTCAAGCCTTTACTATCTTTTTGCAGTCAGCACGTTTGAAATAAGACAAATTTAATTCACAATCCTGCGTATTTAGTTTCTCCAGTCCTTAGGAAATCCTCTTACTTTAACGGCCACAGTAATTGTCTTTCATTTTAATTAATCAATTACTTCCCGTTTGCTTGTTTTCCCATTAGCACTGTAATTTGCTGCTTTCAAATTATTTTTCTTCACTTTTTGATGATTATGCTTCCAATGTTGAAATATGCAAAAAGCAAAAAATAAAACATAAATAATATCCACAGATTTCCTGAGGAAAAAAGACTTAGAAATGGAAACTGTAGCCCCCAACACATAAAACTTCTTTTCAGCTTTCCTTTTTCCATATGCTGCATCTTTTCTTGAGCTGCTGCCAACTGTGGTTGTATTCCTCTCACCTGCAAATGTAGGATCTAGTCAATTTCATCAGGATCTAGCTAATTTCATTGCGTGTTTCCACAAGTATACACCATAGGGACATAGCACATGGCTGCGCACTGTATGCCTATGTGTTACTTATGCCAGAGATGTGAAGAAAAAGCCCCACTTTGTAAGTTATGGGAACACTTTGAGACAGACACAGGCACTCATAAATTATATGCTTGATTTGCATATTCCAGGCATAAGACATTATGCAAATAGCACTCAATTTGCATAATGGATTCCTCTTGTTGCCTCAGCTCCTTCACGCTATTAGAAAGAAAAAAAGAAAGAAAGAAAGAAAGAAAGAAAGAAAGAAAGAAAGAAAGAAAGAAAGATTATGACAATAA
Organism: Polypterus bichir lapradei; assembly: GCA_026402145.1. Lineage (NCBI taxonomy): Eukaryota > Metazoa > Chordata > Cladistia > Polypteriformes > Polypteridae > Polypterus > Polypterus bichir. The sequence goes on from JANRMT010062806.1 coordinate 48,662,316, forward strand.
CACAAATCAGATATATAGAGCTGGAAAATAAATGGAAAGAAATAAGTGTTAAATAAATAAAGAAATACAATTTGTGAATAAATGAAGTTACAGTTAATCTTCCTTCAGCAAAATGTTGTGTTCTCGTTTTTATCTGTGAAGAAATAAAAAAAAAAAAAAGCAAAAATAAGAAATCTCTCAGCAGTTCAAGACTATGTAAAATAAGAAGTCCAAGCTGTAGTACTAAGCTTATTTGTCAGTTGCTGCTCTGCATATTTGTTTCCTTTAAGAAGTCTAAACCCACCTTCTCTATTACTGTATGTTTCAGTCTAGCTAATTAGCAATCCATGCAAAAACCTCCTGAGTGGTGAAGGGGCACTGCCAACGAGAAGGGGGTGGGGAGCAAAGCTGGGGGGTGGGGCGGGTTTTGTGGCTGATACTGGTCGAGGAGGTATGCAGAGGGGAGAGACGAGACTTATTAAATAATTAAAAGTGTGTCTGCCTTACATGTTAACCTTATCATTTCCAGTTCCTCACAGAAAAGAAAGAAATGTTTAGTTAGTGATTATTACTTAATCAGAAATGAGAGCAAAATCTAAATTGCTGTTAGGAATGCAACAGCTTCCATATGTTTTTCGTGTGTTTACATGAGATTAAAGATTATGCATAAAGAATTTTCATAGCACTAACACTAATCCTAAGTTATCTATACCCTTTCTCTCTCTCTGTCTTTAGAAATCTAAGACAGATGGGCAGAGTGACAAGTAGGTGTCTACGTGAAGAATGTGTGAGAGTTTGGTGTGTGTTGGTGTGAGACCATGTGCTTCCCTGTAGTTTAGAGAGAGGAAGGAGGGAGAGCGAGAGACAGAGAGAGAGAGCGAGAGAAAGAGAGAGTGTGGGAGGGGGGATTGAATGGATTTTGATTATTTATAACAAAATGCCATCGCAACATCCTGTGGTGGGATCAGACAGCAAAACGTCAACTCCGATCAGCTATAGTCCAATAAGCAGCTTGAGAAACCTCCTGGTTTATAGTACAGTAGAGTAGGGTACAGTATAGAAGGAACACTGCAGTTCACTTCAGCAAGCTCGCTGCAGGGCTCCTTCTATTTCTACATCAGTGCCAGGCTGCAGAGTGGGACAGCAAAGCGCAGGCAAGTGCCAGGCTACCAGGTGCAGAGCCGGCGGGTGAATGGTGGTGAACGCGAAGAACAATTCATCAGTTTTTAGAGTCAATTAACTTGTATGTTAATTAATGTCAAGCTTACAGAAATTAAAGCAGGGGGCACAGAAAAAGAGAAAGGGGGAGAAGCAAGCGAGGGTGATAGGAGGGAAAAAAGGCAGGCAAGAGTATGCGAGAGAGAGAGAGGGAGAGAGAGAGAGAGAGTGAGAGAGTCAAGCTGCAAATGCGGATGGTGGCAGAAGGAAGCTGGCACTGTGCCATCCATTCAGTGGTAGCGCCAAGGCGGCTTATGCGCACTAATAGTAAACGGGTAGATATTACCGGGGAAGAGAAAGAACCTGGTACCATATGCGCTACCAGACAAAGGTTCAAAAAAATTTTAGGAAAAGAAGAGAGAAAGAAGGGGAAAAAAATAGCCTAGACTTAAAAACAACAAGGAGTCACATCTTCAATGAATGCAAGAACTACATCCTAGGATTATTGCATTGTGATTTAGCTGAAAAAAACACTGCAGAAGAAGGGGGAATACTATATCATTTATGAAGTAGATTTCATCTGTGGACAAAGATCAGAAGAACAGATGCCATGCTCAAGATACACATGTCAAATTGACATAAAGGAAAAAAAGAAAAAAATAAATCTTGCCAATTGTTACAAGATACATTTTTTTCCAGGGAATCTGAGGGGTGGCAACATGAAGACGCGCCTCCCCTTCCACTCTTCCTCTGAGCCACAAATCTCTGTGCCAGCCAACCAGCCAGCGACCAAATGGACAGCATGCCAGCGTGCTACATGGCAGATGAATGCGGAGAAGAACAAAAAACCAACCAACAAAAAGAGGATTTAATTAAAAAAAAAAAAAAAAAAAACTTATTTGGGATTTTGCTATTATCATCCATGACAAATAATTAAGAACGCAGAGTGAGAGAAAGGAGATGATGAAAGCATGAAACATGCCAGGGGCGATGAGTGGGCATCTGTCGAGGTGGAAGAGGAAAAAAAAAGTCACACACAACGGCAACAATTGTCACCTTATGGCATGTGCCCATCGTCTTTCAGTTGACAAGAATAAAGAGAATTAGAACAAAAAGAAACATAGAGGCTCGGCACCTTTTTTTTTTTTTTTTTTAAAAAACAACTTTTGTTTTTCTGCAAGATGCCGCCAATAATTAGCGACATGGATTAACAAAGAAAAAACAAAAGGGAATTTGCTTTCTTTCAAGTAAAGAACATTGGAATAAGACGCGGACGTATTCTTTTTTGTGCCAGCTCCCGCACTCCATGTTATGCTGCCAGCCACCACAGTGAAGAATGTCTGCCATGGGCACTGCAGCGGACACCTTTACCATTCTGCCAGTTTCCACTTTAAAATGGTAAAGAATGGGAGAATATGCCTTGGAGATTGTTTCAACAATCGTTTACAAAACAACCTAAAAAGAAATACCACCAAGAAGAATACAATGATAAAAAGGATAACATCAAACAAATGGAAAATGATCCCTTACAGTAGCAATACTTTATTTTGCTATTATAATTGAAGATGAACCTGACGATTCAATGCAATATCTATAAAACCTTAATGGGAAATAAAACATAATTTACTGGAGAAGAAACAGAAAAAAAAAATCACTGAAAATATGCAACTCTTGTCTTGCAGCAGGCAAAGCAAGCAGGCAGGCAGGCAGGCAGGCAGGCAGGCAGGCAAGCAGGAGTGTGCGATTTATCTACATTCACAGCTATCACCAGGGAGATGAATGGCTCAGACTATAGTCTCTATACAGCATCTACCAGTATGGAAGACAAGGCGAGAGATGCCACACACACAACAGACATGCACTAACTTCTTGAAGGGGGCACAGGGAGAGAGAGAGAGAGAGAGAGAGAGAGAAAGAGAGAGAGAGACGGAGAAAGCGTGAGAGAGAGGGAGAGAGAGAGAGGATGGGTAAGAAAACAGGACTGCAGCAGCATACACAACAAAGATTTGGGAGGTGGTACCCGTGGCGCCTGCCCTCCTGGTGAAACTGAAACCAAGCGGGGGGGGTGGTGGGGGGTGAGTGATGGGAGTTGCCACCCCCTCCCTTTCTTGCCCCCTATTTGCTTGCCTGCCTGCCAGCCAGCCAACCAACTGAGCAACAACATAACTTCAAACATTGTGTTTTTTCCCCTCTTCATTTTGGAAATCAATGGGCACACTGAAACTACCAGGACTTTCGCTATTTTGATACTTACGGGGTGTCGGGGAGTGTTGCTGTGGTTCTCAAAGGGAGTTCTGTTGGCATCGGGCATAAAGCCAAGGATGGGCGCTTCTGAAACACAAAGGGAATATAATTTAAGAGAAAAGGAATTACAAGCGAAAATTAACTGCGGCCATTGACGACAAAAATCTTGCCAATGCCAGGATGCAAAACTTTGGGGTTCCCAGTGAAAATATTGAAATAAAAATTACTGGCACTTTCAGAAAGGATCATAATATGGAATCTTCCTTGTAGGACAAGGGCATCACAAAAACCTGAAGATTGTGGAATATAAAATAATGGAAAATTAATGTGAACAACAAAGGGATTTTTGAATGGATGCTTTTGCCATAGCATGGCACTATGAAAATGATGGCAGACACACTACCACCACAGTTAACAAACGCATCCGTATAGCATGGCATTATTTTGGGCATTTATTTGGAAATGGGCAACTGCTTTGTTTTTTTTTTTGTTTTTTTTAATTATCGCTGCACAATTATTTTACCCTTCAGTATGTAACAAAGGAAATGCAAATCATCTGTGGCTAAACAGATTTTGATTATTGTACCCTTTTTGTTTCTAAGTCCGCAGCGGATATTAATTATGCCAAGCGTTTTTCATACAGCTGGATTACAATTAAAAAAAAAAAACCTGCTTTGGAAATAAATTATCGTGTAAAAGAGTATGTGCAGGAAATATGGACGAAACTGTTTTTTCACTTTGGCTGTACAGTGGCAGAATTTTGTCAGATCTTGGCAAATAAAATTTGCAACCATATTACTGAAGCCCTAATATGCTACACTGACTACCTTTTCTAACCAAGTCTACATTTTTTTTATTATTATTACTCCCTCTATTTTATGAAATAAGTTTTTTCCTCAGCTAAGGATCTCTGCTACAATATGAATATTATTCTTTCATTTTATACCTGCTATAGCTATTACTTGAACGCAACACGGAGGAATCAATGTCTCTTGCATGAGACCAGCTAAGATCTTCAGTATTTAATCATCACACACTGGAACGCTTTTATGCATATGTCATTTGCATATCATTAGTTCACAAACACACTGATAACCGACTGCAAAAAGTATGTGTGGTTTAATGTCACAAAAAGATTTTTTTAACAGTAGTAACAGAATTATTATTACTGCACAATTATATTTGGAATTTAAATGGTGTTTAGTAATTAGGGTTTAAATTAAAACAGGTCATAAACAAAGTATTTTTTTCAGGTAATCCTCAACAACAACAGCAACAAAAAAAAAAAAGCTTCCATCCTTCATAAAGGAATTCAGTAGGTCATTGTGCCCTACTATAGGTAAAAGTTTGGAAGTAGCTATTCAGTATCTATTAATTTTAGTGTGGTAATTTTTTTGTAGTATTTCAAGCTAAACTACTTTTTTCTTTCTTTCTTTTCTTAAAGAGGGTACTATTTTGCCAGGGAGGAAAGTTTTGCTCTATCTCTTCACAGTGTTATTTACGATTACCAATTAAGCCAAATAAATACAACATGCAAAATAAACAAGAAAAACAAGACAACAAAGAAAAATGCATAGGAATCACTTTGGGTGCCATGTCTAATCCTTTTGCCTTTTTCCCTTGGGAAACAAAACCTTTGAAAAAGAACCATTTCGCTCATAATTTATTCACAAATTAGTACGGCTGCCTAGTTTTTGATTGTCAGTATTAAATCATTAAAACTGATTAATTCAGTGTTTTTCTTGAAAAATGCACCCGCTCACTATTTTTCTTGTTTTTTTTTTTTTGTTTTTTTTTTTCATTTTGGCACAAAACACAAGAGCGTATTGTAGGCTTCTTTTGTGGCACTTCATGAGCATGCAGGAACTATTAATTGGCAAAAGCATATTCAGGACTGCAGACAGCTCCACTCCCAGTCTGACTAGTTTATTCCTCAGTTGTCTTGCATAAATTAAAAAGAAAGAAAAAAGGGGAGAACACACACACACACACACACACACACACACACACACACAGGATAACATTTAGTGCTAGTCTCCAGATGCTGAGTTTTAGACAGTAGACATATGGAGAGTTAATGTACATGAAAGAAGTACTAATAAGAAAACACAAAATTTTAAAAAGTGGAATAATAGACAAGCAGACAGATACTAAAAGAACTGACAAAATACAGCCAACAAGTATTTCCAATGGTCAACTGATTATGAAAAAGGTTTATTTTTGGAAAAATATTTTTTTAAAGCTAAGTTAAAGGAGAGCATTTGTCTATCCAAGTGCATTAGAAGAGTTACTTTCACTCGTCACCTTCAGACATGAATGTTGATTTCTTAAACAGCAGTGTTTCATTTATGTTATTACATATTATTTTTACTGAATTAAAACATAACTTAGGGATGGAGTTTTGTGCATTACAGCAGCAGTGTTGGAGCTCAGAAACATGCAGATGTCGCTGTAGTTCTTCCAAATGCTCTAATGAGATGCCAAAGGAATAACGATGTCGTTTAGAATCCCTCACCTCTACCCTATGCTTTATGGATGAAAATGATTATAAGGAAGGGGGGAGGTTCAAAGGAATGCCGAAATGTCTACATAAATTATTTTATTCAAATGTTGTGAGGCAGAGCATAGCACAGATAGCCAGGGTAAGCTAGGGCATTTCATTTTGCACACTAGGTACATTATGCAGCATATTCGCATTCATATGCATAAGCAAATGCAGTTGTTAAGCCACTCACATCTGATTCAATAATACTGCAGAATATCAGTTGTTGCTTCCACCTGAATTTTATAAAAAACATTTTATTACTGCACACTCATTTTCTTTTTTTTTTCTTTTTAAGGGTTAACTATGCCAATAACAAAATGAATGACAAAATGTCTTTAAATTAATTGAACATGGCCTATAGACCTAACCATATCCATAAGAAGACAGTTTGTCCTTCAAATCACCATTTTGAAAAGACAGGACAACAGGTTTGCATGCAAAACTAGCCACCCTTATAAGGATGCAATGGCAATCACTAGTTTAGGTGGTGGCAGGATAACATTTGTGTGGGATACAATCATTATTTCACTTGTTTGTTGCTGCTTACAATATTTTGATTACCCTGTGGTATATTACAACATTAGTCATTGCCACTTTAAAGGTGTATTGGGTATATAGCAACATAACATATGCAAGAAATCTAGTTAGCAGTATTTGAATTCCCCATAATTTACTTTAAGACTATAATATTGATAATATAAATAAACAACTCATATCAAACTGTTCTGTAAAAAGGCCTGTGATGCAAGCAATATGATTCTAGTGTTTTACAAAGTGGTTATACTCAATTTGACAAAGTCAGATTTCAGGGGATCCCCTTTGGATATACTGTACATTATATGCCTTTCTAAAATGTCATGTAAGGCACTCACCCACACCAAACACTCTCAGAGAGGCCAAAACCACTAATATTTTCTCAAAGATTTTCTGCAGACGAAAATTAGTCTGTCTGGTATGTGAGTTATGCTTTGCTCTGCCATGAATGTAGGACACCTCCTTTAGAAAGGTTACCAAAGTTCATCTAAAAAGAAACTGTGAGAAATCAAACATCAGACTGCATTGAATTCTTCTCACAATTATTATTTTTCTTATGAGGACAGAAACTTAATATTTTCCAATAAAGTATAAGAAGCACCATGTGACTTAATGCCAGTACCATCCTCTGAGCAAAATGCACAACATCTGAACATTTTGTCTAAAAACATGAACCTGACTTTTAGTGAAAGCAAATTGTTTTTTAGATTAAGCAACATTTTGTAAAATGCCATAGCATTAGATTGGCTTATCATTTTTTGTGAATAACCTTACAAACCACATGTCAGTATTACTTTTAAAAGACTGAATACACAATATGATTAATCAAACATAAATAAATGTTATGCTCCTAATGTCACGTATAAACAGTTGTTAAATTAAAATGCTACTTTACTGCGGCTGCGGTGGGCTGGCACTCTGTCCAGGATTTGTTCCTGCCTTGCGCCCTGTATTGGCTGGGATTGGCTCCAGCAGACCCCCGTGACCCTGTGTTAGGATATAGCAGGTTGGATAATGACTGACTAACTGACTGACTTTACTGCTGCTTCAGTGCTACACTTCTAAAAATAAAAAGGTAGTGTGGTATAGAGGCTAGGCCATTGAAGTCTAAACAGGTTCAACTCGAATCTTTAGCTTACTGTGTGACCCTAAGCAAGTGATTTAGCCTGCTGGATCTCCAATTTTAAAAATAAAATATTAAAATAAAAAATGTATGCAAACCATTATATTTTGTTGTACTCTTATAAACTGTCCTAGTTATTGAATTTACCCAATATATAATAATAATAATAATAATAATAATAATAAAAAGGTAAGTAAATAATTTGTGAAGTTTTCTTAAATAATATTGCACACCTAAAACATATAGAATGTATTCTACTGCAAGGCCAAAGGAAGCTAAAGTCAACCGAGACAACAATAGGCACGAAGAATGGGGAAGTTCCTGATGGAATGTCAGCCCATCAAAGTAGAGTCATAGCATATTCACAAAACACACAAACATACCTCCCAGGCCTACTTAGAACCATCGTCTTCAAAAAATGGAAGGAAAACAGAAATATCTGGAGAACAGCCATACACAGAAAAAATGTAAAAACTCTACAGAGAGAATGACAAGGCTAGAAAGTGCATCCAGATCCCTAGAGCTATGAGACAGCATCTTTGACTACTGTGCTATTGAAAAACACAATGAATTGGATGCATTTACTTCAGTATATTCTGTAAAGAAGCCTTGAACATTCACTGGCACTCTGCTTTTCACAAAACTGAAACAAGATAAGAAATGGAAACACTCATTATCCATTTTTTATTACCATGAGTTGCACTATTGCAAACAGTGTTCTATTTTGCTTTATTATGTGTTAATTTGACATATTGCCATAATGCCATATTATGGCATGCTGTGTGACTGTCAGGCATGCTAGTAAGGCATTCTCTGTACATGTGATATTGTACTTGCATGCAGGTTTGATTCACAGACCACGCATAATTCTTCTACTCATGTAAAAAGTGGTGGTTAACAAAACAAGACGAACAGTACAGTGTGCTCTACATCTTTGTTTATATTCATTGTGCTTCAATATAAAAACAAATAACTCATATAGCTAAAAGTTTTAGATAATATTTCAACTTTGTGAATGAAAAATTACATTGCCAAAAGTTGACTTTTATTTAATATTTAATTCTCCATACATTCCTGAAAATTATGAACTGATGTGTGTATTCAGTAAAATAATAAATGTTGCTCTGTTTTGGAATAAACCCACTATAGAGTTAGACAGGTACCAAAAACTAACTAGGACACAAGCTTTCAAATACCATACTTACAACAAGCCATATAATGGTTAACAAAAGACTAAATTATCTGTATCACTCTCACATTTACTGTATTTAAGTTTAAACACTATATGTCAATTTCTACTGGGTACTTAAGTCACTAAATTGTAAAATCAAATGCACCATACATACGTAGCATGTAAGTAGCTTTAATGAATGCATGTTACACACAAACACATACAATGCATTAAGAAAAGATGTGCTACACATCTTTCGTTGTTATAGATCTACACAAATCTAGGATGGACAACAAGTGAATTAAACGTTTGCATATTATAATTTCTACAAAAGTGATTGGGAGTGAATAAAATGTGTGAGTGACAGTCTTTTAGGCCATACTGCAATATTAAAAAAAACAATATAAGAATATGAAATAGAAAAAGATGTATGTTTAATGAATGACAGCTGAAAGCATCCAAAAAAGTAAAAAGTAGAAGTTTTAAAGTTTAACTAAACATAATCTCTCTGACTGCAAGTCCCTGTCAGCAACTTCCACATAGGAAGGTTAGACAGTATGTGCCACTGTATTGAATTCAGCCATCAGACATACTGTATATGCAATAAATCAATAAATCCAGTGCCTTACTGTGGAAAGTGCTTGTTTCCCATAATGTTAGACACTCCTGTTTACAATTCAATGTGCCATTTGATTTCTCCAGTTACATAGGAAAGACTATATTGAAAACTGAATGAAAATGTAATGAACTTGTCAGCTATTATCTGAAGATGCTTTCACAGTGTTTAGGATTACCAAAGTGTGAATATGCAGATGATTGTGCAGAAAGCTTCTTTCTTACTAATTACTGAGTCCCTTGATTTTGCCAGTCCATTCACATTTTAACTCTAAATTATTATACTTTGTAATGAAGGACATCCAGCAGGCACTTCAGATTCTGTGTTTTAAGTAGCCAATAAGCAACTGAAAACAAATTCACTATCTTCTGTCAAAAATACTGCACTGTAAAATGGCTATGTTGAAATTACATTTAGCCTTTACACAGAAATAAAAGATATGTGATGTAAGATACGATAAAACTACAAATTTCATTTTGCAACCGTACTGGGCATTTTATATCCTTTCAAAAAATTTTAGAAATCAATGTATTTTCATTTTGACAGAGTTAAGGTATAAAAACAGCCAATGAATAATGCAAAAAAAGGAAAGAATGAGAAGAAAAAAACACTGCAAAGACAAAATGGAGAGGCTTGAGTGCACGGCCCCTTCTAATACAAGAATTTCACATTCAATTTAAAATTCATCAGCCTTTAGTTACATGCAACAGAATTCAAAACCCAACAATTTAATTACAAAGTAATTATGTTCACTACCATAACAATAATATTCAAAAATATACATGTTATTGCCAAAGATAAATAAACATAAAATTTTAAATATGTATCTTGGAATGTTAATATGTCCACAATAGCTAGCTATATTTATTTGAATATATTTTTCTCAATTTGAATATGTTGTGTTTTATTAAACAATAAACAATGTAATATTTGTTTTAGGTTCCTTTCACAACACAATTACTATTATGGACTCTAAAAGGAGGAAGCAAATTTCACCCAAAAAGCAAAAACTACTGCAAACATTTTAGAGGGCAATGCCATTATATTATGAAAATGCTTGAACGCAAGTATAGATAACCCCACTAAATGTGGAAGGCAAGAAAAGCTTCTTGCAATTGTTTTGATTATACAAATTCATTGTAGGTGTGCTAAAAAAGAGGAGAACTGTGTGTTCTTGTGTGAACAAGTGTTGAGATTAGAATAAACTATTTAATTACCCATGATGAACCTATTGAATGTAATGTTTACTTATTTGTAATTTACTCTGTGAGAAACTATCACCCACAAAACACATTCTGTAGCTTTTTTAGAACAAGTGAAGAAACTCTTCCATGTTATATTATCTACATGTGGCATTTTAAAGTTCTAATTTATTGTGCACAGTATTGCAAAATGCTTACTTGTATGTTTTGTCAGTGTCGTGACAATAATTCCAACAAAAGACACAGACGTACAAGAAAATAAACTGTACATAGAATGCAACAATTCAGCTTTCCCTTATTTATCATTTTCTCGCAATTGCATTTTTTGGATGATGTTGTTGATTTTAAAAAAGCTCTAGTCTGAACAAGAGTGAGCATTTTAAGGTTACATTCACACTTTTTTGCCTTACATAGTTTTTTTGGTTTCTTTGACTAAATTAATTTTGTGAATGCTCTCGAAGTGTGCAGATACAAATGAAATAAAACTCCAGAGATGCAACCTAATAGATAATTGTTTGTTGCTGCACTACTTCATATTGTTTCAGTGAAGATCACCGGCATATTTTTCATCTATTACTGTCAAGGAAGACAAACAAAAAATGAAGTTATAGCTGTTGCACTGAGTGTGGTTATCTCTGCTGTTTCTATATGTAGAAACCGAAGGACATGGCATTGGAGCAAGGATTGGAAGCAGTGAGATATCGAGGTATTAGATACAAAACAGTGGTTACAAAAGTAGTGCAAATCTTTTCTCACAATCCTGTAAGAACATCAGATTTGTGTCACATATGAGTGGAAAAGTTGGAATTGAGCTGCAGCTTTATTTTGTTTGACAAACATTGAATGGAAAGTTGTACGTAACACTCTATAATAAGGAGTCAGGCTCTCATGGTTTAATGTTGGTGCAGGTTCTTTTAATAATATTCATGAAAAAAATAATCTGAATAAACAAAGACAGACAATAATAATTCTAAAGATTAAACTGAACAAATCAGCATGTTCAGACTAGATTATAGTTAGTAATCATAAAAAAAACTGTAGTGAAACTAAAAAACAAAAAACACTTAACAGACAGACCTGTTTTGGGTGAATGAAATACTGATAAATCACTAAATACATATTTATCACTTTCCCAAATTTAACACTTTCTGTCTGTATGAAGAAAAACTCTAAATAAAGGATCTGCCTAAGTGTGTGTGAGAATAATGTCACAGGACAAATAATACAGCCAATCGATATGAAAATAAAAAAAAATTAACAAATATTATTAAATAAATGTATAGTGTTGAGATATTTCAAAATTGTATTTCAAGATAAACTTAATGAGTGCCCTAGGAGGAAGCTTCCTTCTTAGTACACTATGGTGGAATGAGCCTGTGGTTAATAGTGCTGTAAGAAAGTGTCTCCTGGAAGGGATGAAGGGTATTTTTCATGATGGCATCCAATTTGGTTTTATATATTGTGGAACGAGCCCCGGACACAGACAGACGGACAACGTTTTCTCACCCAGCACACACATATTTATTTACAATATTTACAAGTTTTTAGTTCGTGCACGTTCCAGTGCCTCTGCACCGATCCCCAAAAGTCCAGGTTTCTCTCTCCAGTGCCTTTCTTCAGGCCACCTCCACTCCTTTCTAGCAAGACCCCCGTCCACTTCCATCCGACTCCAGTCATCAAATGTAGGGAGGCAGCCCCTTTTATACTAGCCGGATGGGCTCCAGTTGCTTCCTGACACTCCTCCGCGGACACTCCCCTGTGTGGCGGACGTGCCGGCTGCGCACCTGGAAGCCCTCCGGGTGTCCCCAGTCTTCTTCCCCCCAGCACTTCCTGGTGTGGCGGAAGTGCTGAGGTCCAGGGCTCTCCAGGCACCGAAGTGCCCCATGGCGGTGACCACAGGCCCCTACAGGGTTGAGCTTCCAAGCTCTGCACCCGTGGTCCCCAGTGCAACCAGGGCGATCGCCCCCTCGTGGTCTGGAGGAGGTGCAAGCCCTCCTCCGGTCCTCCCGGCTGGGTGCCACCCCCAGCCGTGTGCCACAGTATATGTGTATATATATATATATATATATTAGGGCTAGGAAGGGAAAACATTTAGAAATTATAAGAAATTAATTGCATCTAACATTAAAACGTGTAATTTATAAAATTAATACTTAAATCATGAAGTAAATACACACTAGATCACAAATTTAATTTAAAATCAACATAAAAGAATGAAAAAAATCAATGGCATAGATTAAGCTTACACAATGACCTTAAACCTGAACTTTTAACAAAATACTTCTTGAGCAAGTACAACCTGAATTTGAATGCATTCCTAAAAGGCAACTTGAAAAGAAGGCAATAAGGAAACAAGGCCAACATATTATCAGATTCGCATAGTGTATGAGATACAGACATGTTAAAGTAAAAATTAAAAGATCGACATGACTGTTGACATTGAATGTACTGCTGAAGACTGATTTAATTGAAAGAATAAGCATCTCTTAAATACTATCCTCAATTGTACATCAACATCAAGGACTTGATAATTATACTCTAAACAAGTGTTTTTCAATTGGTGTGCCGTGGAAATAGCAGTGTAGTGTCCTTGGGTCTAGACCTGAGACAGACACATTCTCCAGTTGGCCAAGACCTATCTGAGGAGGACAAGACTACCTGGACAAGACAACATAAAAGCAGCTCTGCAATTGCCATTTTGCAGACACAGCACTTAATGAGCACTTTAACAGCCAGGAGACATGTCAGGGGACAATCATCTTGGGTGCATGTTCGCAGAGCCAAGGGATAGTGGGTATATGAGTTGCCTCTGACCCTGGGTCAGTGGAGTGAGACAGAGAGGGTACAAAGGGACAAAGTAGCTGGAAATGGCAAAGTGCTCACTTAGTGCTGCATCTGCAAACAGCAATCTCCGAGCTGCTTTTATTGACGCCCCTCTCTTCTGCCTCTTTGAACAGTTTAGCACGTGTATAGATTTAATCGTTTTGTGGTTTGTAGAATCATGGTGTGCCTTAGGATTTTTTGGGTTACAAAAAGTGTGCCACCACAGAAAAATGGTTGGAAAACATTGATCTACCTACACCTTTGTTATCTTGCTTAAAAAATGACACTGTGGATTACTTGGATGGTTATGTTGCTTTATATACATATATCCATAGGCCTAATCACAATCTGATTATTTGGATGGTTACCTACCAGGTAACTCCCTCTCAGTTGCAAGAAGCAGGTGCATATATATATGCACACACAGTGCTTGCCACATTACAATATTTGTGATTATGTTTTATTGTTAAGTAACTTTACAACTTATCAATAGAAACTGTCTCTGAATAGAGAGGCGCGAGTGCCTTCATGTGTACACAGTACAGTGAAAATCCAACCAACATGCAACATTCACTTCTACATATAGCAAATATTCTTATTTTACATATTATATTTCCCTGTAAAGGTTTGCGGGGGAAAGCATGAAAATGCAAGGGCATTTAAGGTACAACAAAAGAAATGTTTGCTCAGTTGCAAACACTGTAGTATATTAGGTAATCAGTATTAACATCATCATCATTTTCAAACTCTCCTCCTCTGTTTCTTGGTTTGGAAGGGTTGAGGGAATTGGGGTTTGGCAGGGTGTTTCTGAGAAGCATTGGGAGCAAGACAGTAACAAGGGCCAAATTGAAGGCTACTCATTCCACACACACACACACACACACGCTAACACTAACAATGGGCCAGTTTAGAGTGGCCAGTTAACCAAACCTATATGTCTTTGGGGATGTGGGAGGAAAAGATGGAGTACCCTGAATAAAGCTCAAGAAGACATGCGGAAAACATGTAATCTTCACTCAGACACAGGTCAGGCTCAGGATTCAAGCCAAGGACGCTGGGTCCATTAAGCAGCAGTACTAACCCTTGAAATTATGGCCTGCACTTAAAGATTATGCCATGAACTATGTGTACATTAGTATTACAAAAACTGCACAAAAAGGTTGCATGCTTGAAAATAAACATCAGGAACACCTATAATAAATTATAAATGATAAAGTTAATGAAAAGAAATAATTTTTCACAAAAGTAACATTATGGAAAATTACAGTAGAAAAGCTTTATCCACCATTTTTCTAAACCACTTAATTGGTTCAGTGTCACGGGAAGCCAGTACCTAAGATCTAAAAAATTCAAACATAAATTATAATTACAGTGAACAGGAATGTGAAAATGGTAACTGCTTTTGAAATAAACAAAAAAAGTAGCAGCCTTATACTGTCAGACATACAGAAGTAATCTAAAATTGTCAAGGTATGCATCCATCTGTCTATCCATCTACTCATCCACTTACTGGAACTGCTTAATCCAATATATTGTCAAAGAGGACAGATGCCTAATGCAGCAGCACCAGGCATGTACATGTCAGTCACATACTGTACAAGCAAAACAACTAATGCACAAATACTTTACCTGCATGCACTAACCTGCATGCCTGACCTGTTGAATGTAGGAAGAAACCAAACTACATACATTACAAAAATATTAAAAAGTATTCTTCCTAAGATTATTTATGTGTATGCCTATTATAGGCTCATGCAGTTCTGAGTTTAATCCTATACTGTCTATGCTGCTGCCAGAATACACTTGGATACACTTGGGGAAACTCATGTGCAGAAAAAGAAAATAGACAGAGAAAATTTAAGATTGGGATTTATAATGTGCTTTAGGCTGGATTAATCAAAGTTGTTTGCTCATGAATGCAATGTCAGCCATAATACATCCATAGGGTATCATAGATGCCATTATATACTGAAGCAACCTGTGTATATCTCATATTGAGTATCTACAGATAGGAAAACTTTTTAAACTAAATTACCAAAAAATATAATAAGCCTTTAAAGATGCATTTAAATATCTACAATACTTTGAACAACTTCTAAATCATCCACTTTCAAAAATGGTTTAGAAGAAGATGATTTAAAATTTCCTGTACTAAAAATTTTCAGAAGACATAATTGAAACATGGTCATGGGGATAAGTGTCAATGTGATTCAGTTTGTGAACAGTGTGCCTTCATAACTATTTCTTTTGACAGCTCCTCCTAGAGGTTTAAGCAGTATACTAAATATAATACTAAAGACTACAAGTAACCAAAATCAAATAAAACACTCTTAGGGATAGTATTCTATATTCTGTCAAGATGAGAGCAGCATAAGGGTCCACTGAAATTTATAATTTCAAAAATATGCCCAAATAGTATGCCAGAGAAAGTATAGTACAGCCATTTCAATAACACATCTTTAGCTGTATATGTATTCAGTGACCATATAACAAAATGAAAAATAAACATTCGGGGATCACAATTCAAGATAATCACTCTCAGACCTTTACAACATAAAGCCATGTATTTCTGGCAATTTTTGTCACCCACAACATAAACATATATAAACATTATCACATGACTTAAGTCAGTCAGTCTATTTTTCATGCCCCTTCCATCACAACTGCACCGGTACTAGATGAAATGACAGTATGATATATACAATTTATTTCGGTCATTTTTATTTTTTTTATTGAAAATGAGTGGATAACCTGGTATTTGGATGCTGGTGAGCAGAAAAATATACTTTAAGTGAACAATTCACTCACAATAATACATTGCCTGGGAATTACTTTTCTTGCTTGCTTCTATTGACTGTGCCGATTAGGAATACAATCAGCCCAAGAGTTCAATGTATCTAAGGCAATTTGGATACAGTGTTAGACAGCTGCAGTGTTAGGGTGAATTAAACTCTATTGAACCAGTATCTGTATCTGTAAAATAATCTAGAAGCAGTGAGCTAAACAAATTAATAAAGGACATGCAATTACATCACTCATTTCTTCTAAAATGTGAGCTATGCAGGGTGGTTGTATTTATAAGTTGAAATGAACTTATGGGCTGAATGGCTTCCTCTGCTTTGTCTCAGTTCTCATGTTCTTAACACATTTTACTCTGTTGACAAAACTGAGGGAAAAAGAAGAAGAATTAGGGCAGCACTGGATGTATATAGCGAGATGCAATGGCAAGAAGGAGACAGATGTTCACATCCCAAGAGCTCCATGTGTGGAATTTGTATGTTCTCCCCGTGTCTGCGTGGGTCTCCTCCAAGTGCTCCAGTTTCCTTCCACTGCCCAAAGATACACAGGTTATGCAAAATGTCAAGGTTAAGTTGGCCCTAGTATATGTATATGTGTGTGTTTGTGTGTTTTAGTCCTGCAATACACTGGTACCCTGTCCAGGGATTGTTCTTGCTTTGCACCCTTGCTGGGATTAGCTCCAGCTTCCACACAACCCTGGCCTGGATAAGTGGGTTAAGAAAATGGATGTAAAAAAAGACTAAAAGTAAAACTTATTGAAAAAAGAGGGTGGAAAATTATAATTATGTACTTAGCTGTAATTAGAACCCTTGCCTTCAGATTCACTGCTTTAAAATCAAAATATACATTACATTAATGCCATACTAATGACATTTCAAAGTCAAAAGTCAAAGTGAACTTTATTTTCATCTCAACAATATACAAGTACAGTATACAGATAGAAAAAATTGCGAAGCTCAGGGTCCACAGTGTAACAACATGATGTGCAAATAATAATTTAAAAATAGAATTAAAATTTAAAAATTTATAAATTAAAAAGTAAAAATTAAAACGCAAACAAGACAAGACATTGTGCAAAGATAGGACAAAGAACTAGCAGCAATATTGATGTGTAAGATATGTAATATAATAAATAAATAATAAATAATAGATATAGATAATACAGAAGTTATTAGTGTATGTTAATAGTTTTTTAAGACGTGTAAACAATGACAGGTCAGAATGTTTCACAGCAGAAGGATATCAAGAGTGTCAAAATACTTAAAGGTCAGTATGAGATTTTCAGTTCTTTTATCCCTGCACACTCGTCTTTGCAGGACAGTGGTTTTCATGTATAAAAGTTCTGTTTTTTAGAGGTGGTTGAGGCTGTGTGTTAGGTCCCAGGGGGCAGCCTGGTGTTAAGGAGTCTAACAGCTCTTGGGGTAAAAACTCTCCTGCAGCCTGGCAGATTTGGCTTTGATGCTGCAATATCTTCTCTTGGATGGCAGAAGTGTGAAAAGTCAATGTGAGGGGTGTAAGGGGTCCTGCACAATGTTGCAGGCCTTGCGGACACTGCGTTTGTAAAATATGTCCTGTAGTGAAGGGAGAGGCACCCCAATAATGTTCTCTGCTGTCTTCACTATTCTTTGCAGGTGCTTGCGGTCGGATATGTTGCAGTTTCCATACTAAACAGTGATGTAGCTGGTCAGGACACTCTCCATGGTGCCTCTGTAGAACATGGTGAGGATGGAAGGGGGAAGACGTGCTCGCTTCAGCCGCCTCAGGAAGTTTAGTCTCTGCTGGGCTTTCTTGATTAGTGATGAGGTGTTATGTGTCCACGTAAGTTCCTCAGTTATGTGCACACCGATGAACTTGGTACTCCTAACAATCTCCACATCTAAACCGTTGATGCTGAGTGGGATGTGGGCAGGACGTGATTTTCTGAAGTCCACGATTATCTCTTATGTCAAGTCGAAATTGAGAGATAGATTGTTGTCTTCACACCATGCGGACAGCTGTTTCACCTCATCTCTGTATGCTCTTTCATCATCCCTGCTTATCAGTCCCAGCACCGTCGTATCATCCGCAAACTTGATGATGTGGTTGGTGTTGTGCGTGGCGGTGCAGTCGTGAGTCAGCAGGGTGAACAGCAGTGGACTAAGCACACAGCCCTGCGGTGCTCCAGTGTTCAGTGTGATGATGCTGGAAGTGTTGCGGCCCATCCAAACTGACTGGGGCCTCTCTGTCAAGAAGTCCAGGATCCAATTGCAGAGGGTGGTGTTCAGGCCCAACCTGCTCAGTTTTACAACCAGCTTTGGAGGGATGATTGTGTTGAAGGCAGAGCTAAAGTCTATGAATAGCATCCTGACATATGTGTCTTTTTTATCCAGATGTGTCAGGGAGAGGTGAAGGGCAGAGCATATGGCATCCTCAGTTGACCTGTTTGAGCAGTATGCAAACTGAAAATGGTCAAGGGAGGCAGGGAGATTAGTCTTTATGTGTGACATGACTAACGAAGCACTTCATTATGATTGGCGTGAGTGCAACTGGTCGGTAGTCATTCAGGCATGTCACTGATGATTTCTTCGGCACTGATATGATGGTGGTTGACTTGAAGCATGCAGGGACTGACGACTGGCTCAGAGATGTGTTGAAGATGTCTGTGAGGACACCAGCCAGTTGACTGGCACATTCTTTGAGCACAAGACCAGGTATGTTGTCAGGTCCTGCAGCATTGTGTGGATTGACTCTGGATAGAGTCCTCCTCACATCTGTTATGGAGAGACAGAGTGCTTTGTCAGTGGAGGAAGGTGTTGCTTTTCTCGCAGGCTCTTTGTTCTGTGCCTCAAACCGTGCAAAGAAGTTGTTCAGCTCATCTGGAAGGGAGGCATCACCATCACTGCTGTGTGAGTTGGGCTTGTAGTTTGTAATTGCCTGAACGCCCTGCCACATACGACGAGTGTCTCTGGTGCTGCTGAATTGTTTGTTGATCTTCTGCACGTATGCCCACTTAGTTCTCCTTATAGCGCGAGACAGGTTGGCTCTGGTCACCCTGGTGGCGGCCTTGTCTCCAGATCTGAAGGCTGCATTTCTGATCTTGAGTAGCTTGTGCACTTCTCTTGTCATCCAGGGCTTTTGGTTGGCTCTTATGGTAACATCCTTGGTAACAGTAACATCCTCTATGCATTTGGAGATGTAGCCAGTCACAGAGTCTGTGTACTCCTCCAGTTTGATGGAGTCACCATCCATAGCAGCCTCCCTGAAAATGTCCCAGTCTGTCAATTCGAAGAAGTCTTGGAGAGCTGAAACCGCACCAACCTGCCACACTCCGATGCTCTTGCGGGCTGGTTTAGTGCGCTTCAGCAGGGACTTGTATGCAGGGACCATAAAAACGCTGATATGATCTGAACAGCCCAGGTGAGGGTGGGGTAGGGCCTTGTAGGCGTCAGGAGCGCTCGTGTAAACAGCTTCCCCCTCTAGTAGCAAAGTTCACAATCTGGGAGAATTTTGGGAGAAATGACTTCAAGTTGGCATGATTGAAGTCTCCAGCAATAATGAAAAATGCCTCGGGGTGCATCGTTTGCAGTTTGCTGATAATCTCATAGAGTTCTGCTAGCACATGGTTAGCATGTGCGCTAGGCGGGAAGTAGACGGCCACCACCATCATGCAACTGTATTCCCTCGGTAGGTAGAAAGGCCGACACCTTACTGATAAAACCTCTATCAACGGGGAACAGTGTCGCGCAACTGAGGCAGCGTTCGTACTCCACTCTCTGTTCACATAAACACACAGTCCGCCCCCGCGGGTCTTACTGGACAAAGAGGCGTCTCTGTCCGCTCTTCTAGCTGGATGGTCGAGTCTGCAATGTTTTCCTGGAGCCATGTCTCAGTGAAAATAAAGATGCAGCAGTCTCTCATTTCCCACTGCTTGGTCCGCTGCAGCTTTATATAATCCAGCTTGTTGTCCAGCGATCGGACGTTCGCAAGCAGAATAGACGGTATCGCAGGTCTGGTGGGGTTAGTTTTTAGCCTTGTGCTAACACCGCCACGTTTACCTCGTTTATGCTTCCGATCGCTGCGCTTGCGTTTTCGCCAACTCAGCTTCTCAGGCTGCCGAATTAAGCAAAGGCTGCGGAGCGTCTCTGTCACCTCAATGGATATATCGGCGCAGTTTCTTTGGAAATCGAGCAGGATTTGCCACTCGTAAATGTATGTCTGCGTACTACTATCACTTAAATCTACTTTTTTTCTTATACTAGTTGACAAAGATGAACAAAGACTAACACTAAACACAGTGGACTCGGAAGCTCTGTTGTTTGTTTAATCAAATTACTGGTATTGCAAAATGCTGGATTTTATTTATTGGGTGTCAAAATCGATATATGATGCAATTGCTCATATCCATGACACATCCATTCAATGTGTTGCCTGATAAGAGGCCAATTTATCCTTCAATATTTTCTGTACTTTATCAGCAGAGCATAACTACAATTTTGCTAGTTACTAGAAAATGTAACATAAGACTCTGTAAGATTTCTTGATTTGATCAAATCATTCATTCTCCAAAGTAATTAAAGCTCATTTTGTTGTCTTTGAAGCCTTCACAAATAGCACATCTGATCCTGTTTTTGGGTATACTGCTCTGAGGCCTACACTCTCAGGCCTACACTAATTGCATTTTGGTTTTTGACACATAAAAATGTATAAACCAAAGTCACTGGAAATGATATTCTCCTACAGTATGGTTTTGAAAACCCAAAGAAGATAGCTACAGCATTAAGCATTAGTAATTACCAAATCATGTCATACCTTGTCAATATACCATGCAACTTCCAGAAAATGTTAGCTAACACAGCATTCTCAGACTTACTTAAACCAATTCAGGGTTGTGAGAGACCATAACCTATCCCAGTAGCATTAGCTGCAGGGAATGACCCAGCCCTGAGCAGTGTGCCAGTCCATCACAGAGCCAAATTGCACATACAGTAGTTCCATAGTCTCACATTGCTAATCTAAATTCACCAACAAGACATGTTCTTACTCAGGTCATTTCCTAGTTTAAAAAGGTTGTCAAACCATCAAAACATTGGAAAACTCTGTTGCTTAGTAAGTTGCTTCCAAGATGGAAATATTTAGCATTTATCCTGTTACCCAGAATAGTGTTTATCTTTTTACCAAGCCTGTGTTATGTTACACTACATCTTTACTTTAACTTCTAATAAAGCAATTTAGGTAGCTAAACCAGCACAAATATCTTCTAAAGGCACTGGAAAGGTTTTTATTGAGTATATGGCATTTTCAGACTAATACTATCCAAAATTATCTTCAATGAAAGACCTTAAAAAAAGCATTTTTTAACAGTCATTTAAATTTGACATGGTGATAATCATTTGAATACTCTGTAGATGGCAATGACAAACTAAAACAGTGGACTCTAAAGCACAGGGTTATAGGTTCAATACATATCACTAACTCATTGTACAGCCATGCAGCAATGGCAAGTCACTTAACCTAAAGAAATAAAATGAATAAAACAAAAGTTTTTTTTTATTTTTTTGTGTGTGTGTGTGTTTGTGTCACATTGTGGCCTGGCAGAATATACAGGTGACTTTACAATGAAAAGAAAAAAAAATGAATCAAGTTTGTTTTCTTTTTTTTTTTTTTTTAACATGAAAATCATACATCTTGATGTTGTGTTGATAGATTAAAGAAGAAAATCATAAAACAATAAACAAAATTTTCAATATTCACAAAAAAATTAATTTGCATAAATTGATAATCTATAGTTTTATATTACTGTCAGAACATCATCAATTTTAAAGATACTGGAAAAAAATGCTATTAAGGTTTTAAGACAGCAAACTAACTAGATAATGTGCTTGTGTTAAACATAGTATATGGTAATGGCACTGCCAATACCAGCCAGGTTATCCACATCACACCAGCTCCCTCACACCCTCTAGCTACAGCAAATGTGTACTGCAAGAGATTGTGCAAAAAGATGGGTAAGGTAAAATTATTAGCTTTTTTCTTTTTTTCTTCTTCACACTAG
>JANRMT010062806.1:48724540-48762313 GCA_026402145.1 Polypterus bichir lapradei
TTTTTTTTCTCCCTAAATAATAAAAACCATCATTTAAAAACTGCATTTTATGTTTACTTGTGTTATATTTGACTAATGGTTACATGTGTTTGATGATCAGAAACATTTTGTGTGACAAACATGCAAAAGAATAAGAAATCAGGAAGGGGGCAAATAGTTTTTCACACCACTGTATGTATATGAGTTTTTTCATGAGTTTTTCATGACTGTATATATATCAAGTGATTTCTTGATTGAAACAGGTGTGGCAGTAATCAGGCCTGGGGGTGGCTACGGAAATTGAACTCAGGTGTGATACACCACAGTTAGGTTATTGTTTAACAAGGGGGCAATTACTTTTTCATACAGGGTCATGTAGGTTTGGATTTTTTTTCTCCCTAAATAATAAAAACCATCATTTAAAAACTGCATTTTGTGTTTACTTGTGTTATATTTGACTAATGGTTACATGTGTTTGATGATCAGAAACATTTTGTGTGACAAACATGCAAAAGAATAAGAAATCAGGAAGGGGGAAATAGTTTTTCACACCACTGTATGTATGTATGTATTATGTATATGAGTTTATATCTCATCTAAACTATATGTTTAATAATATTTACCATATTTCTTCTGAATCTGCATGTTATCCCTGTGTCCATAAAAATTTTCTCTTAAATCTCTGGTTTCCAAAATATATCCCAATAACATGTAGGTTATATTGGCTGATGATCCTTAACTGTATGTGAGGCCATAGGTAATAAATGAGTGTGCCCTGTAAACGATATGCACTCTAATAAGAGTTGTTTTCCGCTTTGTAAATGAAGCTGCCACAATAGGCTCCAGCACCACACAAACTTGGAATATGGAAGCTAGTTTGGCAGATGGATGGATGTATTTGTTTTAAGAATGTAAATTTTTCAAGTCCCTATGTGGTTAAATATAAACAACCAAGTCATCTATCCAAGACCAAGGAGGAAGGGTTCAATGCCTGGCTCAGTTACTGTTTGTGTGGAGATGGCAGTTCTTCCAGTGTTGGTGTGGATTTTCTTCTGGTGTTCATCTTTCCTCCCATACCCCAATGATGTGCAGCATTTAGGCTGACTGGCAATTGTTATAGTAAACTGCCTTTGAAAAAAGATTATTATAATAGCTTGTAATTGCCAGTCAGCCTTAAGGCTACGTATCACTGGGGTGTGGGAGGAACGACTGAAGCATCAAAAGTAAATCCAAGTGTGGGTTCTAGAATTATCACTAGATTTACAGTTATTGTTTTACCCAAAAACATACTGAAACAACATTTAGAAAAATAAAATTCTTTTTCAAGATGAGGCTTAGTGACCCATCATAGGAATTCTCTCTTTTAAAGCTAAATAATTTATGGACAAATTAAAATAATTATCTTATCATTTTGTCTCATTTTTACCAACAGATGTTCCAATAAAACAAGTTCATTATGCTGGTCATATACTGTATCTTCAATTGCAATTCTTCCATCCATCCAGTGTCACTGATTGTGTTCAAAATTTTTATGGACAGAATTTCTAGTTGCAGTCAAGAAATGGAGAACATCTAGCTCTATGACCTCAGAATTATATCTCTGATATTTGAGGTTGATGTGGTCCCACTGTCTTCATCATGCTGTGACCCTAAACACACATTGGGGTAGTTTGCAGCTGAGTGTGAAGTTTTAGGGATGAGGATCAACACCTTCAAGTCCAAGGTCATGGCTCTCGACCAGAAAAGGGTGAAGTACCCTCTCCAGGTGTAGGGTTAAGCAACTAGGAGGAGACCTAGGGACAGACCCAGGACATGCTGGAGAGATTATATTTCTTGGTTGGCCTGAAAACACATCAGTATCCTCCCGGAGGAGTTGAAGGAAGTTAGGAGAAAAGGGATGTCTGGCATCTTTGCTTGGATTGCTGCCCCCATGACCTGGACCCAGTTGAGCAGCAGATAATGGATGGATGGATGGATGGATGGATGGATGGATATTTCAATTTCACCTTCAGAGTAAGATGTAGTATACTGCAGAAAATTGAAGTACCTTCTGACTCACTGACTTGTTTATTTGCCACATATCTTAAATAATGCAGAGTTGAACTAACTTGCAAATGTTTGTGTACTTTAAAAAAAGTAATTTTCCTGAAATTCTGTGAATTTTAAGAGATCCTGCAATGATAATAAGGCTTCTTACTTTTAAAAATCAAGGGCTTTACATGTTAGGGCAACATAGGCAAATAATCACAAGATAAGACCATGCACAAAGACAAGTCAGCAGTGAAATAACTTAAGTGAATGAAACTAAGTCTGTATAAATATAAGGAAAACAAAAATAAAGCAAGCAAAATCCTTCATAATATATTATATTATTAATTAGTATATTAATAAAAGCTGTTCAATACAAGATAAAAGTTTATAGCTCTGTCAATTAAAACTAAAACAACTTAAACTTACATTTTTAAAAAGATAGTATACTAGTATTCAAGAGAGCATATTTTATTTGTTTGATTCTTATAAAGCATTATATACCAGCATATTAAAGTACTGATTTTTTATCAGGTAAAACTAAGGATGATATTTCTTTAGCCTATAATACAATTTCTGGGAGGGTTTTAACAAGGTACTAGAGATAATTCTTGCAGTTGTGTGTATTTCAATTTTTCTTACATACATGCCATTTTTTATTTTTAATGAAATGTTTATTAATGTGTTAAGAAGATTGTAGTTTAAAATGAATTAAAAATAAAAATTAGAAAACCTAAAATTTCCATATGTTTAATTTACAAAAACTCTATAGTGTACAGCCTGAAATTCATAAGTGGCTAAGAGAGGGAAATTTTTTGGCAGCACCAAATTGGTAGAGTGATTTATTGGCTTTGAGGCATTTCAGCGTAGGATTTATAAACAATGATATGATCATCGTGAACTACCAAATTTATCTTACCATCTGAACATGCTAACTCCTGATGCTTTCATTTTCTAAACCTCTCCCTCCATTTTTATGTCTCTTACAATTTAAGGTACCTTTGTAAATAAAATGTACTATTATTAAATCCAACTTGTAAATATAAAATTGTTATTTCAGAATTCCTGCA
This sequence comes from Polypterus bichir lapradei, assembly GCA_026402145.1. Classification (NCBI taxonomy): domain Eukaryota; kingdom Metazoa; phylum Chordata; class Cladistia; order Polypteriformes; family Polypteridae; genus Polypterus; species Polypterus bichir. The sequence goes on from JANRMT010062806.1 coordinate 48,727,618, forward strand.
AAACATCCTTTGTTCTGTTTTCAAGCTGCTTCACATAACTGATCAGATATTGCTATTAGTTATGTCTGTATACCATTGGTTCCTAAACTTTTTGTCTCATGACCCAATCTTGCCCAGCATAATGACCTAGTCCATCAGATCCGGGCTGTGGGAGGTTGGGGGGTGGGGGTCCTCTTTGGAGAGTCGCCACTAACAGTTACAGTTAGTCCCCCTTGGAGAATCGCTGCTGACAGTCAGATTGTCCTCCTTTGGAGAACTGTAGCCGACAGACATAGACAGACACTTCACAACCTGCACATGACCCTTTTCCATTGAATAAAACAGTGAGTAACAACCACGTGTGATCCAAAAGACAGCAAATCATAGTTTAAGAAAACAATGTTGTACATTAATCCAGGGTTTACCTCTGAATTGGGCAGCAATAATTACTCATAACCAGTGATGATCAAAATGTGCGGAGTTCACTTTCCTGAAAGTTTGGCGAAATCACAAACATGTTTGGGAACAATGTTAGTCTCCCTGAAATGCACTGATGTCCAAAGGGAAGGAGGAACTGAACTAGTTTTAAATGGCTTATAATCGTGCAATGGTGTTTTAATTGTCCCTGAGGTCTGCCAACTAGGCTGGACTGATTATTGTGATCTGAACTGTGAGGCAGCAGTGCTTACCACTGCACCACCATGTGCCAAACAACAAAAGATGGAGACAGAACAATAACCACAAAAATACAACAAATGCCCACAAACTAGCAATAATTATATTCCCAACAATGTTCAGCTGGATAAGTTTGTTATGTAATGGTTGGACGTATACTGTAGCCAGGTTCATTACAGTCAGAGGTTAAATGTGAAGCCCCTCTTCATTTATTAGGGTTATGTAAGTATTGTACATAACCCTAATGTACATTTATTAGGGTTGTGTAAGTATTGTACATAAGGTTGTAGTATTAAAAGGCAAATAATTATACACCCTAAATCAAATAAGTGACACTACAAGTTAAAACAACAAGAACTGACAGCTGATTGGTCTCCTCATCAAGCTCTCAAAGCAAGCAGGAATCAGCTATTTTTTTATTTCTGAAGCAATTCCATAAATGGATAAAAGTGTTAATAATCAAAGCTTTTTTCTGCCGTAAAATTGCTTCTTGAGAAATAATTGCAACTGTATCAGATTCTTCCTCTCTGTCTTTTATGGAGTGAAATGCCCTCTCTCTCCCTCTCATTCTGCTCTTCTGCTCACACACGCTATTCTTGTTTTTTTTTGTGCTCCCTCAGATACTACACTGAAACTTGTGTACCACATACCACAGGTTGAAAATCACTGATCTAAATGAATCACTTTAACAAGCTATAACTCGCTATATAGCAACATTTTAAACAAACAGTGTTACTTCATAAAAATTACGAGTACTCTTCAGAAATGTGTACCAAGCAGTGGCTACAGTGACTGAATCCCCTGCTCATCTCCCTTTATTGGCACAAGTGCCCATTTCCTTCCATTACCACCTAATAGGTGCTTAGTACAACAAGTACTATATATGTAAAATGCACATACATCCATCCATCCATTATCCAACCACTATTATCCTAACTACAGGGTCACGGGGGTCTGCTGGAGCCAATCCCAGCCAACACAGGGCGCAAGGCAGGAAACAAACCCTGGGCAAGGTGCAAGCCCACTGCAGGGCACATACACACACACCAAGCACACACTAGGGACAATTTAGAATCGCCAATGCACCTAACCTGCATGTCTTTGGACTGTGGGAGGAAACCGCAGTACCCGGAGGAAACCCACGTGGACACAGGAAGAACATGCAAACTCCATGCAGGGAGGATCCGGGAAGCAAACCCAGGTCTCCTAACTGTGAGGCGGCAGCGCTATCCACTGCGCCACCGTGTCGCCCCCCATGCACATACATACATGTACATTTTCAATGTAAGAAAAAGAAGAAAACAGCAATAATGTATTTTATTAAACTTGGGATACTATTTACTATTGCATAAAGAAATAAGTTATGATCTATAATAATTATTTTAATTGATTAAAAAAATCTATAATAAATGTTGGTGCATTGGTCACGTTGGTTTTCGATTATGTTATAACGTGGAAGGCACCCATGATGTCGGTGTTCAAGCCACACATATTCACTTTGCTTATAATGCCAACCAGTCTAAATGTGTTTTGTGGACTTGGAAAAGGCGTTCAACCATGTCCCTCAGGGAATCCCGGGGGGGGGTTTGTGTTCCAAGTATATGGGGTACCGGACACCCTCATAAGGGCTGTTTGGTCCCTGTACAACCGGTGTCAGAGCTTGGTCTGCATTGCTGGCAGTAAGTCGAACCCGTTTCCGGTGAGAGTTGGACTCCGCCAGGGCTGCCCTTTGTCACCGAATTTGTTCATAACTTTTATGGACAGAATTTCTAGGCGCAGCCAGGGTGTTGAGGGGGACCAGTTTGGTGGGCTCAGGATTGGGTCACTGCTTTTTGCAGATGATGTTGTCCTGTTTGCTTCATCAGGCTGTGATCTTCAGCTCTCACTGGATCAGTTTGCAGCCGAGCGTGAAGCGACTGGGATGGGAATCAGCACTTCCAAATCCGAGACCATGGTCCTCAGCTGGAAAAAGGTGGAGTGTCCTCTCAGGGTTGGGAGCGAGATCCTGCCCCAAGTGGAGCAGTTCAAGTATCTTGGGGTCTTATTCACGAGTGAGGGAAGAATGGAGCAGAAGATTGACAGGCGGATCGGTGCAGCGTCCGCAGTGATGTGGGCTCTGCATCAGTCTGTCGTGGCGTAAAAGGAGCTGAGCCATAAGGCAAAGCTCTCAATTTACCGGTCGATTTACGTTCCGACCCTCACCTATGGTCATGAGCTGTGTACAGTGACCAAAAGAACGAGATCGCGAATACAAGTGGCTGAAATGAGTTTCCTCCGCAGGGTGTCTGGGCTTTCCCTTAAAGATAGGGTGAGAAGCTCAGTTATCCAGGAGGAGCTCAGACTACAGCCACTGCTCCTCCGCATTGAGAGGAGTCAGATGAGGTGGCTCTGGCATCTGATCAGGATGCCTCCTGGACGCCTCCCTGGTGAGGTGTTCTGGGCACGTCTAACCGGGAGGAGGCCTAGGGGAAGACCCAGGACACGCTGGAGGGACTATGTCTCTCGACTGGCCTGGAAATGCCTCAGGATTCCCCCGGAAGAACTAGTAGAAGTGGTCGGGAAGAGGGAAGTCTGGGCATCTCTGCTCAACCTGCTGCCCCCGTGACCCAATCTCGGATAAGCGGAAGAGGATGGATAGATGGATGGAGTTCAATTTGTTTAAATCCAAATACAGATATCTGTGTAGAAAAGAGTGGCTCTCTGATCTAATGATTCTGTCCATAGAGAAAGTTACTGAATTGAGCAGAGGGATGGAAGAGACAGTCACACAAACACAAAACATGCAGAATTTGCAATTTTGAGCCCTAAGATACCTGGACAAATTTTTTGTGTAATCTCATAATACAAATCGCTGTCTCCTGCCTCCTCAGCTACTTTACTGCACAAAGCATTTGGGCCTTTCCAAACGAGCTCCAATCACACCCTCATGGGGCCTCCTCACAAAGACAATTCTTCGCAGTCACCACCTGCTGCCACCAATATCAGGCAACTAGATCCTTATGGCACCTGTATTAAAATAAACCATGCAATGGGGTAACCATCCCCTGGACAGTGCTTACTAGAAAGCTGTGGAACAGATGGGATGCTTCAAGAGAGTTCACCTTTAATTAGATGGCAGACTTCACTAATCCATAAGTGTATTCTAACTACAATAAACATGCAGGTACTTGCCCCACACAATTGATAAGTGCTTCTGTCTGTTTACAACAAAAATATCAATTCAATTCAATTCAGTTTATTTTTATGTAGCACTCTTCATATATGTGGTAAATGATAATCCACTGTGGCAAGCCCTAACGGGAGCAGCTGAAAGAAGACTCTTCACTAAATGCAGAAGCGGAGTGCTATGGCAAGTTCACAGGTAGGTGCAAATACAAATTTAAAAATAACTAATTATATAATGAATACACATATCAATATCATTATTAACAAAGATGAATTAATTGAAATCTATCAAATTCTCAAGAAATTAAAAGCACTGAAATTAAAATGGGCACTAAATAGTAACTAATTTTGTTCCATAAAGTGGCTCTTTTCCCCATTTGAGCTACTGTCCACCAAGATCTGAGCACATTCCTGATGCTCTTCATATCTGTTGCTCTCTTAGATGGGTACAGCAATCACAGGATTACCAAATAACTTTTCTCTACCCTGTATTATTTATTAATTTAACTGCAACTACTGATGGAAGTCTTACTCTGAGCAAGGTAATACAGTGCACTATACTATACAGCTGTTGGTTGCCTAAACTACTATTAAATCAACAGCTGATGAGCTTAAGGGAGCCAGGAGGTAGACCTGAACACCTACTTCCACACAAGAAATTAATATACTGTACTTTCATCTTACTAGCAAATGGTAGAACATTTACGGAATGCACTTCATTCAGCAGGATTCAATGACAGTTTCAGACCATTATATAGTGCTGTCTACTTACATATTTCAGTGACTACTGTTCAATATTTTTTAAATGTTTATAAAAGTTTAATGTATCACATTGCAACGTAACTGTATGTAGCCCCAAGAATTTTAAATGAACAAATGTTTATGTTTAAATAATATTTTAAATCTGTAACATTTAAGTTTTTAGTTGACAGCTCTGCTACAATCTCACATGGACTTGCCCACAGCAAAGGTCACATTATGTACCAATGAGCTTTTAATGTATTGTAACTGAATATTCCCAGGTATATGATTTCAAACTAAATAAAAATAGAATAAATTGCAATATATTACATAACTGATTTGCAATACTTCATATAATAATATAAACCAAAAAATAAAATCTCAATATTTTTTCATCCTGGCCCAAGTATTGGAAATAATATTTTATTGTGGGATCCCTGTAATTTCCAATGCTAAATAACATGCTAGTAAAAAGAAATATTTCTGAACCATCGGTGATCTATGCCTGCTAAAATTTAGTTACATTATACAAAAACAGAACATCTAACATAAAATCCCTTACAAAAGGCATAAAACTTGAAATGTAAGCAATAGGTAAAGTATAGTAGAGCATGAAATAATGCATTTACTTTCAAATTTTTCATAGCAGCAAATGTTTATTTAGAAGGGTACATCAGAATAAAACTGCTAACATTAAATTTCACTACAGAGAGGTCTTTGTCTTTGAATATCAAAGAAAACAATTCTCTCACATGTCAGTTACAGATATATGTTTGTGTCTGGTCTCCTTTCTGTGGGGCAGCAGCACTACCACTGCACCATCATGCTGCCCACCATTGACACATATATATGAAAAATAAGTCATATTACAAACCATAACGTCTGAGGACCTCTGTTCTCACAATTTTTCAAATTTTACTAAAAGTAAAATTTTACACTATAGTGTTGATAAAAACAGAACATTTTATTCATTAGATGTTTTAAATATGTTTGATTCTGATTAAGGTTTTAAAAATCACACATACTGTTTGCACATATGTTCAATATGGTTCAGTGGGTTTACTTGAATGATTTTATTTCCAAAATATAATAGCAAGTAATATAAAAATTACTGTGTTTAAGTTATTTTAGTACTATACCGGTAACTAGTATAATTTAACTAAGGGACTTACAGACAGCTCCCACTCAAGATTTTCCTTTGTGATCCGAAGAGTTTGGTTTTCCTGTTCAAACATGTGAAATCTAGAGGCATATTCCTGTTAGAGACAACAAGCAGAGCCCTATTAGCATTACTTACATAACTTAGAATGAAAATCAGGAACAAGAAGACAAAACATTTTAGAGACACTTAAACCAAAGACAGCATAAAGGAAGCAACATGTTTCTCAAACAGTTAAAAAGAATTTATAGAATACATTTTTGAGAAACTGCAAAAAAAAAAAAAAATCACATTAATTTAGGTCTATTGTAGATCTGATCTGTCATAGAACCAGAGAATTTGGACTATCGATATATAACTATAGTACAGGTATTACAAAACAGAATGCAAATCCCTTGATACAGTTGTTTTATATATCCCGTGTACAGGGTGTACAAATGATTAATATATTAAAACAATCTAGAAAATTTACAAGCAGTTGGCCATTGTCAGAATGCATGTTCAGCTGTGCATAAAAAAAGAAAAAGGTGTCTGAAACCTTAAGTTTGAAATCTTTAAATAAAAGAAAACTTTTTTTCTTTGAAGGTACAAAGGTTTACTCTAACCCCTATGAATTTTTATATATTTGCATAATACATTGCTTTTCCTGTAGTTATGAGCTTTAGTAGTAACCAAAAAAAGAGGTTGCAGCTAAATTCAGGTGAAAACAAGAGTTCTGTTTGAGATGGATGGGATAACTCTCTGTGACAGGATGAGGAGTTCAAAATTTCAAGGCAGCCTTTGCTACTCTGGTCTGAATTGATTCATTTGTACTAGCGAGTATGGCCCACTAAGATCAACCCCCACTAAATTTTAAAAGGCGAATCGTATAAGTTCATTATCATTTGTTCGGGCAGCACCTAGAAATTCACCATACAAAGATTGTTGCTAGAGATGAACAAGTCTAATATGAAAAAAGAGTGTGTGTGTGTGTATGCATGGATACATATTTAGAAATTTGGAGTGTACATCTAGGAAGCTAGAACAAAGATTTATTTATATGTGTATTAAAACTGAATATAAATGTTCTCTTGCTAATATAAGTATTAGATACCAGAAGGTTGTGCTTAAGAGTTTTCAGAATGTAATTGTGTGTCATAAGATTTAACTGCATTGGAATGTGTAATTAACAACAGGAGTCTTGGCATTTAACAATTTTCCTTTGACTAAAAAAAGTCAATTAGGTTAAAGAGTAAGAGAGAGAAATATTTGTTTCCATCTGTGTCCCTTAACAGCCACCTCAGCTGTAAAATGATGCTTTATCTTTCAGTGCTAAGCCAAACAGTTTCTTTCATATATTTTTAAGGTTACTGTATTGGATTTCTTTAAAGGTCAACAAAATGAGATATTTATCAATCCTGAATAAATTTAAAGTTTTTCTTTTTTTATTATTTTCTGTTTTCCTCTTAACTGTTGAAATATACTTAAAATGAACCACAATACTTTTAGCTCAGGAGAAAAGAAAGACATTCAACAATGCAGCTGAAAATGATTAACACAATCTTTCCCATATATGGGGGTATAGTTTTTCACTACGGGAAACAATAAAACAGTTGTGTTAAGCATTCTTTCTGATTGAGTCCTGTTAAGATGTAAAGTTATTTTTTTACAATAAAAAAGCATGAATTGTTTCCTTTCAAGGCCTCCAGGTGCATAGGTGTGATATTAGTACTGGCGTTTGCTTATCCTCCAAAGACTTTTTTTAATTAAGCACATATTAAGTATTTTGTTCGTTTGAAAAATCTACAGAATAAAAATATAATTAATTCAGTATTCTATAAACTTTTAAACACTTTTTTAGAAACATTTCTCAAAAATAAAGAAAAAGTAACAATATAATAAAATGTACCTTAATTTTCTTGCTTTTTAAAACACATGTAATAGAGAAAATAAATAAATGACAGCATAAAATAGACCCATAAACAAACTGAAAATCCTTGGGAATAATACATGCAGTAGCCTGGTTTTTTCAATGCTAACACTGGTACTAATTTACAGTTCATCATATTATGAGCATCAGGTATAAGAGCCCTTGGCAGTATTTGAGTTTCATTCATAGAGTAATTAATAACTTTATGCCTCAATTATTAAAATGCTGCAACTTTTTTGTGAAAATAACCTGTTTCAACAAAGCCCACTGGTATTCCACTAGCATACTGTCTGGCCATATACCATAAGACTTGCACCTTGGACCTGTGATTTAACTTCTGACACTTTTGGTTTAAGTAGGCAATGTGAATGATGTCATTGCTAAATACATATCTTTTTGTTTTAACGTATTTATGCTGTATCCGTTTATCTTCATGAAATCTGCATGTAGTAACACCTCAAGCAAACTTTGTATGCTCCCTAATTATAATATCTTCATTACTTCCAAAATGATACATTATAAGTAGCCATCATTACTGAATAGTATTAATGTGTTCAATGCATTACTAATGAATCGCATACTGTTGTATTATTATACTGACATGCAAAAACTAAAAGTATTTATTGTTTGTACATGTAATTTGAAAAATGAAAGAATAATAGTTGCCTAAATATACATGTGTTGTCTATTTTGCCAACCAGGTCCATTTGGTTTCCAGAAGTGGTGCAGATGGAAAGTATGAAGATCACATTCAATATACATTGTCACACTCTTACTCTGACGGTTGGTCTATAGTAACACACTTAGTTCTTACCACCATTTTTGCATCATTCTTACTTTTATAAGGTGCACCAATGCCAAGGAGATTTCCATGCACCCATAGGGCCTACAAAGACATTGTCTATACACTCTATTTGCCTTCACTTGGAATTCTAAAGACATTCAGGCAAAATGGGATGGTAGCCTATAAACCAATGAGTTTGTGTTTGTGACATGCCTGGTGTGAGAATTCAACAGATCTACAGACCATTTGCTCTTCTGGCTTCTCCTTTAACTTGTAGGTGTGTGTCTTGCTTGTATGTATTCTATACTTTGAATCAAATGCTGACAAGGTGCTTTTTATTTTTTTCAATTCCTTCACATCATTGCAAAAAGTACTTCTATACTTTGTCACATTGCCTACTGATACTGCCTTAATCAATTTTTCTGTTAAAACAGCTATTCATCTACATTTGAATTCTGCATGACATACAATTGGCAGACAGACAGAAACTTTTCTAATAAAATAACTTCTATAGTCAAATGAAAGATTGCTTGATGATTGTTTTAACTGCTGACACTGTCATACTTCACATTTCATTTTCCTTGCCTAAACTCTGCTGTTTTTTTTGGGAGCAGAAAATAAAATTAATATTTATTTTGCAAGTGTCTTGGTGATCATTTTTATAACACTTTCATTACAAGTTCAGTATATATGTACATTATACAGTATGTTCTATCTGTTGCTGAATTTTTTACACACAGTTATACAGAAATAACTTCAAAAAGTGTTATTTTGCTAGACATGTGTGGGATGGGTAGCAAGACAAATGATATGAACAGCATTGTTACTTGTACAAACAGATTTATCTAACAGTATAACAATTAGAGATGATGTTGGATTTCGGGATATTGCAATCCACAGTAGTTTATATAGATGAATGTCAACATTTAGTAGAAAAAAGGAATACAGTTTCATAATTTAAAAGGTATACATTTTTAAATGGAATATTCTGTGATGAAGTGCTATAGAAAAGGCAGATGACATAATTTTGACTTGTGTTTATTTCCTGAAACTCAATTTCTACATTCTCTACTGACCTTAAAAATTACCTAAACCTTTCTACTGTTAAATTGACACACCCATTCTTACACTTAACCATGACTTTTCAACTACCGTTTCATCCTTAAGAGTAACAAACCTATTTATTCCAATTCAGGCCTGCAGGGTACGGCAGCCTATCCTGGCAGCAATGGCTGTAAGGTAGGGAGTAAGCCTGAATGCTTACATTTCAGAATGTTATTTTATGACAGTTTTATTCTTGTCTCTGAAGCACTCCTGAATTTAATACTCCTTCACTTGAGTAATTTCTGCGTGGTGATCGGAAAGTGTAAGTTATACCTATTAGTACTACCAGCACTATTTTGCAATCAATTTAACTGAAATGTAACAATTTATCCAGTAACATACCTTTGGAAGAATTGGAGAAGAATCTGATACAAATATAGAAAGAACACATATAGTGCCTTTAGAAAGTACTTAGACCCCTTATGCTAAAATCGTTTAAACTAATTTCTCAACCTGTCAAGTAATCCTCAATACTGTTGAATGACAAAGGAAAAAAATATTTTAGGAATTTTTGCAAGTTTATAAAAAATAAAAATTGAAATGTCACTTTGACACAAGTATTAATAAAGTATATCATCATCACCATCATCATTCAGGCCCATTGCTAGGACACTTGAAATTTGACACTGGTGGATCCCATTCTGTTGATCACTGTTGAAATGTTTCTTCACCTTATTTGGAATCCACCTGTGGTAAATTCAATTGATTAGATATGATAAGAGAAGACATACAACTGTGTATATAAGGTCCAACACCTGACAGTGTGCATAAGAGCAAAAAAGCAAGCCATATGGTTGAGGGAATCGCCTGTTGAGCTTAGAAACACAATTGTGTCAGGGGAAATTCACAAATCTAGTGAATACTTCAAAAACATTTCTGTAGCATTGAAAGTTCCTAAGAGAAGAAAGGGGTACATAATTCTTAAATAAGTATGTAACAACCACGACTCACAGAGGTGATCAAGAACCCGATGATCACTTTGACTGAGCTACAGAGAACCTGTGTGGAGATATGAGAAACTTCCAAAAGGACAACCGCCACTGCAACACTCCACCAATATAAACTTAATAACAGAGTGGCCAGATAATATATGAAAGTCCCTTTGCCATTTGCTAAAAGGTACCTAAAGGACTCTCAGACTGTTAGAAACACAATTCTTTGGTTGGATGAAACCAAGACCGAACACTTTAGTCTCAATTCTGGAGGAAACAACACACTGCTCATCTCCCTTTTAAAACCATTCTAAAGATGAAGCGTGGTGGTAGCAGGATCATGCTGTGAGGTTTTATTTCAGTTGTAGAGAAGGAAAGATTAGCTCAGGGAAAGTTGAACAGAGCGAAGTACAGAGATCTCTTTAATGAAAACCTGCTCCAGAACACTGGGTAGACTTTGGACAGGGTATAATGTTCACCGTCCAACGGGACAATGAGCCCAAGCACAAAGCAAAGTCAATACAAGAATGGCTTAAAGTAAATTCTGTAAATGTTCCTTAGTGGACTAGCCATAGCTGACACTTCAACCCAATCGAACATCTCTTTAGAGACCTTAATATAGCTGTACATTGAGGGTCTCCATCCTACCTGAGACAGCTAGAGAGGATTTGCAAGGATGAATGGCAGAAAATTACCAAATTCAGGTGTGCAAAGCTTGTCATGTCAAACCCAGGAAAACATGTTGTAATCGTACTCAAAGGTGCTTTAACGAACTATTGAATAAAGGGTCTGAATACTTGTATCAATGTGATATATCAGTTTTTTATTTTTAACAATTATGCAAAAAATGTAAAATCTTGTTCACTTTATCATTTTGGACTATTGAGTGCTGCTTGTTGAGGGAAAAATGAATTGAAATGATTTTAGCATAAGGCTGCAACATAAAATGTGTAAAAGTGAGGTGGTTGGAATATTTCTTAAAAAGCACTGTAAGTTCTACCCAAATAGCACCTCCAACACAGAAACAAATTAGGGTCAAAGCAGCTTCAGGCATGACCATTAATTACCATTATATCATTATTCTTAATATAATGTTATTATTCTAACTTTATAATTATACACAACATCACTTTTATATTTAGGTTTTAATGAAAACAAAAAATCAGTCTCAGTTAATTCCAAAATTTGTAATGCAGCTGTTGTTTGTCAGAAATGCTATTTTAATAATTTGTTTTTCTTAGGGTTTGATTTGCAATGAGTGAAAGGATAATCAATGCTAAGCCTAATCAGACAGCTTAGCTCTCATACACCAGACAGATTTGTATCATTATCATATCAGGCAACACATGTTTGTGCTTAACAAACAAACGTCAAACGTGACGGTCAGGCTAAAATTAAATACTGTACATTTGAAATCAACGTGCTAATAGGAGATAGCAGGTAATTCCAAAATGCTATTCCTATTCCAGGTTTAAATTATTAGGAGAAAATGGAAAACTATGGTTAATATTTTTTGCCTTTCTACCCTTAACTATAGATTAAAAAAAGTGTCAAAGCACATTGCAGCAAGAAAAAATTACCCACCCAACATTGTGTAAAACAACATTACACAAATCAGAATTTAAGGGTGACCTCAGGAGACTATTAAAAGGCATAACTCACACATCATACCTTTTAAATTAAAATGCATATGTTTCTGATGTTAGAGGGAGCAACAGTACCAAGACAGCCTATTTAGACATGAGAAGAACATGTAAATCTAACTAGGACAATGACCAAGCTACTATTTAAACTTAGGTCCATGGAGAAGTGAGGTAGCATATGAAAAGTATTTTTTAATATTCATATAGTCTTATTTATTTGTATCTAAATCTTAACCAAGGAACCAAATATTACATACAAATATTTTTTTGTCTGTAACTCATTTTAAAGGAAAAAAATAATTTCCATAAAGTCAGGCAATTAATAAACATGATAACAACAAAAGGAAACAAAATATATTAATTGATCATTTGCAAAAGTGGTATAATACTTTTTGAAAACTAAATAATCATAATCTTTTTACTTACTGTTAATGTTAAAGTATAAATACAAGAAAGGCATTTAAAATAGAAAAACTGTAAATTAGCAGCCACATGCCTGCTACATTACTTTTCTGATTAAAGAAATTAACAGAGGCAAATAAAAAATACAATTCATGATTCAAAATATTCCTAGATAAAAAGATTAGATATTTCAGAAAATATTTTTACATGTGATGAGAAGGGTAATATAATATCTCACTAACTTTACTGTACCTCTATTTGTCAGATTTTTTTCTCTAGCCTAAATGGAGTTTTATTTTATTTATTTTTTTCTGTCCTCTCAGCCATCTGACCTTACCTTGCTGTCTTGTTATTCAGTCTTTAATATATATTGCCTAATCTTAACTTTTTTCTCTTCTTGTTGTTTTGCCATCTTGTAAAGCACTTTGAGCTACATTGTTGTATGAAAATGTGCTATATACAGTAAATAAATGTTGTTGCTGTACAAATCATAGATACACACACATTTCAAAACAGATGCACAAAATATGAAAATAAGTTACCTTTTGAGACACATTTGGTAATGTATATCACATGACTTTTCTAAATTAATATGGGCTTATTAATAATTAACAAAGCAGAATACCTCTGAGAAGTGAAACCAAATGCAATGTCACTAAGAAAAGACATGTAAATTGGATTGATCTATATTAACTTGTATCTATTAGGATAAAAGTACTGGCTAACTTAGGTTGCTATTAATATTGAAAGTAATATCTATATACACACACAGAGATGCAGTCACATACTATGAATATACTGAATATCATAACTGTAACTTTGCAAAACCTAAAAGTGTATTATACTGTATATACAGTATGTGCATATGTATATAAACTGTTTATGGTTAACATATTTTAATACATATACTTTGACAAAAGCTCTACTTAGCAAAAGAAATTGTGTGAATAAACCAAGACTACACAAAGAACACATTTTAAATTTCATTGTTCTGCTCTGTATAAAAGCAAATACAAATAATTTAGTCAGCCAGTCATTTTGCAACCCTCTTAGTCCTGAACAGGGTCACGGGGGTCTGCTGAAGCCTATCCCAGATAGCACAGGGCGCAAGGTAGGGACAAACTGTGGACAGGGCACCAGTCCATCGCAGGGCAAACACACACACATACACACCAATCGCACACTTGGGCCAGGTTAGGATCACCAATTCTCCTAACCTGCATGTCTTTGGACTGCGGGAGGAAACCGGAGCACTTGGAGGAAACCCACGCAGACACAGGAAGAACATGCAAACTCCACTCAGGGACAATCTGAGATGCAAACCCTGGTCTTCTTACTACGTGGCAGCAACACTACCACTGCACTACCGTGCTGCCCACGAATAAATAAAATCATTAAAAATTATATTTTCTAAGCATCCAACTACAATATGCAGTAAAAGCCTACATTCATTGTAACAGGAACATTAAATGCTGCCCTCCTTTCGCGCCTGACACACTCACCAGCTCCTTTACCTTAAGTTTTTTTTCTAGGCTGTAGACTTTCTCCTCAGAAACAATCTCCATTTCTTCAAGGCTCTGGATCAAAACCTGGTTTTGCTCAGTGAGGTCTTTCACAAATGATTGCAGAACATCCACCTTTAGCTTTAAATATACAAAACAAGGTTCAAAATTAAAAACACATATATGTGAATTATTGCTTTCATTGGAATTGACTGTTAACAAAACATAGCAATTATTTGTTACATGACTTTGTATGTTCAGCTTTTTAAATAGTATAAATTTAAAAACTGTATAACAGTCTACATGAACTGATAGAATTTTACAGCATACGAAGCCCTCTGAAAACTACATAAATTGACAGACAAACATACTGATGACCATTAATTTGCATTTAAAATATAAGCTAGTCATACAATTTTGGATCTGTCTAGCATATTCAAGCTAAACGCAAGAGCAAAGAGTTCATGGATTTTTGTCATATTAAATGTGATAAGATTCCATTTTACATATTCAGCTTTCAGATTTAATACTTCTGGATCAGAAGATGCTGCTGTTTGGGAATACTGCCTTAGTACAGTTAAATTATTGACAGAATTGGAAATTGTGCAAAGGATTTCAAAAATGAATTCAACAGTCTATTAATCAGACTTGATTCTAAAGGTTGTGAAAAACACATACTCCTAACTGCCATGTATACACTGAACACTGTTTAATTAAATCATTTTTATTGTCTGGCATTATCCTCAAGTCCTTTAAAACATGCACTATTTGACCTTTATCAAAAATGTGTTCAAACTACAATATCCTAATGTAATAGAGACTACTATTAAAGTTAACGTTTTTCCCCAAAAATTTAATAAAACATTTAACCTTGGAACTACACCTTTATCTTAATAACCACAACCTTAATGAAAAATTTCAGTCTCACTTTTCTGGAACTTGATTTAACATAGGTCGTCAATCATATTCCTTTATCCATAAAAAAGCTATAGCCATAATGTTCTTAGATGTAAAAGTGTTTAACAATACTGACTGCTGAGTTTTACTGTACCCTGGAAAATTTACTTGCACTGGATATGTCCAGATGTCTGACCAAACAAGGATAAGCTAGTTTAGAATGTAGACAGTTGAATGTTTAAGTGTTATACTATTGGTCCCGTATGCCACAAAATTAGCAAAAACTCCTGCAATGTGTAATATATTAGATTTATGGTAAATTTCTCCTCTACATTTTAGCATTAATTATTCAAATTGTACTACTCTTTAACACCACTAAATTCCTTCATAATAAAGGATATATCAATTTTTAAATTACGTTTTTGTGTTGTCTGTCTCTATATACAGTACATCAACATTTGCCATCTTAAACTGATTAACCATTTTCTAATCAAATTTTATTTAAGTCTTGATAATTTACTTGGACTTTAAATCAATGTTCCTATTAAATTGTTTTCAATATGTCCAAATTGGCAGTTCTTCCTTTAGTCCATTCTGTTGATTGATATGGCTTACCACACGTATTGCAACTGGAACAATTCTGTTGTTTTTGTTTTTTTTTTTTTAAATCTGTATGTTGCAATTAGAAGAAGTCATTCAAAAACATTGCAATCATTTTCACAATATTTCTATTTTTTCATTAATTGTTTTTAATGAAGAAAAGCAGAAACTGTAAAATCACTAGTTTTTAAAGTTAAAAAAACTTCACTGAGGTGAAAACTTTGCATACAGAGTAGAAAGGCAACAATGGCAACTGTTCACTTTGCTTTAGTTAGATCCACACTGAATTTAGGTATTAACTGTGACAGTGATCTAACCTTTAGTTGTCACATTTACATACTATTGTGGGTTTTTATTTTTTAATTATACAAGATGTGGAAAACCTAGCTCATAGATTTTTATTAAGCCTTTTGCACTTTCAGTATGACATCTGCTTGTTCCTTTATACCTTCATGTGTATGAATGCAAAAAGCACAACAGTAACACATAAGTATATATAGATTTAACTAAAAAATACCTTTTTATTTTAAAGAAAGTTACAGTATTATGGGAAATGGGAGTCAGTTTAAATGTGGTAAGATGTATAAAAAAAAAGAACTAACATCCCTAACAAATACATTATAACTACACAAAGAAAAAAAAAGTTTTATTTACAGCACATCTGCTCTTAGTCCATCCAGCAATTTGCCATACTACAATCCAGTTACGGCACCTTAGTTAAATTATTACAAATGGGTAGCATCATCTTCATTGCTATGGATGCCATCTATAATATCACAGTCAATCAATAAATATAAATTAAACTTAGCATAGACAATAGTCTTAAAACAAATTTTTCCATGAAAACGCCTACTAAATGTCTTTTGTTTCTAAAACCCAGTTTTGCAATACTTGGCAAAGGTACATTTAGCTTTTTATCTACAACTCTCTGAACCACTCTTCCAAGATCAATTTGTGAGTTTCAATCGCTTTTTCAAATGTAAATACAAATTGAAGACCCTCCAGTTCTGTGTAGCTTTCTAAGTGCAATCCCCTCATCTGTGAGTTTGTACAGTCACTAATATTTAAAGCAACTGTATCATCACTACCTTTTATTGTGATCAGCCTGCCTTTAGAACTCTAATGATTTTTTAACTTTAACTTATCATATTACCTTGCACCATCTTTTACAAGTTTATTCTATAACTTTGCCTGTAGGTAAAACTGCCACCCCTGCCTATGATTATTATATGTTACTTATTTTGTAATTTTACATCATATGTTTTTCCAGATTTTACAGCTGTTTTGCCCCTTGCTGTATTAAATCTGTCAAATATATTTTCAAGATTTTTCTTGTGTCTTCTAGAGGTGTATTTCTTGTACCCGCTACATGTGAGTATTTTGAATACAGTAACGCCTGATTGTTAAATTCTGTGTACTGGAATCTAGTTAGCCCAGGAATGTGTCTTCTGATAGTGAATACTTGTTAATGATGAAATACAAAAAAAATGTTATTAGGTGATAAATACAGATACTGTATTGCATATAATAGAAAAGTAAGTAAAAATACATATACTGTATTAATCATTTTAGGATATAAGAACTGAGAAATACTATTTAAACAAAAAAAAAGAAATTTGCCTACATAATAATATATACACTCAGATGTTATTTGTCCAACCATAAGATCCTAGGTAAAACAGGAAAGCAGTAGGAACAGGAAAAAAAGGGAAATTATACATCTCAGGACAGGAAGAATTTCATTTTAAAATGAGAAGCGCATTATGTGACAATAAAATCAGATTCACCCCCTCTCATGGTGAGTGCAATTATTATCAGTCCAACCATCCACTTTCTTATAACTTATCCAGTTTAAATTTGTGGGGAGATAGAAGTAATCCCAGCATCACGTGGGACAATGGGAATGAATTCTAGTTATGGTGTTTGTCCATCACAGAACAAACTCAAACTCATTTATCCCACAGGATTCAAACAGGACTCTAGGACATAAGACAGCAACAATGTCAATGTGCCACCCAATTTCTAATTAAGAATACTGCATTTATGCAAGGATTCCAAATAGTGTCACAGGGCAAGATGTTTTAAAGATGTTGTGGTATTAGGCTTATATCAAATTACCTAAAATTGACCTCTCAATATATTATTTTTGTTTTTAAAAATGTAATATTGCTAGATTAAACACATCAGCTAAGTGCCAGGGTGCCTTCATTTACAATTTGCAGTATTTTATTCTCAGTTTTGCTGTCTCTTATTACCAATCTCTTAGAATGAAGATATTTTTGGGCTCAATATTTGGATGTGTCCATGGAATTACTTGCATGATACACAATGGACTGAACACATTAAGAAGTAATGTCTCACATAAACATTATGAAAAACATTCACTTTTCTTTGGTTCTTGTTTTGTATATTAACAAAATATAAATTAGTTAATCATATAATGAATTTATCTTTGTTAAGTATTTCTGAATATTGATTACATGCATGCATTATGACTGGCAATTTGGAAAATGTCTCTTTTATAGACTACTAGCTGTGCTACCCATCTATAATGGGTTAAAATCAAAGTAATCAACATAAACCTGAGCGATAACGTTTGCAGTGCACCATACAATGCATATGTCTCTGTTATATGACATTTAGTATGGGATTTGTAAAAGCAGTGTTTAATGTTTGTGATGCACCATCTTTTGGAATGGCAGACACACAGCAACTGGATAGACACACAAAGACACTTACTCTTTTATTAACGTAGATATTACACTTATGCATATTATTATACTATAGTATATTGGTACATTAGTATATTATATATTAGTATATTAGTATATAGATGCTTCATTACAGTAACCATTACTTAAAGACACATCTTCGTGTTCCTTGTCAGGTTTACTCATGCCTGTATTTTGTGGAAACTATTACCACATGTTCTAAATTTTCTGTTTAACAAGATCTCTCAGTATACAAACAAGAGAAGAGCCAAGCAAAATGACACCTTTTATTGGCTAACTAAAAAGATTACAATATGCAAGCTTTCGAGGCAACTCAACTTATACAAACAAGTTAAAATACACTAAAGATAATGTGCTATCCTGTCAAAATATAGTAGCAGTATAATATTTAGGATAAACATGTTATTTTGGAATTGATGTTTTTTGATCTCTTGGCAAGCATTATATACTGTAATTGCAAGTAAACAACAAATATAATCAGGTCTCCGGTATATTAAAGCCAAATCTTCAGCGGTCCCAGCCCCCACCTTTCTTGTACATCTCTCTTGAGCTCTTGCAGAAGCCAAGGGCACAGTTCCATTCATTTTCAGGCCCATTTCCTCCTATGATTAGGCAATCAATCAATTCTAGCCCTAAGTCTCATCACGCAGTCTGGATTATCTCTCCACGTTTCTCTTTCAGTCGCACAAACTGGCACATTAATGTCAGATCAAGTATCACCACAATCTGGTTGCAGCAGTGCCCACTGGAAACTTTTCCATGTTTGTCAGAGAAGGTAGATTTATTCTCCTGCAATGAATCTTCAGAGGCAAATATTTTATATTTTTATGAAGGCTTATATGTGCTTCTAGCAATGAGAGCAATCGTAGCCACCTTCTTATTAACAAATAAAGGGCACCATGGTATTCACAGTAATAGCTCTAGGACTCCTGAAATGTATCACATTTTTCTCTGGAACAAAAAAGCCCTGGTCATACAAATATACCAGAATTATGTTGTTCTCTGCATGAAAATACAAATTAAAAACAATTGAAAAGTTTAACTGAATCAGTGAGCTTCCCTAAGCGGGATTAGCCTTTTAGCTTAATATTTTAACAAATACCTCCAGACTTTTACCTTCTGAACATATATATTACAGTGGAGAATTTACAGAGCCTGAAGTTGCCCCAGTAACATAACTTATAAGCCAAGAAACAATCCTGGAAGGTCAACTGTCCACTGCCTAACATACTCTTCATACAACCACATTGACCAATTAAATTAGCTCACAAGTCATTAAGGTTTGTGAGGATAACACACATCCCATTATAAACCCACACAAACAAAGTGAGAATGTGTAAGATTCACACAGTGACTAGTCTAAGAAGCAAACCACTGCACAAACATTTTGCCACACTGCAAAAAATACACATAAATAATTTACAGTTTGAACTAAGCACTTGTTTTTCCAGTTTAACAAAGGTCCAAAAAGCAATGCAGATTTTAAATTGGAAGAAAGCTGCTTTATGGTGTGTGACATCCATTTGCTTTTATTGTTTCAGCTCACAAAATAAAAAACAAACTGCCTCTAATAAATTAAAAAAAAATCTGTCTCCACTTTTTAAACCCCAATCAAACTCATTAAAACAGAAAAAGTAGGGAAATAGGAACATGTAAAAAATAAGAACATTAACCATTATTTAATCAGAGAAAAGATTAGTTAAAGTGATTCACGGTAAAAAAGCTTTAGTTTAATAATTACAACTGCTGAGATATCTTCATTGACCAGAATGTATTAAAAGAAATTAGGCTAAATCTGAATAACACAAAGCAAGGAAGAAGACTTGTTACAAGACTTTATAATCCTCTCATCACAATGTGTTCCAGAATGACCATCCAACTGTTCCGAAGGGCACAAAGGATGATACAGGACATTACCTAAAAAACTGGAATTCTTAACATAATGTTTAGTTTCTCTCTGCAACTTGCAGGGTAAAGTTAGTGCTTTAGGAGAAGGAAAAGAAGTGAGAAAAACCACACCACATAACCAAATAGTCAGTATAAAAGAAACTATCTCACAGCTGATGAGGCCACAACAACATGAGTACTTTGGTTGAAACTAATGTACTGCAGTGTTAAATACAGGAATATAAAGAATCATGTTTTATGTTGAACTAACTGTTTTGATCTATTTGTGAATATGGTCAAATAATGTAAGTAATAATGCCAACATCATCCACTTCACCCAAAACCACAACATCAAATTGGCTTATTTCACTCAACTATGACTCAGACCAGTTAACTGCTCTTTTTGGACATGTTAAAAACTCGAGATAAGATTTAACATGTGACACATAGTGTTGATCGGTGGTTTTCAAATCTAATATGATGTGTTGGCCGGTAACCTTCTTCGCAGAATGTTTTCCTGGTAATTTGCTGTGTAGCCAGCTTAGGCAAAAAATTTTTTCCTATGTACTCCATGATGCTTGCAAGACCAACGTGATATCAAAGAGCTGTAGCAGCCATGCGCAGGAACTTTCACACTTGCCTACTTGTAAGATCAATACAGACTTGGCCATCACTGTGTCGCAAGAACACAAGGGGGAAAAAAAGCCCACCCTGTTCCCCCATCCACCAAACAGCACTATGCAATATTTTTCCTCATCTTTAACTGCACTCCTTTCTTTGACTCGTGGCAGTTTCAACCACCTGGGGCTCTTCAAATGCCATATGTGGGTCATCAGTGAAACTAAAAGGGTAAAGCATGTTCCAAAGCCACAAAGAAACACTGTCAGATTTACATTCTGCATGCATTAAAAAAAATAAAAATTAAACAAAAATTTGCAGTATTACTAGTACTGCCAACAGATATATAACACTCATCACTGCCTGCTGGCAACAAACCACTACATGGCTAATTATGCAAGTAAATTAACAATGTGCTCTGCCACAACTTAAAACAAGCCTTAAAGGAACCTTCTCCCTCCACCAACTCACATTAGAAATCACAGGGCATATTTGAAATAATAAAAACAAATTATTTATTAATATTTACAAAGCATTTCTTTATTCTTGGATGAAAGAAGAAAGTGAAACTCATCTACACAGATAGAGGGGAAACAAAAAACACATTTCCGCTGCGCCCAGAGCTGCAACCCAAGATTGACACTCTCTCGGCACAATGATTCGTATTTTATTTATTTATTGCTAGTTTGTGACCATTTGTTGTATTTTATTTGTGGTATTCATTCTGTGTGCTTCTTTTATTATTTGCGGCACAGTGGTGCAGTGGATAGCACAGCTGCTTCACAACTCAGATCATATATTTGGCCACAATAATCGGTAAAGAATATTTGGCAGACTTTTCTGTAGCTCCCAGGGAGACTTAAAAGACTATTGCACCATTTTAATCCTCTCAAAACTAGTTCAGCTGCTAATTTACCAATGAATTTTGCAGAGTTCAGCACATTTGCCAAACATTTCATTTATTTAACAGAACTCCAGGCAAAGCGAATGCAACAGGGTTTACTATCACTGGTAACATATGTAATGAAAAGTGGGTAACAAACGAAATGGAGAACATGAATTAATTTAATTTCTTTTTATATTTATAATTATGTAAATAAGTGCAGAGTAAAATCACTATGCTCTGTAATTTTTGCTTACTGATTAATTTACAGAGCAGTCTTAAAGTACATACATTTAATTTTGTGAAAAAAGTAGTATTTGCTAAATAAATGCAGGGAAAAACTCCAAGTGTACAAACTGCAAGTGCAGTGCACTGGTAAGTAAATTAAGAAAAGTTTATTTGTGTTCAACAGGCAGCATTGAAAAGATAAACTTCCATAAGTGATTAATTAATAGAATCTCTCCAATTTGTAATAGTTACACATACGCTAGGACTTAAACAAGCCAGACTTTTTCTAACACCATATTGTGTTCAAGAAAGCATACATTGAATCTGCAACTCATTATCACCTATTATCATAATTCTTTAAATTAAAATAATTTCCCCAACATATTAATTTGTACATTTACTAAGTTTGAAAAAATGTATTTGAATCACTTGAAAATTTGCACATATTAACAGAAAACCTAATCAGATCTTCAATGAAAATCTAATATTAGATCCAAGAGACCCTGCTTAACTAGTACCATAAACTTTCCTAACCTTATTATTAACCTAACCATTACTAACCATTATTAACCTAATCCTTAAACCTAATAATCAAATGAATCGTTTAGTTATTGGTAACTGCTCTTATTGGTGAGTGTAGAAAAATCCCATGTATTTCTCTTTGCAGAATTGTTTCAGCTCAGAGACATTTGTGGGTTTTTGAGCTGAAACTTTTTTTTAAACTTATTTATCCATTGAGCAGGATTTTTGTGGATTAGTCAGTTTCATGTAGGGTAACATGAGGTGAACACTCATATTTGCATTAAGATCAGTGATTTCTGCACTGCTGGTGTGCTATTGATGCCACAGCCTATATAACCTTATGCAAGGCGAAAAAGACCTGCAGATCAACATATGTTTTATGTTTCTCTTATAAATACTAAATACTGTTTGGTGTAATCTTAGAACCTTAGAAATTACGTTGTTATTCAATCGGAGTGACAGGCATCAATAATTATATTTGATCAAAAGGACAGGACTGACATAAACCCTGCCTAATTCTTATGAAAACTATTTGAATACTAGACTGCAATTCTCCCTTTTATTTTGTAAACAAAACCTTTACATGCCATAAGCGGTGCAGTGGTAGCACTGCTACCTCATACAGTAGTAAGGAGATCATAGGGTTGCATCCTGGGTTCACATCCTGGGTCCTCCCTGCGTGAAGAGCACTTTCAGTAGTTTATTATATTATTATACTAGCAAAATACCCATGCTTCGCAGCGGAGAAGTAGTGTGTTAAATAAGTTATGAAAAAGAATAGGAAACATTTTAAATATAATGTAACATGATTGTCAATGTAATTGTTTTGTCACTGTTATGAGTGTTGCTGTCATCAAGGATTCGATTATCATTATTTCTTTCAATCAGGTTTGTATTTGGAGAACGTGTTGTGTTCAAGTTACATTCCGTGTTTGTCAACCGTTGTAAAGATAACAGGTTTCATTCATTGAAGTGTTCACTACCCAAATCGCTACTCGTGAATCTAAGATGTTTAACAGGCATTCCTGATATTAAGTTGTGGAATTGCCTGGGAGTATTTAGCGACAGCTTCTCTATGAACTTGTGGATTTGCCTGCGAGTATTTAGCGGCAGCATCTCTATTAAGTTGTGGATTTGCCTGCGAGTATTTAGCGACAACATGTCTATTAACTTGTGGATTTTTCTGTGAGTATTTAGCGACAGCATCACAAAGTTGTTTTCGTCTAGCTGCATCAGAAAATGTACCACAACGTCTGACACGCCTCCTTTTTACTGTTTTCTCACACCTTGGATTGCTGCTGTCATAATCGGTTTGAGTTTCATGGTTTGTTTTAATTACGTTAGTATTTGCAGGACTTGTGTTGAAGTGACATTCAGCATCTGTCAAGCGTTGTAAGCATACAACCAGCTTCATCGATAACTTCGCATCCAGCTTTTGAGAGTTGAAACATTCATAAACATCAAAGTGTCCACTACTCAAATCGTCACCTGTGAATCTAAGATGTTTAAGAGCCATTGGCGGTTCTCCAAAGGTGTAAAATATTTGGCCATTTCGGTACACTTGAAAGCGACAACCGAATAATTCAGTGGCAGCCATTAACTCACATGCAGAAGCATAGGTGAAGGGCTTAAGCATTTCACTCTTATAGTGCTCCTGTGTAGTATAATTATCTCCTGTACCGTCATCAGTCCACACCTTGAACCTGTCCCAGTCAATCAATACACAAGACACAATGTTCCTCCGGATATCAAGATTGAGCCTGATATGACCGTGCAATATGTAACACAGAGAATGTAAAAGGCAGGCAGCATCTCTGGGCATGGAAACCACTCGGTAAGTGACAGTTCTTTGATCGATGGTGATCACCTCGATAGACATCTCACTACCCAAATCGCTACTCATGAATCTAAGATGTGTAAGAGGCATTCCCGATATTAACTTGTAGATTTGCCTGCGAATATTTAGCAGCAGCGTGTCTATGAACTTGTGGAATTGCCTGCGAGTATTTATAGACAGCGTCTCTATGAACTTGTGGATTTGCCTGCGAGTATTTAGCGGCAGCATCTCTATTAAGTTGTGGATTTGCCTGCGAGTATTTAGCGACATCATGTCTATTAACTTGTGGATTTTTCTGCGAGTATTTAGCAACAGCGTTTCTATTAAACTTGTGGATTTGCCTGCGAGTACTTAGCGACAGCGTGTCTATTAACTTGTGGATTTTTCTGCGATTATTTGGTGGCAGCGTCACAAAGTTGTTTCCATCTAGCTGCATCAGAGAATGTACCACGACGTCTGACACGCCTCCTTTTTACTGTTTTCTCACAGCTTGGATTGCTGCTGTCATAATCGGTTTGAGTTTCATGGTTTGTTTCAATTACGTTAGTATTTGCAGGACTTTCGGCATCTGTAAAGCGTTGTAAGCATACAACCGCCTTCATCAATAACTTTGCATCATAATAAACAAACAATAAAACAGCGGAGAAGCCGTGGATTAAATAAAAAGGCTGCAGTTATCAGCAGGGAGATGTGAATACCGTGGCAAAGCAAAGAAGGGAATGAAGAGACCGGAGCAATAGACGGCCTTATATGGGTAGGCAGTCAATTACGTGGGAGGCGTGGGGATGGGGGACGCAATATAGGCAGGCAGCCAAATAGGTGGGAGGTGTGGTGATGGGAGACGCAACGCCGCCTCACACGGCGACCGAGCTGCAGGCTATGGACGTATATACAGTGGTGTGAAAAACTATTTGCCCCCTTCCTGATTTCTTATTCTTTTGCATGTTTGTCACACAAAATGTTTCTGGCATGATGTCTAGCTTTTGAGGTGCTTTTGGTCTACTTCTCTGTGTCAGGCAGCTCCTATTTAACTGATTTCTTGATTGAAACAGGTGTGGCAGTAATCAGGCCTGGGGGTGGCTACGGAAATTGAACTCAGGTGTGATACACCATAGTTAGGTTATTTTTTAACAAGGGGGCAATTACTTTTTCACACAGAGCCATGTAGGCTTGGATTTTTTATCTCCCTAAATAATAAAAACCATCATTTAAAAACTGCATTTTGTGTTTACTTGTGTCATATTTGACTAATGGTTACATGTGTTTGATGATCAGAAACATTTTGTGTGACAAGCATGCAAAAGAATAAGAAATCAGGAAGGGGGCAAATAGTTTTTCACACCACTGTATGTACGTAAGTAGGATTCAATTATGACCGTTACGCGTAGAATTTCGAAATGAAACCTGCTTAACTTTTGTAAGTAATCTGTAAGGAATAAGCCTGCCAAATTTCAGCCTTCTACCTACACGGGAAGTTGGAGAATTAGTGATGAGTGAGTCAGTCAGTCAGTGAGGGCTTTGCCTTTATTAGTATAGATATAAATATATCTATATTCAATATTTGATAACCTTATATATCAAACTCTGTTTTTTTCATGTGTACACAATATCGTACATAATTGGACAGGGGACAAATATTTTTATAACATAATAATAGAGCACTGCTGTCCATGAAGCTCTAAAAATATTTATCATATTAACTCTGATGTGAGACCAAGTTGCTACATATTAGTCGATGATGGGTCTCTACATCAAAAAACTTGTTCCAATCAGTCTCAGTTTTTTAAACAGATAAAGTCATAGTTAAAGGAGAAGACAATGCTATTACCTGAATCACATAGTCATGATCTCCAAAACCATTTCAAGCCTTTGCTAGTCTTATTGCATTGACCATTGCCTGCTAAAAATGGCCACTTGCAGATTGATACACTGAGACTATGAAAGGATATTATACATGGTTAACATTGACATTCACATATCCCATGTAATTCACACACTGATCAATTTGTCTTATGCAATGAAATGTGCAACACAAAAACAAAACCCAAGCCATTCCATAGTTGCTACCACCAGCAGGATACAAAGGCTATTGTCATATACTGGTCCTCACATCAAAATGGATCTGTAGTAATCAAGACTCATCAGACCAGGCAAAGTGTAGCTATTTCTCCAGTGTGTTTGTGTTCCTTTGTTTCTCAGTAGCTGCAGTTTTTTTCACTAACCACAGCAGAAATCTGTGGTTGATTTTTGATTGAGATACACTAGCTATGAAAAGGTACAAAAAGTCTTCTGCTCTATTATACTTACTTCTGTTATGAGGCTCAAGTTTTTTAGGTTCTATAACAATTTCGGACATCCTTTTGAGTTTGTGTTTTGTTGTGTTATTTTTAAAATCGTTACTGTGACATCACACAGTGAGGTAATTTTCACATTTGGCAGCCATGTTTGTAGTTTTTTACTCAGCCATTTTTGGTCAACCTTATAATGTGAGGGTCATCACCACTATCATATAAAAGATGAATGTGCAGCACTCAGGTTATCCCAGTTTTAAAATTTTCAAGAAAATGTGTGCAAGTTTTCTTTGGTTAGGGATTCATTTTGAATTAGCTTGGTTGCTGAATTCTCCTCACATTTTTCACTTTGTTTCTCTCTTTGCCCCATAAATTACTTAGTTTGCCAACATTGTTAGCTTTACAGGATTTGACCACTACCTCTCCTTGCCCCTTTCCTCTTATAGCCCTTTAATTCTCCTGGTCACATAATTCACAACAATCTTGGCACAGACTCAATCTGTTCCTAACACTTTCCATGCCCTGGCAAACCATCTTTTCTGTTTTCTGCAGATCAGACTAAGCATATCCATGCTCCAAGCCCCATGGAGGAATGCACCTAAAATCAGTTCAATCTCTGAAGCTTCTTTAGGAATGCATTGCCATGAATGCGATTATAATTGGCAAAGCAGGCATCGTGCTACCAGAATACAATTCCCAAGGCTTAACAAAACAACTTTACATGATAGGAGAAGATGTGCTAGAAGATTCACTAGAGACCTTAACTTCAACCACAAAATCACAAACAGACATGAAGTAGCACATGAAAATTGAATGAACATGTCTGTGTTAAAAACACATATTGATACAATAAAAACGTGTGGAAAATGCACATGCATTAAACCATGTTTCAGCATGTACATAAATGTGAATCTGCCCTAAAAGTTTGCACTACTGTTCATTTTCATTATAAAGTTGTTTTTTAAAGTAGCCTAATAAATGGTCAGTTCACATTTTCAGCTGACTCTGGAGCTCAAGGGGAGTCTTGCTTTACTATAATAACTTTTAATAAAAATGAATGCTTAGTACAAATTGCTTTCTTAGGAAAAAAAAAGTAGTCTATTGTTTTAGTCCTTCTGGCAATGATACTTTATATTTGCTAGTATAATTAAAAAAGACACTAGCTTTTTAACGTTTTACTTGATATTAAAAAATGTCTTAGATGTCACAGCTTTATAACCAATTAAAAATGCATGCAAGCCACTCACTTGTTGAATCTAGCAGACTATATTTTTCCCAACATTTAATAATGACAATGGCAATAAATTTGACACAGATAACAAACAGGAATTACAGAAAGTCTGCACAAAACTGTAATGGTGCTAGTCTTCATTATAATTTTGTGGCATTCTTGAAAGGTCAGCATGAAATCAATCAAACTGTATTTTACAGAGGCCTTTATTTGTGTGCACCATCCATCACTGATCACTTTTGAGATCATTTTTTAATGCTCAATCCAAAAAAGGTGAACAGGTTAACTATTGTACATGCTGCTACGAAAGGTTTTCACACCCACCTCGACCTTTTCATTCTCTTTTATTCTTTTTAAAATAATGTTAACCGTTTAAGAGTTGCATTATCATTCATTTCTATTTAGTTCAAAACTAACATAGGCATAGAACCTTATAACTAATATTGAAATATTGGGGAGGACTGAAGCAACAGATCACCTGAAGTAAAACATATGTATGCATTTTAAAAATCCCCTTCCAAAATTGATAATTACCCATTTTAAAAGCAGGGCTCACTATGGGCACATCATTCTCTATACTTGAGAAGGTGAAGAATAGGATAGCATTATTTAAGGATATATTTATATTAATGATGCTGACAGCTAAAGGATAAATACAAGAGGGAAAAAAACTGAATAGGGTAACAAGCCTACAGAACAACAAACAATTACAAAAAGGGAACATGCAAGCATTTGCTCGAAAATCAGGCTAAGAAAAGTGCATTAACTAAGTAAAACTAATACCCTCCATTCACTTTCTTCCACAATATGTAAAATCAAGCTATCTGAGGCATAGCAGTCAACTGTACCATTTTGGTCAGGAATAGTTAGCTGCCTGAATTTGACAATCATGAGCACTGATATTCTTTACTTCTCTTCCCATCTACTTCAAATCAAAGCAAGCATCTGCACTTTATGATAGCTAAGTGAATAATACAACTTCAAGAGTTATTCATGGGGTATATCCTGGTCACACTCCTTTCACAGGAATGAAAAGCTATACAATAACTTACAGTTATGTTTTAACATCTTGGAGGGTTGTAGATCTAAAAAATCTATTTTCCATGGACCCCAAAATAATCTCGCCTCAGTTCTCTAAGACAGTTTGTATGACTGTCTAAAAAGGAGTACACACTGCAATAATTTTGCTGTCATCAAGCCAGCATTAATTAAAAGAGCCACAAACAAATGTCCCAATTAGATTTTTCAGTTTTGTCTACAATTTTTGCCCATGAAGTAAAAGGTTGATTGTTTGAAAAATAAAACAACAACCACTTAAAACCTGTGCAGCATGGTGGCGCAGTGGAAGCGCTGCTACCTCACTTTAAGGAGACCCAGGTTTGCATCCAGGGTCCTCTCTGTGTGGAGTTTGCATATTCTCTCCATGTGTGAGTGTGTTTCCTCTGGGTGCTCCAGTTTGCTTTCACTGCCCAAAGATATGCAGTTCAGGTGAATTGCCAATGGTAAATTGCTCCTAGTGTGTGTTTGTGTGTTTTTGTCCTGTGATGGACTGGTGCCATGTTGGTGACCTATGCTAGCTGGGATAAGCCTCAATGACCCTAATCTGAATATGAGCAGGATAGAAAATGACATGATATGACATTTAAAACACCAGTACAACATTAACTACAATAACCTAAATTGGCAGAGCTCGGTTCTCTAAATACTTTTAAAATTAATTTTTGTGTGCACAGTTTGCTTGATTTTTTTGTTTTACATCCAATAGTAGCAGACATCAATATAGATGTAAAACAAGATGGATGGACAATTTGCAAGCATTTTGCCATTTACAAAAGCTGACAGTGCATGTTTCTTATTGAACGAACATGATGCTACTACAACATTTTCACTTTAGCTTTAGTTTTACAATCCATATAAAAACAGCTCCCACTTAAAGTGTGATTGCAGACTTTGGAGCATTTTCTGGAAAATAATTTTTATCCATCAATATAGGTATTTTATAGAAGTTTTATTTGCCCATCTTAGCTGGATTTCAGCCAGAAGCAGCATTCTGAAAAATGTAAGGATATACAATAAAAATTATTTAATGAGACAGACAAAAAAAAAAAAAATACAAAAAGCTTTTTGATATAAGGACACTAATTCTTTTGACAACATTGATCAACCTGTCATAGTTTGATTATAGCACAATATCTTTTACCCGCATGAAGCTAGCTAATAGAGTTATAAACTCTTCTAAAGATCAGATTTAAATCATTGTCCTTGTCAAAAGTGAGCCTGCACATGTGACGGCAACCTTTACCATTAAATGCTCTAACAAACAGTCAAATTGCCAAAAAGACTCAAATATAGTCGTATCAGAAAAATGCAGATCTGACCTAGTACGACATTTTTTACAGAGTTAAACGCTTGCAAAAAATGAAACTATTTTCTGCTTTTTAGTATTCAGAAAAGGCCTTCATTTTAATCCATTTTGTGGATATCAACACATAGATAAAGAGTAAATGTTCAGCTGTATAATACTTTATATGCTCTTTCAGGAAGGAGGTAGCTCAGGCAAGCACAAGTATCTAAACACAAAGTTATGCCACTATGGAGAAAATGCTCAAGACAACAAACGATTTTCAAGTTAAATGAGATCCTGCAAACTAATGATCACAATACACTTGTACAATGACAGCCACTGGGGGATAACTGCTATTGTATATTGTAATTGTTGCCATATGACTTGATAGCAGCTTTACAATCCAGAGTTGTTCCCATTCACAATATTCTGTTAGGCAAGGTGATTTGCAATGTGAAAGGTGTCTTAATTTACTACTGATATTATCTCATTTAGTATAAGCATAAAGATGGTTAAGCAAAAGCTGGTTGTTCTACCATCATTATATTGAAAATAATATGGTTTCGTTTAAAAAACACCTTATAGATTAGATACACACCTAATGAAGATCTAGTAAAATTCATTCCAAACTGAAAAATACTAAATCTTCATCTGAGCAACACTGAAGCTTTTCTGCTTCTATAAGCACAAATTAAGCATAAATTCTGTAATCAGTAGCAGTTTATAAGTGATTCAACTGCATATACAGTACATGTATGAAATAATTAAAAATGTAGGCATTTATGGTTACAAATGGCAAATAAAAATAAGCAATTACAAATTAAGATTTTGAGTCTATGAGAAGAGTTTATATTTACAAAAAATAAAGTATTAGACACATAATTAAATTAGGTAATAAAACAACACAAAATACAAATGCATGTTTTTGCATCATTACATTTGGATCCAGACTTGAAGGTAATGTCTGTCTACACTCGGGCATATCTCTCTATGCTGATACTAACTTCCTTCCACAAGGTGAAATACTTGTGATTTGACTAATTATTAAGAACAAATTTGCTAGTTTGATGAGAACAAGCCATTTAGACCAACACAGTTAGTCAATCTCTATCCATATTACTCTTAAAAATAAAAAAGTCCAAATTTTAAGGTCCCCACTACTATATTAGTTCAGGACATAATTGATAAGTTCTTATGGTTCATTGTGGTTAAAAATTTTACCCTTGTCCAACTTTCATCTGTGCCCCAGTATTGTTGTGGAAAAACTAATTTTAATGTAACAACTATCACCCACTTTCTTAAAACACTTAATGAATTTTACCTTTTACTATTCACTTGTTTAAACTGAAAAGATTTTTGTTTCTTCAAACTTTCCTCATAACTCATACTTAACAGTCATAGAAATAGCCCTGCTGTAGACTTGCTATAGCACTGTTATATCTTTTTTGCAATACAGAGAGTAAAACTCCACACCGTATCGCGGATGAAACTTTACAAGTGTGGTGTACTGCTTTAGAATAATCCCCCTTGACCTGTATCCAAAGTCAGCACAGCCTGCTATATAACCAAACATCCTATTTCAATTGTTTTCTGTATCTGAACCAATTTTGCACTGATCTGAACACTGTACATTGACCAATTACCTCTTTTAGCTTGATCACTTGTCTTTTGCATAGCTTACTTATTTATTGAATAGCAATAGAATATGCATGATGTGGCTGAGGTTTACACAGATTTTTTTATATATTGTAAATATTTTTTAAATACTAGGGGGCTCCACCCCCTGCTCGCTTCGCTAGCCCACCCCCGTGTTTGGTTTACCAGATATACAATTTAAAGATATTGTTATTTTCATGGGAATTGTTACATATGCATTATTTTCTCTTTTAATTTAAAAACCTTTGTAAAAACAATGCTTGTCCTTTATTTCCGGCCCCGGGCGTGATTACATCTCTTTCTCGCAGCACGTATAACGCTGCTCGCGTTGTGAAGGGGGGGCGGCTGAACGCACGCTACGGAGATGCCATCGGATCATCTGCTGTTTATCTGCTGTTGGTGAGCTGCCTGTTCTGCTTGTCACATGTCGTTGTTTTAAGAGCTGTGAGCACATGATGCATGTCTGCCAAAAGCAATCCAACAACTGCTAAGTTAGATGTCCGTGGACTTGTTTTAAATGATGGCTCACTGCCTTGTCTCGCATGATGTTGTAAAAACAATACTTGTCCTGTATTTCAGGCCCCAGGTGTGGTTAATTGTCTTTCTCGCAGGACATATAACGCTGCTCACGTTGTGAAGGGGGGGCAGCATCGATCATTTTAAAGCCTGTACAGCCGTTGTCCTTTTTGCCACTTCGTGTCTCTGCTGCTGGCGTTGTGATCACTTCTCCATGATCATAAATATACACCTGGCTGAACTGCGTTTTCTTTGAAATTAAACTTGTCGTTGCTTTAACTGTTGCGGGACCACAGATTCTCATAGCGTATGGTCCATTATTGTGTAAATCTACGTTTTGTGCATTGAATGATGCGAAGGCGAAAAGACTTTGTTTTCTGCTCTTTGCCTTTTATTTCTGACCTCGGTTTGGCCTGCTGTTTTTTCAATTACACCTGGTCCTGATGATTAATTTCCTTTTGTTTGCGCTAATGCAATCTTTATTATGCTTTTTTTGATACTGTAGCAACTGACGTAATAAAGTGTCACAAAAGTTTTACTTGAACAATTGCAACCCCAAACACAACTTTCTAGTACCCTCTACATCCCCTCATCCCCTGGGTCTTGCCCCACCCCCACCTTAACGCATCAATCAATACTCCGCCAACAGTCTTCTGTGCTGTACTCCGCCCTCTCTCAATCGGACCTAACAGTCACTTAAAACAAAAAAGGCTTCAACCTGGCTGGGACGCTACAACACTTTCAAATTTTACTGTTTTCATATTCTTTACCTTTCTCTGCATGTGTATCGCGCCATCGTTTGTTTGAGCCTTTCAAATTCCAATGCTTTCATAATCTCTTATCTGCCTTTTTTTCTCTCCAACGGTTTTGGGTCTCTTTTCTCCGTGCTGCTCTTTCTTCTTTGCTTAGTCATTGACATTTCATCTAGAACGTATTGTCCTTATACGCTTTATATGTGCTGAGAGCACAGGATCTTTGTGTGCTACGTGCCTTTACACTACTGAGTGTTTTGTTGGCTGTGCTCTCTTATTTGATATTGTTTGCGCATCGCAGGTCTTTTAAGTGTCTTCCGAGAAGATCACGTCTTGTCACCCTGCTTTTGCTTTCTAGGATTTTTTTTTTATATAATAGAAAGACATACAATAGGTTTGTATTCACTTTTTTAAAAACTATTCTTTCCCAATAACTGCTAATGCTAAAAGTCAGTTATGTTCGTTAAAATCTTCCATAATTATTTTTAACTGAACATTTGTTTATAAAAACATGATGATGCTGGAGTGAACAGACTACATTTATGTTGTCTAATACAGTAACCAGAAAACCTTTGAATAATTCAGTATGTATTTAAATGCTATGTGCATAGTGTAGTGATTTTATGGTTAATATTTAAAAGCTGCATTAACGTAAATATTGTCATTTAAAGCAATAAACAAAATACTGAAACAATAAAGAAACAATTTTTAATAATACTGTCAATTAACATGGAAACTGAACAAACGTTTGCAGCTTAATAACTACTTCTCTGCTCATGACTTAAAGAACAGTGTAAAACATATATGCACCTTTTTATGAAGAGACCAGCATGTGCCCATACATTCTAAAATAGTTAAGGCAAAAAAAAGCATTTACACTGCCTCTAAGTCACCAGGGTGACATATCTCAACAGACAACACCAGCAATTTTGACTATTTGAATCAGAAGTCATTGGCTCTAATTAAATGTCAAGGTTGAGGTCAAGAAGTCAAAAATATTGAAAAAGAAACATAATCAAGTATTCTACAAAAGATGGGGAACCGGCACCTTTGTGTGATCTATACTAATAAAAGGCAAAGCCCTCACTGACTGACTGACTGACTGACTGACTGACTCACTCACTCACTGACTCATCACTAATTCTCCAAGTTCCCGTGTAGGTAGAAGGCTGAAATTTGGCAGGCTCATTCCTTACAGCTTACTTACAAAAGTTGGGCAGGTTTCATTTCGAAATTCTACGCTTAATGGTCATAAACTGGAAGCTATTTTTCTACATATACTGTAATGGAGTTGAGATCGAAAGCCGTGGGGGGCGGAGTTTCGTGTGACATCATCACGCCTCCAACGTAATCATGTGAACTGACTGTCAACGCAGTGTGTAGAAAACCAGGAAGACCTCCAAAAAGCGCTGAAGAAAACATGCATTATATAATTGAGAAGGCAGCGAAACAATAAGAAGCGAGCGAGTGACATATACTACCATATTCATGAGTGCTGCTACTTTGGAAAGAAAGCAAGGTGTAAACCTAAACTTTAAATTAAGTTCATAGACAGGCTGCCGCTGGCGTTTCTCATGCCCACGGGTAATGCGGGATACAAGTTTAATGAGAGGACGCAGGATATAAACGAGAGTTTTGATCACTTTGTAACTAAGTTAAAATTGCAGGTGAAGGGGTGTGCTTATGCAAATTCCGAGAGACTGTGTT
>JANRMT010062806.1:48762713-48780578 GCA_026402145.1 Polypterus bichir lapradei
TTTTTTTTCTCCCTAAATAATAAAAACCATCATTTAAAAACTGCATTTTGTGTTTACTTGTGTCATATTTGACTAATGGTTACATGTGTTTGATGATCAGAAACATTTTGTGTGACAAACATGCAAAAGAATAAGAAATCAGGAAGGGGGCAAATAGTTTTTCACACCACTGTATATGTGTATATGTAGATATGTATATAGATATGTATATAGATATGAAGATATGTATGTGTATATATATGTAGACTCAAACCCATTATGACAGCAGCAATCCAAGCTGTGAGAAAACAGTAAAAAGGAGGCGTGTCAGACGTTGTGGTACATTTTCTGATGCAGCTAGACAAAAACAACTTCGTGACGCTGCCGCCAAATACACAAAAAAATTACATTGACAATCATGTTACGTTATTTTCAAAATGTTTCCTTTTCTTTTTCATACCTTCTTTAACACACTACTTCTCCGCTGCGAAGCGCGGGTATTCTGCTAGTTCCCTAATAAAAATTACAACTAAATTTCTTCATTAATCATATTGTTCTTTATCCAAAGCAACTTACAAAACAATTGAGTGAACATCAGTTAGTGGTCTATTCTGAAACAAATGTTACAAGGCTAGGTTATAAAAATTGACCAAAACATGTGAAAGATGGTCTAGACCTTATAAGTAAGCAACCATTATACAATTTAAAGCACAAGACTAGTTACATTGACTACAAAGAAGAACCTAGCATCAAAACAATTAGCAAATAAGAAGGTAAAAAAGAGATGTGGAACCCAAAAGCTTTAATGTCTATCTTACAAGATATTTTCAAGCACTGTACAGCATCTACACAACATAAGGTAAAGTAAATGAAAGTGTCGATGTGACACCAGCTGTTTTGAAATATATCCAATTAACCCTATATGAGAGAATCTTCTCACAAAATAATAGATTATCTCAATTTGAGCATCCTACAGTTAAACCTGCAAAGTAAGTCTGCACCATACAGTCAGATCATTCATATCAGAAAACATTCAATGTCATACAAAAAAAACTCACTTGGAGCGTCTCCTCCCTGTTTCCATCTAGCTGCTCAAGTCTACGAAGGCGCTGCTGGTAAAGAGCTTGAAACTCTGCCTGCAGCTTTTGCATCTCTGCAGGTCTGTGCATACCTCTAGGGGTGCCTGTATCATCCTCTACATCCAGCAAGCAACCTGTAAACAAAGGCAACAATTTCCTCAGTACATGGTTTACAAATGGTGAGATAAAACCATAATCACAGCCACGTCAAAGTATTTCAAAATATGAAATCTTCTGAACTATGAAACTATTATTTTCTTATAAACAAAAAATGAAAGGCAGGGTAAAGAAAGAATAAAATCAACTTATAGTATATTACTTAAAAAATACCTTTTTAGTTCTTTTCAACTGGTATTAACTCTCCACATAAATTTTCAGAATTTAAGAACTATATCTATAAGAAATAAGCATTAAAGTAATGAAAAGCAGATATGGCCTTGTAGTGACTAAGGGTTGATCAAAATTTCTGTGTTTGAGTCACCATCATCTAAAACTGGTAAGTTTTGAAAAATCAACTTTGATCTCAGTCAAACATTGGCATAGTATGAAATCTGAAACACACTAAAAGGTTTATAATATTGAGTAGTTAGCTAGTTAAAAAGATTGATTTTACAAGCATTGACCTATATGTAGTACAGTAAAATGTATCCTTGAAAACTGCTGTCATACCTTTCTGTTTAAGCATTTTATATACCAGAAGACAATTTTGAACAAATAAAACATGATTATAGCTTCTAATGGCAGAGGTACAATTTAAAGAAAATGGTAACTTCTTTTTAAACAGGCAATTTAAAATTTCACTTAACATACCATTAAGGTTTTACAAAATTTTAAATTCTGATAATCAACAACAGACAGAGTAAGCATCTGGGGCAAATGACACAGAATGATTAAAATTTTAACATCATGAAATTCAAAACATTGATTGGTAAAAGAATGTGGCAAGCATTTGTGTATTTAACATGGAAATACTTTAATGTTTTTATCTTAGTTTTACAATTTTTATCACCATAATCATCATTATTTTCATTCCAGGTGTTCTGGTTATTTAAGCCATGTTCTACTACTGACCACCTTAGTGGGTCTGACACTTAAAGTATTCTCTGTCATTTTCCCTGGAGTCTACATTATTTAACTGCCATTATTACAATACAATTAAGTGAAACTGGTTTGGCAAAAATCTGCAGTCCAAATGGTCCTCCAGGAAAAATATTTAAAACCACTGACTTGGACAGAAGACAATTAATATTCTGGAACAAATTTGTGGGTTAAATTATTAGACTGAATATGGGGTATATGTGTTTTATTTTGTAAACAAGGACATAAACAATGAAACAATGGCTTACTTTTAGTTCTCAAAACAGATTTGTATCTAATATTTACACTCACCTAAAGGATTATTAGGAACACCTGTTCAATTTCTCATTAATGCAATTATCTAATCAACCAATCACATGGCAGTTGCTTCAATGCATTTAGGGGTGTGGTCCTGGTCAAGACAATCTCCTGAACTCCAAACTGAATGTCAGAATGGGAAAGAAAGGTGATTTAAGTTATTTTGAGCGTGGCATGGTTGTTGGTGCCAGACGGGCCGGTCTGAGTATTTCACAATCTGCTCAGTTACTGAGATTTTCACGCACAACCATTTCTAGGGTTTACAAAGAATGGTGTGAAAAGGGAAAAACATCCAGTATGCGGCAGTCCTGTGGGCAAAAATGCCTTGTTGAGGCTAGAGGTCAGAGGAGAATGGACCGACTGATTCAAGTTGATAGAAGAGCAACTTTGACTGAAATAACCACTCGTTACAACCGAGGTATGCAGCAAAGCATTTGTGAAGCCACAACACGCACAACCTTGAGGTGGATGGGCTACAACAGCAGAAGACCCCACCGGGTACCACTCATCTCCACTACAAATAGGAAAAAGAGGCTACAATTTGCACGAGCTCACCAAAATTGGACAGTTGAAGACTGGTAAAATGTTGCCTGGTCTGATGAGTCTCGATTTCTGTTGAGACATTCAAATGGTAGAGTCAGAATTTGGCGTAAACAGAATGAGAACATGGATCCATCATGCCTGTGCAGGCTGGTGGTGGTGGTGTAATGGTGTGGGGGATGTTTTCTTGGCACACTTTAGGCCCCTTAGTGCCAATTGGGCATCATTTAAATGCCACGGGCTACCTGAGCATTATTTCTGACCATGTCCATCCCTTCATGACCACCATGTACCCATCCTCTGATGGCTACTTCCAGCAGGATAATGCACCATGTCACAAAGCTCGAATCATTTCAAATTGGTTTCTTGAACATGACAATGAGTTAACTGTACTTAAATGGCCCCCACAGTCACCAGATCTCAACCCAATAGAGCATCTTTGGGATGTGGTGGAACGGGAGCTTCGTGCCTTGGATGTGCATCCCACAAATCTCCATCAACTGCAAGATGCTATCCTATCAGTATGGGCCAACATTTCTAAAGAATGCTTTCAGCGCCTTGTTGAATCAATGCCACGTAGAATTAAGGCAGTTCTGAAGGCGAAAGGGGGTCAAACACCGTATTAGTATGGTGTTCCTAATAATCCTTTAGGTGAGTGTAGATATTACAGTGGTCAAAAAGGAGTAGGTTTCAAATAAAAGCTTTAAGAAAGAGAAATTAGAAAAAAAAATTACCCAAATAATCAAGAGTGGGCAAATGATGGCTATAAAGGTTAACATTTAGTTGTGGATTTAAAAAGGTTTTTTTGTTTTTTTTTTTTATTTCATTCACGTTGGTACAGGTTCCGCATAAGGAACTGGTGTCAAGCAAGCCACACTGATGGATTGAGGATACACTGGCAAAAAGGAGAAATAAATAAAACAGAAACCAAGTTCAGGTTACTTCAACTACTGAAACATCAGTCTAACAAAACCCACAGAGTTAGCAGGAACACCTCACAAGGGATTTAGTAGTATGTTTCCTGCATTTTCTATCTATGCTGAAAAGCCTATATTTCTTAATATAATATGTTGTTTTACCTTCTACCTTACTATATTTAAGTATTAAAAACATAAAAAGATGGTTATACATGTTAAATGAGAAATTGCTATTGCATAGCCACTTCTGCACAATCAGACACTGCCATATTTCAACATTGTTTATATATGTTGCAATAAACCCACAAGTCAAACAAAACAAATAATGTTATTTTTACATACCCAAGTGTGTCACCTTTCAAATAGTTTCAATGTTGTCTGCTCTCTTTCATTAATAAAATCTATATATACAGTATAAAAGTCAGTGTATGTGTGTGTGCATGTATATATGTTCCAGCATCACTTACAAATGGCTAGAGTGATTTTCAAGAAACTTGGTACACATGTTTCTCATTGATCAACTAAATATACTGTAGGGTGAAATCAACCCTAACACAACCCCCATCTGGGGTGATCTTGTGGTCTTCTATGCATGTTATCATCCAGTTTACATTCGGAACAACCACCAGAGGGCGAACTGGAGGTGACTGCCAGCATTCTTTATGTTTGAGCACCACCGCACCCCTGTTACTTTTGAAATTAAAAAGAGTTGTTCGGTTCCGAACATCAACTAGATGATAACATACATACAAGACTGCAAGACAAGCACATTAGTGAGTCTTCATTGTTTATTAATTTATTTTTATTTTTGAAGTTTTTTTTTTTATTATTATATTTTTCTCAAACAATTTAAAAAAAAAAAAAAAACACTTTATTTTCCTCCCGAGCATTGCTGGGTATTTCAGCTAGTATCCAATACTGTATGTCCAGACGCTGTGTCTGCTGCATTTTCTCCTTATGTTAGTTTTCTGAGCAGTGCTCTTCCAGCCTTAACTTCTTAGCATACCAGTGAAATACCATTACTCTGTACTCACTCAAAGTTTTACATGAGGACCCATCCCACCCCGATCTTTAACAGTGGATTGCTCTTCAATCAAATGTATTTGTATCACACCACACCAAGCTGCACCATACAGCTGCTCAGACTTTCATGTGAAGAACCCCGATCAAATATCATTTAATCTCATAATGCGGCCCTTCATTGAGGATCACTCTTAGACTGAATGTCAATAAATCATACTACACTGTCGCTTGCAGTTTCACGTGGAACACATTTCAATTGAATGTCTCTGTTCCACTCCAGTGTTTTCGAAATATGCCATTTTCCTCCTGCATGCCAAAAATGTGTTGTGTAGGTTGACAGAACACTGTGTGAATGGTTTAGGTGTATGTGTGTGCCCTATCCAGAGTTGTTTCCTTCCCTGTACCCAAGGCTGCAAGGAGAGGTATTGCCCCCAGCACTTGAAAAAGCTGGAATGAAAATGTGTGTATGTACTTACACCTGAGGTAAAATGCAAGAAACAAGTACCAACAAAATTAAAAAAAAAAACACACATTAAACCTTTGTAGGGCAACTGCAACAGAAGGTAGAAAATGTGTAAATTGCAGTACAAAATCCCCAATCTAATGTACAGAATATAAGGTATCTCTTTGTCAAGTGGCTGATAGAAATCATTTCATTAACTGGCAATAAAATAATTTTGAAAGTAAAGGTTTGGATGAGCACATAATTATACGTACATAGTCACAAATTGTTTCCTTGTTGCTTCAGAGTGTTACATAAAGAGAGAGTGTGTGCGGGCGCGTGTGTGTGTGTATATATTTTTTTTCTCTCTAAAAATAAAAATATAAATGCAACTGTAATACTTTAAGAGACTGTTTAGGTGCAAGAGACTAAATGTTTCCAAAAATAGACACATTTCAAAAAAGGTGGACACCTTGTTCCATAGAATATAGCTTTGCAGTCCTGTGGGATATGCAGTCTACAATGATAGCTGAAAAATTGGGGCACAAAAGGAAATTAATTTGAGGGTTGTGCATCATAAAATGTCTTGGTTATGTACTATGTAACAGATAGCCCGGCCACAGACAGACACGACCAATGTCCACAACACACGGTTTATTTCACACTATTTACAACAGTGGTTCCAGCAACTCACACACGACTCCTCAGTCCTTTGTCTCTCTTCAGCTGCCTCCAATCTCCTCTCACAAGCTCCGTCTTCCTCCTCCCGACTCCGGCTCCTCGAAGGGAGTGAGGTGGCCCCTTTTATCACGCCCCGGATGTGCTCCAGGTGTTCAGTGATGGTCTTCCGGCAGCACTTCCTGGTGTGGCGGAAGTGCTGCCCTTGCACTCGGAAGCACTCAGAGCAA
Organism: Polypterus bichir lapradei; assembly: GCA_026402145.1. Taxonomy (NCBI): domain Eukaryota; kingdom Metazoa; phylum Chordata; class Cladistia; order Polypteriformes; family Polypteridae; genus Polypterus; species Polypterus bichir. The sequence continues at coordinate 48,768,997 of JANRMT010062806.1, forward strand.
ACACAGTTCCTGGAGCGGCAGAAGTGCTGTCCTCCAGGGTTCAGGAACGATCCAGGCGCCCCCTGGGTTTGGCCACGGACCCCCACAGGGTTGAGCTTCCCAGCTCCGTATCCGCGGTCCTTGGTGGAAATCAGGGGGGCTGCCCTCTTGCGCCCAGGGGAGATATTGCCTCTTTCCCTGTCCATCCCTGATCTAGGCATCCCGGTGGGGCAAGGTAAATGGTCATCTGCCACAACTGTAAATATTTTTGGAAGAAAATTTCTAAAGCTTCTAATTTCTTGTGTTTTTATTTATTTAATATTGGTATGAAACAAAGGCATTTGTTCATTTAAAAAAACTTCAACCACATAAACAAGAGTGGGCTTAACATTTAGTTGTGGATTTAAAAAGTTTACAAATTTGAAGTGTTATACTCATTATTCTTCAGTCATTAGAAACACTTATATTACATAAGCAGAATAATAGCTGTTCATTTTTGGGCATGTCATTTAGACACAATAATGCTAAAAACCTGTTAGGGCATAAAGAGTTAATTTTGTTCCAAACTCAGACATGCAGCAAAGGAGATAAATATACAGAAAAAACCAAATTTTATTAAAATTAAGCAACATATATATAGATCTAAGATTATAATAAAGAAGTCTTGTTTAGAATAATGAAGTAAAAATGAGGTTGCTTCACTTAAGCGAAAAAAATGCTTGAATACAAGCACTGGACTGAAAGAGGGTTTGAATTTAACATTTAACCAAGTCTGCTACAGCGGCATGCTAGAAAAAAGACAATACCAGGTATAGCCTCCTGCTAGGCTATTTCTGAAGATGATCCTAGGTCGAAACATTATTTGTTTTTCTAACATTTATTCATAACCCTTTTTTTGACTTTGTGGAGCACTTTAATATTGGAAGGCTTAATGCCACCAATGCTAATGAAAGAAGTTATATTAAAACAAACATGCGTGCACACTCCGTGTCACGCACAATAAATAAGGGTGTTAAGAGTTCAAACAAAGAACTGTTCCCTAGTCAATGCCAATCGCTACAATTGTAACACTTCAAATAAACCAATATTTGTTTATTTATTATGTTTCATCTCTCCTGCAACAGGCAAGGCTAGGAGCTGATCTCACTTTATATTCTATTGATTTCTCCACATGCAATGTTAAAATCCCCAGGATTTTTACCATTAATGTGTTTTGTTTTTATTGAGCGGAGCAGGAAAAATCAAGAGACCATACACTTATGATGTTGATTTTTTTAAACATTATGTAGTTAGTACTTTTGTCTTCTTTTTCAGTATGTCTTCTTTAGCAAATATGAAAATATATAGATTGATAACAAAACAATCTAGATTTCCAAGTTTAATCAATTATAATTGAGGATGCACCTAATACATATATGTAATCATGTAATCAGTATCCTGGATTAAGTGATGCCAGTAAAATTATTCAAAGGTTCAAGTGCCTCTTGTCATAACATTTCAAGCTGTTCATGTCTTACTTCAGGAAGTTACACTCTGAAACAATTCTCCCTGTTTGCCGAAACAATAAAAATGGTTGCTGATTGCTTTATTGAAAGACAAAGCTTATTACAAACAAAGGAACTGGCTTTTAATTAGGAAAGTTGTTATTAAGCCAAACTGACGACAGCAAATTAACGAGTGCTTGTTTCACTGATTAATTTTTCCCATTTTCAGCTATGCAAAGGACTGAATGTTTTTGCTTTAGAAAATTAATTATGCTTTGAATAACATTTTTAATGGGTGCAAATCATCATCTCTGAAAACTTTAATAATATGCACATAATGGACAATTATTATTTTACAGGCTCAAAAATTCTTGTCACAGTACCATGGAGTGCAAACGGCAGATATTGTAATTTTGGCTGCAGCTTTTTAAGGTCATTTCAACTATTATTAAAAGCCTTAAATCAACATTGATTGAGTTACTTTTAAAAAGTCTTACTGAGAGACAGAAAAAATACACATATAATTATTTTATCAAAAAAACAAACACCTTCACAAACAGCTCACAATAAAAATGCCAGATGTGTTATCTATTTAAAAAATTACTCAACAAAAAAGTTCAGACATGCTAATTTTTCTCAGGATTATTGCAAAATGGCAATATAATTATGTCTACTTATGGCAAAAAACACATAACAGTTTCAAACAAACCCAATGCAATATAAAGTTTTTGAGAGCTGAAGTCAGAATCTGCAGGATCAGGTGCAATGCAGTAAAACTTAAAAAGATCATAATTCTATCAAAGGTCCCACTCACAGACATCCCCATGTTCACATAGGGCCATCTTACAATTGCCAATTAATCTAACCAATATCTTTAGAGGTGTACGAGGAAAGCTAAGGACACAGGTAGAATATGCAAAATTCACACAAACAACATAGCATGGGATTTGAACCAAGGACACTGGATTTGTCAGGCAGCAATGCTGAGCACTGTGCCACCACTCAAAGCAAAACATACTAATGAAATTTAATCAGCTTCCAAAATGTTTTTCTGGAAATTGGGGATTAGTGGAAACCTACTTTTTAACAAGAAGAAAACTGAAAAACAGAACATCACATCAGTTCTTTCTTTAATGTAGATGCATGGCCAATCAATCCATGTAAACAAACACAGCTAACACCTTTCAAAAATGTTGTGTAGGGCTATCAATCCACCTTAAAATTGTTCACATAGCTAGCACTTTTCAAAACTACTACTGCTGTGGTGGCAATCAAAAAGGCAACGGAATATACTGTAGGTGATACAACATGTAGGCCTTATTCATTAAAAAGAATCAAAAAGGAGGTGGTGTACTTCATAATTTTGCTCAAAAAAAGTAGCATGAGTAGTCAGAGCCTTTCCAAACACACAAAAAATGACATACAAATTATTTTTTAATTTTACATTTAGAATATAAAAAATGATGTCATAGATCAGTTTATTAAAAATGTGATCATTTAGATGTATACTTACCTGTAATTTTTATCATAAGTTATTGTAAATAAAAACTTTTGTTTGTCCTAATAGCATACAAGTAAAGAAGAAAAGAGTCCCACAACCAATACTTCATATAATGATTAACTATGAACCAAAGAAACAAAGAGTAAAATTTCAAGAAGCAAAAGAGACACTCTACTAAAGTTGGAAGAATCAATTAGGCATTGTGATGACTTGCTGCCTTAATTATAACCATACTTTATATAAAAACTAGAAAGTGAAAATTAAAACAATTAACTCTAAAGAGAATCTGGTATTTAAGTGTCATTTCCACCAGTATGTGTTATGGTACAGCCAGGAATGTTGCCCTTGTTTGCGTTTATTTTTTATTTTATCTTTTTGTTATTATTTAAATATAATTTTTCATTATTGGTATTAATTCAGTTTTTGGTCTAGCTGCAGTCTGTTCATCAATTATTGTTTGGATGATTTTTTTTTTTTTTTATTTTGCAGATTATTAGGGCTGGTTTATACTTCACGCTCAGAAAGCATACGCACACGCATCGTGGCTGCCATATATTCTCAGCGTTCATTTGACACGTCCTCTGAGCATGTCCCCAGAAATTAATGCAATGTGTGAGTGAGGTGCAGAACCAGCAAAAAATTGGGGGGCACAGTGTGATAAAAGTTGAAATGTGACGTCAAAGTCTCTGTTGACTATCAACATGTGACAGAAAGCCACTTTGCAGATCCTACATGATCAATGTGCGTGCATCGATGTTTAATGAATGATTTAATGTGGTGAAGCAAAATGCTGACATAAAAGTGTTTCCTGGGGCTTTTCTTTTCAAGGGTCACATATTCCCCAACGTATTAATGCAATACATTTTAAAGGTTTCACCATCTTCTGTGATATCTTTTCTTTGCACATTCACAACAGCATCATAATGTACAGAAACATATTTGAGCCACAGAAAAGTAAGAAAAAGTCTATTTTGCAACTAAAGTGGAAATTTCGGCTTTAATCTCATAAATTATTTTGCTATTAAAGTAGACTGTCGCAAACATCATCTTAAAACCGACCCAGTTCTGGGGCTTCCCTCTGCACTAACAGCAGTGGCAGGCAGCAACTGCCACAAGAAACACATTAAATTGATGATATTCCAGCTCTCTGCACATTTAGAATCCTTAGATTTAAACTTGATATCACTTTCATGATGAAATGCTTTAAAGTATACATATTACATTTTACAGATAAATCTTTAACTTCATTTAAATAATGAATACTGTTAATAATTATACATGTCGGGTGGAGTGGTATTGCTGCTGACTCACAGGGTGTTTTGTCCATGGTGTTCCCTGCCTGGAGTTTGCATGTTTTCCTAGTGGGTTTCCACAGTATGCTCCGGTTTCCTTCTAAGGACATACAGGTTTAGGGATTTGGTGATGCTAAAATGATGCTAGTGTATGTGTGCTCTTGTCTTCACCTTGCGATGTGCTGATGCCCCATCCAGGGGTTGTTTCTGCCTTGTACCCTGGATTGATGGCTCTAATCATTAATCATACATCATTTTTAGAGATATTGTGGCAAGGTGTCCTGGGAATTTAATGGATGTTTCAGGCAATTTACATCACAGTGAAGCCAAACATTGTTTCCTCACTATGATGATATCCTGCACTCCCAGGTGGTGGAATCTTCCTGATTTACGTAAAGTATGTGTGCAAGTATAAAAAGTACACTGCTTGTTTAGCAGTAGCGTCCACAGGAGCACTCGTCGAGTCGCGTGAAGTATAAACCTGGCCTTAGTGTTGCTTGTCATTTGCCAGGTCTCCTACAGCATACTTGACACACAGGGAGGTGGATCCACCTGAATAGACAGCTATGGTATTGGCACAAGCAGCACTTAAGCTAAAACTAAAGTAGGATCTACAGCTTCAGAACTGCATCTTTGTGTTTGATTCCTATTTATGAATTTTGCTTCTTTTTGATATTGGATTTATTGGGTTTGACCCCTGCTTCATATTTAAGATACTATTCTCTGGTTCTGTCTTTGACTTTGTTTGCTACAATGGTTGAATGGATTATGTGCTTCTGTCCATTTTTGTTCTGGAATCCCATTGAGTCCTTTTAATAAATCATTTTGCATTAAAGCAACTTTGTTTTGTTTGTGGGCTACAGATTTGTATTAGTTTTCTTCTTCCATTTTTGTGGGCATTTCTTGTTTACTGTACTTGCTAAAAGCCTATCTTTTGATTAAGGGTTAGGCTGCTTGTAGTGAGGCTTACTCTGGCGGGGAGCAGACATGGGTGAAGGACTAGTGTGGCTTGTGGTTTTTTGATGTATGAACCCACTTTTTTCTTTGTTATGACAGGAATAATAACATTAAGTCTATCAGCAAATAACCAAAGTACTTCCAAAAAGCACAAGAGGGAAAACTCTTAAGACAAAAGATTAGGAAAATGTATTGACCTCAATGATGAAACACCAATATTTCTTACTTATTAAAATGTTATGCAAAATGAACAAATTATTTTGGGACATAATGAAATGACACATTGAAGTTAAAATGTGAGAAACAACTTTGTGTTATGTCTAATTAAAAGTAGGACCTGCTCACAGAAAAAATACAAACAGTGCCCTTGGACCATGTATGAAAAGCATTATATTATTTAAAAGGAGGTTTCAAAATATGTATTGCAGTGTGCAAATTGTTGTGTGCAACTCTAAGAAAAATATTGTTAATTTCCATAAAAACTTTTGTTAATAGTTACTTCAAGTTTTTAAAATATCCAGTGACAGTAACAATTGAGCTCTACAGTATGTTTGTTTTTGTTGTCCCTGTACTTTGCAATGTCTTTGAAACTCAAATAGTATAGCTCCCTGTATTTTTCCAACCTGAATGATTAAACTGTCATTTTTATTACATCAATTGATTTTTTCCATATTACTAGAATGCTTAACAGCCATTTGCCAGATTTACAATGGTTAGACATTATCCCCCCCAAAAATACTTTTTCCAACTCTCTCTGCACTTCTATCAGTGTGAGACAAATTCTATTTGCATCATCCAACACCACCTCCAAGCTCATCTTTACGTCATCCCTTCTACCTCTTTATGTATGTCTTCACTCAGTCATCCTCTGCCTTTCACTTCAAATGCCCAACCAAATTAAGTCTGTTGCTTGTAGGGAACAGATTTTATTTGGCTGGCCAATAATACCTGGGTCTCTTTGTTAATTATATCAGGATAAGTTAATGGTGGTTTATGCACACTGTATGTCCTACAATTTTTCCAAGGTTACTGTCCTATTCCTCATGCTTGTTAAATTGACACTGACAAGTTACAGGACTATGTGTGTGTGTGTGTGTGTGTGGTTAATATTTATAACTAATTTTCCATATGGTACAGTTTATTAGAAAATTAAATAGATTCAATTTTGACCCAATATAGTTTTTATCTAATACATAATAAAATTATAATAAAACAATTGTATAATTTAAATGTAGCCTCAATAACAGTGGTGTACAAATCTCACTGAAAACTATCCAGTATGCACTTTTAATATGCAATCCATACTTTACTAACAAACAACTAACTGTTTCACAATTTTATAAGGTAAGAAATGTGAGAAAAGTATGTTCAGTAGTCACTGTCTGCTATTAGGTTTTGGTTGCTTGCACATTTAAGAGACAACCACGTTACAGAAAGTAGTTGCCATTCCCTTTTGATTTCTCAGCCCACCTGATTGCATCTTCAAGTTCCATTTTCATCCAACATCTGCTGTTGAAAGGTAATAAATGGAAGTGTTTTAATTTACTTTTGCTCAAATAGCAGCACATGTATAGTGGATGATGCGTTGACAATTGCCTTGCAGTTCTCAAATATTCACTAAACATGAGAGTATAAGTGAAGGCAACTGTGTTACTGAGTGGCCAACATGTACTCCTTTACTCGGGAGAACTAATGAAGCAGGTGGTATAAATGAAGTAATAATTTGGCTCCCGTGGATTTAACAATACTTATGTTTATGTGAAGTTAATGGCTGTAAAAAGTCATGCCTGGTGTTAGTGGAGTTTAGTCAACTTTCATTGTCAGTTTCATTTCTTAGTGTATTGTACAGTACAGAATCATCACTAAATGGCCATGTGCCTCTGGGGTTTCTCAGCCTGGCCTCTGTTTCTTTACAGGCAAATATATTTTCATAGAAATGAAATATGTTTTCCATTCTGAAAAAGAGAGCCCACTAAGGCCTTGAAGTTTGCCCTTGAAAGAAAATGAAGAAAGAAAGCTTTCAGCCATGAGTGAATATCAAAGTTAAAAATGGCACCACCATTACCTTGGTCAAGAAGAAGGTGTATTCAGAAAATTAAAAGCTGCAAACAAAGAATCACAGATTGTGGCTATCAGGCAAAATAAACAATGTCTGTTATAGCAACTGCTCATGATTTTTAAGCCAAAAGACTAAATTATTTAATTTTACCATCTAGGTTATAATTGCACATTAGACGCTTATCAATTGTGGACTAACCTGAATTCAGCAAATGGACTGAAAATTGAACATATTGCTACCAAAGAAATTAATCCATTGATCCACTTTTTGAACCTGCTATGACCATTTTCAGGTCAAGGAGAAAATTTCTGGCAACTCAGGGTACAAGGCAGGAGCAAACCCTGAAAGGTGTGCCAGTTTATCACAATGCATACTCACATACTGGACCAGTTCAAAGATTACTCAGAAACCTAACAAGCCTTTGGGATTTAGGAAAGAAACCTAAACACACATGGGGAGAATGTGCAAATTCCATACAGACAGTGAGTAGGCTGCCCACCTAAATTAGATTATGTTCAGGCAGTTTACATAATAAATTGTAAAAATTACATTCAGTCTACCAATATTAGACATGTTGCTCATGTCTAAGTGCTATTTAGGACCAGCCTTTAAAAAAACAAAGTAGCAAGCTCTTCTGACACCATGAAAGTACAGTATCACTGTATTTAGCATTTCCTCCACACATTTGAAACATATTTTGCATATATCTATTCCCTTAACTGCACTCACTTAAAATGTTCCCATGATCACCTGAGATACAGCTGTTTCTATGCAGGCATACTATATGAAATTGTGGCCATTTTACTTGCTGGACGCATTCAGATATTGAAAAGCAAATGCTGAAAACTAGAAACATTATTTAGGTGAACCTTATAATAACTGATTGAGGGTACTAAAGTAGCACCAATACCTCCCAGGTCTAGATTTCTGGGCTTGAACCTCAGCACACTCAGTGTCTGTGTGACATGCGAAGTCTCCTTGTGCCTGTGTAAGTTTTCTCTTGGTGTTCCACATCTTCCTGCCACATACCAAAGAATAATTTGTGACTCTAACTGGGGACGTATGGATTATAGTTTCCAGCTATTGACTGGTACCTCATTGAGGGTTGGTTAAAGCCTTGAAACCAACATTGTTGGAATAACACCTCACCAATAAGTCCCTGACCTTATTGTAGTTAGTTTAAAAATGGATACATTATAAATTACAGGGTTGAAGAAACTAAATCTTATTGCGGCAGCAACAAGCAAAGTAAGAAACAACACTAAATGGAATGCCAGCCTCACTAATACCAGGACCACTTATAATCACCATTCAGCCTGAGAGCACTGAACACAAGATAGGATCCAAACACAGATACAACAGAAATTAATATCACCCATCTAACTGAATTCTGGTCTTTAGGCAGAGGGTAGAAACCAGGATCCATTTGTGAGAAAGCCTAGATTAAAAGTGTAAGAAAGTGCTATTACAATACTAAACACTATGTAATCACCCCATCTAATAATCTTCTACAAGATCAATCAAACTTCATTTTATATAGTACCTTTCATGAAGTACACCATAGAAAGATGCTTTACCAAGCACACAAGAACACAAACCAAAGTAACAAGGTAAGTGGTTTTGAAAACAGATGCCTTCATATAATTACTGTTTGTCTGAAAAACAAAAAACAACAGTCAAGAGACTGAAAGCAACTGAACTGAGGATTGAAAAAGCTGCAAAGGTGCAGCACTAACCACTATGTTACTGTAATGCCTCGTTACACAAACTTTGTTAAATATTAAGCCAAATATTCAACTATCTTCATGAAAAACAAGACAACAGATGATGGAATTAAACATATAATACAGCACAACCTCAAAACAATTCAATGTAGTATTCAATAATAATGTAATATTCAATAGCACAGCATGTTTGCATGAATATCAAATAAAAATGTAATTAAATTCATTTCTATTAGTACCATTTTTACAAGGTTTTTAGTGATAGGTAGTTAAGATTAATGAAAACACTACTTCTGACCACTAATGTGCAACTTCTGTTAATGGTAGCAAGATAGTCCTCATACCATTGTCTGGAAAACTTCTGTCAAAGTAAAGTAATTTGATTTTCAGACTTGTTCCACTGTATGCCAAGCACTATACAGTACCAAACATTTGCATCTGTTAGTTCAGCATCCTATTTTCCAATCCACAGAAAATAAACGTTAATACAAAAGATGTAATTTCCCAAGGGAACCAGTGATGAAAAAACAATATTAGATTTTTTAATTTGTAATAATTTGGGTATGCTATTCAAAGAGATTGAAGCAGTTCCTTGATATCATTTTTAATGAAATATGTGGCACATAGCACAGTTTTACTACATTAGGATAACCAATATAATTTTCAACATACTGTACAGACTGCACATTACAAATAAATCTATTATGCTGTGCATGTCTTGTATAAAAATGTGTGAACCATCAAATTAATTTTATTTATAATGCTGCATTCATGTTACTGCTCTCTACAGTCAATAGAAGTTTTTTATTGATTTTTTCAGATACAGGATCCATGGTGGCAAAACCCACATGAACAAATTAATAATTTATCTGGGTACTTTGTTGATTAATTTATGCTTGTGATTTACACAGCAAACACATAACCAGGACACTTCATTAAGGAATGTAATGAAAGCATATACCACAAACAGTTATAGTGCAAGATTACTGTGCAAGTGTTACAATGTTTCAGATGTTTTATACAGTAGTACACTTTATAAGTATTAAATGTTCCCTTTTAAGGCATTTCTGAAACGTCTGGAATTGTTTACAGAATAATAATCCTGCATCAGCACCCTCAGTCTAGCAGCTGGTTAGAATTTCAATGTCACTTAAAAACTTCAATAACTGTGACAGAAAAGTAAATAAAAAAATATACATATAATTAAATGAATTGCAGAATCTGTTTGACATAACAGCCCTCCTATGAGGAAACTTGCTGTTGGAAGAATAAAAAATTACAGTAATTATCCAGACTACTTCTTCAGTATCTTTATTAGAATAAAATTATTAATCAAATAAGGCTGTCTTTTTATTCCAGAAGATAAGACACTTTCTTAAAACATGTGTTTTGATTCTTTATACTACAAAACCTAAATTGTTTCAGTACCATTAATAGCATTTGTGTCTTATTTTTCATAAAATAAACTAAATCTTTCTAAAAAAACAAAGCTTGTCTGAATACTTAAAGAAATAAAAATGAGAGGTCTTAAACTGATCACATGGATCAATTAAACTACCTCGAATGGGTATCACGTCACCTGACACATCCTCACGTCAACGTCCGTGATTTTCAATAGTTTAAAATTACTAGCTACACTACAATACAAAGTTGACTTGGACTCGAGAGTTTCTGCAAATTCCACTTAACTTTTGCAGAGACAGGTCGAGTACATAGATGAGATTTTCCATTGTTACTATTAAATCACTGCACGCGACTTTAGATTACCTGTTGCACCGCTGTTGTTCATCTTTGGCCTTTTTCCTGCTTCTACAATGTCGACTTATGTCCTTTTTCTAAAAAAATGCAATAAGGGGCACAGGATCTCCCTTGCCTACCCAGCACCGTGCATGCTAATACCCTCAGTATTTACTATGCCCTCACTAAACTACAGCGCCCTCAGCCCTTCTCCAACCCGCCTGGGAATCCCTATCTCCCGCTTCAGCTACTTGCACCACACGGAACGGGTTTGCGTCGAACTTCCAAAACTTGCTTGAAATGCTCCACCAATCACAGACTAATTTTATTTTACAGACAGGCTGTACTCCAATTAGAAATTGGACCTCTGTTGAGTAAGGCAGAGGCAATGCAAATTGCACTTCGACCACGCCCTCTTTGCCATGGAAACAACCGCGCCCTCGCGCAAGGCACACTAGCTTGTTGCTGGTCGGTGGGAGTTGCTGAATTTGATTTAAGCAGCATTTAGCGCCACAAAACAGAAGCTCGTGTAGATAGACAGGCAGCTTCCCGGGGTGAGTGGAGGGAAGAAGAGTATTTAAATTAAGTTTGAGTGAGAAGACAACAAAGCGTCCCTGGTTGCCACAGCAACGTTGAACGACGCTTGTGTTGAATTCGACAGTTGAATTTATACAAAATGTTACACTAGCTGTGTTGCTTTCTGCTTAAGGCTTTTTCCTGGTAAAAAAAAAAAGTATTTCATGTATTTTTTTTGTGTCGAATTCCAACTTACTTTTTCTCGCTGAAAAAATATCTATCTATCATCTATCTATCTATCTATCTATCTATCTATCTATCTATCTATCTATC